>VMDO01001606.1:0-200828 GCA_007922755.1 Pedetes capensis
TTGTGACATCTTTAATATTCATAATAAGGTGGCACTGTAGTATGGACTGGCCTTTGAAAACCCTATAAATAGCAGAGAAGCATTCAAGAAAAGACCAGGGAAGAGTTGCCTCCTCAAAGTAGTTGTTGATGTTAGGTGCCGTGGAGTCAATATCCAACTCATAGCAACCCTACGTACAACAGGCAAAACACTATTGTTGGTGCTTCTCTGCTGTTCATACCGTTTTCAATGGCAGATTGATTTTTGGCAGTGGGTTGCCAGGTCCGTCTCCCAAGCCTACAGTATGTGGAGTTCCCAGATGGTCTCCCATCCAAGTACTAACCACATCCAACCTTGCTTAGCTTCTGAGATCTGATGGGATCTAATGCCCCAGGGCTATGGCTGCAGGCTCCTCAAAGTAAAGTTGACCTTAATAACAGGAATGGAATAACCCCTCTGGGATCTCCTTTTGCTGATGTGACGCAACTCAAAAATGAGAAGAAACAGTGTTTACAACACGGGGCTCAAACATAAAAAAAATATTGTGTGCAAGTCACCTTGTCAGGGAATGTTTCATTCTGTTGTACATAGTGCTGCTACGAGTTGTAACCAACTCGATGGCACCTAACAACAACTATGGTATGGACAGGGCTGGGTTCACGTCCCAACTCTTCCTCCCTCTGGTTGAGCAAGCTGCATAGTTTTTCTGTCTCCTCATCCACAAAATGGGAGTATGGACTACTAATTCATGAGGTCGTTCTAGAGATTACACAAGACAATGTCAGTGAAATCCTAGTGCTGCACTTGGCGTAAGGTAGGCGAAGCTGGTGACTTCATTCTGGCCTCACCTAGAGAGATGTGATATCAATCCCTCATAGGGTTGTTGAAGATTAAATAGGAATATCCAAACTAGCTCAGCATATATGGCTTTTAAATACAATCTTTAGGTATCTATGAGGAATTGATTCTCTGAGATCATCAGGACCCAATCATGCTTTCATTTCATGTATTGCCAGCTCAGAGTTCTTCCCGACACAAGGGCCCTAAGGGCAGTCTTTCAAAATAGTAAGCGAAAAAACTGTCGAGGCACCTGCAATGAAGGGGAGAAGATCGCCACCCTCGAGAAGTTCATGACCCTTTGGGGGCCCTCAGATCTATGGCCTGGCCCTGCCTTTGGGAAGCTATGGTACAGCATGTGCTTCATGCTCCCTAACTTCCCCTTTCTGCTACCAGTAGCTATTTCTCTCCTGTAATATCTCAGGGCCTGCGAGTTGTGCATAGGGGAGGGGGAGGAGGGCAGGCAAAGGCCATTGCCCTTGGGACTTGTTACCTGCTTGGGACCAAAGACTGAATAAAGAATAAAGAGCAATGGGTGATTTTGAAGGAGAAGTTTAGGGCACAGTGGGAAGCACAGGATGGGCTGTATACTGACCGGGGATGGAGGGAGGCTTTCGAAAAGAAATTGTGATGGATCCTTCCTCATGAGGGGAGCGGGACAAAAAGTGGCACTTCATGGAAGGAACACAGTATGCAAAGGCTGATGGAGAGAAGGAGAGGTGATGGGGAGTTTGACAAAGGCCATGGAGCCCAGGGCAGCTACTTTAGTAGAATTCCAAGAACTGTATTCTTTGTTTACTATAGATAAAGTGACAGGTTAAGTCACTTCATATAAGGAACATCCAGGTAGATCCTGAAGTCCAAAGGTCAAGGGCATTGCTCAAGGACATCAGCTCTTAGGTTGGGTTCTTGGTCTCTGGAGGTCCCAATTCTCTGATGGTGGAACCATGGTGTAAAAAGCTTACCAAGGAAAATACTTGACACCCCAGGGGAGCTGCAGACCAGCCAAACTGATCATTCTAAAGATTTACTCTTGCATCCCTTGAATAAATGTGTGAGGTGATAAATTAAACCAGGCCTTTATAGCCAAGCACAAATTGCTAGTTGTTTGGGGCCATTTTTTAAGACAATGACTTATACTAATAACGTTCATTAAAATGAGTGAAGATGTTGATTTAGCTGGAAAGCATAGCTCTACAGAAGCATAACCAATGTCTGATTATTTAAAAAAAAAAATTTACCACTAATATTTTCTGTAGAAAGCACCCAAACCCTTTCGTAACTCATTTGAAATTGTGGCACCCTATTGAAAATGACCTGCTTTGACAGTCTTGATTTCTGATTTTTAAGGTGGACTTTCCTAATGCATCCAATAAAAATTAGACTTAAAGATATCTGGTGATATTTAGCTAGCTTCAGTGACTGGACCAGAAAATAAAAATAAATGTCAGGAAAACAAAATAAACCTCAGTGCTGATAATAGTGTTGTTGCCCCAACTAATCAAGGGGAGGGGAAGGATGTGACACACCATCCGAGGTGTGGCTTTGTGGTGCTGAATGTGCACTGTACACCACCAGCATGTCTCAGATGTTGGTGCCAGGGACGATTAACAGAGCTGTGGTGGCAAAGCCATTAACGCAAGAAGAGAATCTGCCACTCAGAGACATTAATTTAACATGACACCAACAGAGGTGTTTATATGTGCCATCATGGTGTCAGACATTCCGCTCTAATTGAGTTAATTAAAAGTTAATGGCACAGAGCACATCACGTTGCTGTAAATGACAGGCACGTGACCAGTCCTCATACTTTCTCGGTTGCATAAATCTCTCACTCACCGTCAGATTCTACCTCTGAAGGATTCCTTCTGCATCACTGCCTCTCCTCCCTTTGAAGAGGGCGAGTGCTGTTCCATTTGATATATAAACAAAGGAAACTGGAAAGATAAAAGGAGGCTTGTGTGCCGCATGATAAATGTAACCCACGGCTGGCAGCTTCGCACTCAAGTGTCTCCATGGCAGGGAACACGTGCATCCCTAGTTATGGCCGTGGCCAGATCAGGAGATGGAAGCGACGCTGCTGCTCACGGCAGTCTGGTTGAGATGGGAGCAGGGTGAGGGTGGCAGTGTTTAGGAGGACGAGGTTTAAGTCAGTTTGATTTCAATCTTACAGCTGTGACTGTTACTGAGCCTCTCTGAGCTTCAGTTTCCTCATCTGTGAGATGGAGCTATAGAAAAGATGCAGCATCCATGTCACTGGACACATCTCCAAAGCCACAGGAGAATTTCTGTAAGCAGAGACCCACTTGGGTGCCCAGCGAGTCTTGGATCCAGGTTGGATGGTGCCAGGTGGAGTCTGTCTTCTTGAGTGCTTTGCTGCCTTCCTCACAGCCTTCTTTGGGGACCAGCGGATGTTCATCTTCCCATGTGGGCTTGGTTGATTAAAATCTATGTTCCCAGTGCCTCTGAGAAAGAAATGCGTGGCACATAGCATGTAGAGTGGAGGCAGAGCGACAGTGGGAAGTCATTCACGTGAGGCCAGGTGAAGTCGGTAGGAGAGTGCCTTCTTGCGCAGCCTCGCTACCCTTGGATTTGAGCCTTGCTGCAGAGCATCCGGGCCAGAGTAAACAGAGAAGTAGGGCAGCACGCTCACCGCTCAGCTCTCCAGGACTTCAAAGCCAGGCCTGTCCTCTAACACCAGAGGCCAACTGCTTTTAGGGCCTAAATGCTAAGAATTCGTGACAGGTCATCATGGACCCTAAGGAACATAATTCTTGAGTCATTTTAACAACTAAAAGACTATCAGAAAATTATTCTTTTTGTTGTTATTTTTGCAGTATTGGAGGATTGAACCCAGAGCCTCACGCATGCTAGGCAGGTGCTCCCCGAGAGCTGCACACCCAGTCCCTTTTTTATATTTTTATTTTGAGTCGGTGCCTTGCTAAGTTGCTCAAGTTGCCTCTGGCCTCAAACTCACAATTCTCCTACCGCAGCCCCGAGTTGCTGGGATTACAGGGCAGGTCCTTTTTATTATTTGTATGTTTGTTGTCTGAGATACAACAGAGTTGGGAGGACTTGAACTAGGAGCAGCGAGAAAGGAAAGGCTTGGAAACAGGCCTGGTATTCATAGAGAAGTGAGCTTGGGTTGCTGCATGTCCCTGAGAACGTGTGTCATGAGTTTTGCTTCTTTGAGACAGGATCTCACTATGTTGCCCAGGTTCTCCTCAAACTCAGGATCCTCCTGCCTCAGCCTCCCCAGTGCTGGGATCACAGGTGGGTGGCTCCATGCCTGGCTTGGAAAATAATTCTTACGTGGCGTTTTTTGAGATGACTCTTGGTAAAGGTCAGGGTTGACTCAAACTTTCATTGACAGGACTCGGAATTTATAAAAAGGGTTCACGTCACTGAGCTTTATCCCCAACCTGTGCACACTCTCAGAATGAAATCCTAGAAGTCAGCACTTACCATCCCAACTCTGGTGTTTTCTAGCTTCCGCCTAATACCCTGGGGCTGGGATTTAGCTCAGTTGGTAGAGGGCTCCACTGCAGTCTCTGAGGTCCCGAGTTCAGTTCCCACCACCACAAAAATGGGAGAAGGACCTGGCAATCCACTCCCAAGGCAATCCCAAAACAGTCAGCCGTTGAAAACCCTATGAGGGTCACTATGAGTCAGATACCGACTCAACAGCACCTAACAACAACAAGTTATGCCCTATAAGTCAATTCCATAATCTGAAAGTGAGTTGTGACAACTGG
Source organism: Pedetes capensis (assembly GCA_007922755.1). Classification (NCBI taxonomy): domain Eukaryota; kingdom Metazoa; phylum Chordata; class Mammalia; order Rodentia; family Pedetidae; genus Pedetes; species Pedetes capensis. The sequence goes on from VMDO01001606.1 coordinate 4,572, forward strand.
TCTTAAAATGCTGATCCAAGATGTTCAGTCAGAACACATTTCTACAAAAGAATTTAAGGAGAGACAGGAATGCATGGGGTAGGTGTCTGGCATTTGAGAAAGAATGAAATATTTTGAGTTTCTATCTCGCATCCTTTTCTGTCTCCTCCCTGGCATGACAGTTTCTCATGGCCAGCATCCACCTGGGAATGGGACATTGGGTTGCCTTTAAGCTTAGTCTCTCAGGCAGTTCTTCAACACCTTTGAGGTGCATTTGGATCACCTGGGATCATGGTTGGTGGGTGCTAACGCTCTGCATCTCCAGTCAGCTTCCAGGCAACACCAGTGCTGTGGGATGCCCCGGACACCACTGTGAGTAGCTAGAAAGGAGAGAACAAAAAGATGAAACTCAGTGTTTCTAATTTACACGCCTATCCCAGTCCAGGGAGGCTCCTTGTCTCTTTCAAGGTCATCTTGCCTCTTCATCTTTTTCACAGATGGATCTTGTTGTTTAGTATGCCTGCAATCATGATCATAAGAACTACTTGTTGTTGTTGTTAGGTGCCATCGAGTTGGTATCCTACTCATAGCAACCCTCATAGGGTTTTCAATGGCTGACTGTTTCAGGATTGCCGTGGGAGTGAATTGCCAGGCCCTTCTCCCATTTTTGTGGTGCTGGAAATTGAACTCGGGACCTCAGAGACTGCAGCGCAGTGCTCTACCAACTGAGCTAAATCCCAGCCTAAGAACTACTTAGATGAGGTTAAACATCAACAAGGAAAGTGTCTGAAGGGAATGGGCAGCCCCTAGATGGAAACCGAGCAGCCAGGCTTAGGGGGTGGGGCATGAAGCGGGAGAGCACTAGGCTTTGGTAGTGGTACCAGGCGCAAGTCTCTGGAGTGAACCAGTATAACAGGTCCTTGGGCCCTTGTAGTGGACACTGACAATTCTAAATGGCCTCTTGGGTGACAGCTCTGCTCCTCAGCCAGGGGAGGGCAGGGCATCTTGGTTGACAAAACCCACCGTGACTCACTTCCATGATTGAGTTGCCTTGCAGAGGGGAATGGGTGCTGGGCGGGAAGACCCAGCTGTAGACTGTGGATTGTCAAAAACCTAAATGGCATTGAGAGGTTGAGGAGTACTGTTTGCTGAGTGTCACCCTGTGACAAGCATGTTATAGACCTGTAAGCTTCATCTTATTAGTGAGCCAGAGATTATTCACTGGGGACAACTTTTCCCTCCAGGGAACAGTCAGAAATGTCTGGACATGTTCTTAGTGGTTACAGCTGGGTTGGAGATGTTCCTGCCTTCAAGAGAGTAAGGCCAGGGATGCTGCGAATGTCATGTCACACACAGGGCCAGCTCCCACCTCAAAGAAACCATCCAGTTCACAATGTCCCCCAAGGCAGAGGTGAGGAACCTTGTGATGAGCCTGCAAGATGGTGCTGGCTGCTTCTGCTCCCCTCATCTATGGATGAGAGAAAGTTAGGGAACAGCCACAAGGTCAGAAAGCTAGCAAGTGGCTGAGCCAGAAATGGGAGGCAGATCTGTGTGGTTCCAGGATGCGCTGCTCCTTGCTTTACTTCTGAAAAATAGCCTCTCGTGTGTGCCTGCCAAGAAAAGGAAAGGGCTGGGACACGCTCACCCGGGGAATCTTATAAGCCTCTACCACACACATGTTCCCCTTGCCAATCAGATTTGTTCTGTTGAGTTCTGGAGACCCTCCAATCTAGCAGGTTTTCATTTCATGGTAACATGTGGGGAGCCCTTGTGTCTGAGGTTACCTGGTATAGCTGTGTTCACACTGGCACAGTGAGATGTTACCAGGTGATTAACAGCCACAGAGATGCCCAGAACATCCATGTGGAAGACACGCCGCCAGCTCATTCCCTGTTAATATTCAGTTGTACACACTGAATACAGCAGGTGGCCCCGGAGGCCTGGGGGCGAGGTTCACATGCATGCCACCCTTGTTGAGCGTCAACCCCCAAACCACATAATGGGTAGTCACCTCCGTCTCTCTGCTTTACCCCAAGGAATGGGGCATGAGGAATGTGCAGGAAAGCAGCTGAGCCAGTGCTGGACAGCCGCTTTGCAGTGCTGTCTCTCCTGAATGCTTGGCAGCAACAGCAGACTTGGGGGAGGCATTTTGTTTGAGAAGAGGAAATTGTGCTTTAAACACTGTATGGTCCAGGTGAAGAGCCTGGAGTTTTTCTAATTAGACCATGAGCCACTGGGAAGTAGGAGCCTATTCTGCATGTGAAAAGACTTGGATCTTCTTGGAGACCCCGGGGAAGGTTCTCCCTGGCATCCTCCAGTTTCACCTGTGACAGAACTCTGAACTAAACAAAGATCTCTGAAGCAGGGAAAAAATACATAAAGGACTATGAAAAAAAAAATGTGCAACTTTCAAAGTGATAGAGCTTCCTTAAAAATTCATGAGATGGGCTATAATAGATGCACTGGAATAACTTGCAACAAAAATATCAACAGTTTCTCTTGTGCAGATGTTTCTAAAGGATTTGGGGTGGTTTTGATGGTTGTAAAAGCTCTCTCCCATCACTCTTAGATTGTCTTTAAGGATCCCAGTTAAAGAAGATTTTTGCTAGTCAAAATTAATTAGGTTTTAGTGTAATTATGTTTCAAACCAACCAGCTAAACTGATAGCAATATTGTTTGTCTTTAGAATGGCTAATTGTCTAATAGAAATAAGAATAAACTCTTAAATTTGGTGTTCATAGAGCTTGATGTACTATCTGGAATTCAATATCATTTTGTTAAATAAATGAATAAGCATTAGAAATAGATATAAATAACCAAGGAGGGAAAAGATGGATGGCCTGAGTATGATTATACCAGAAAAACAGTAGTCTTTGGCTAGAGAGACATAGCATTTATTTCTGTAAATTCAGTGATACATATGTTTTCTTAAGCTCTCAGACGGGAAATAAGTACGGAAAGCAGCTATTCCAAATTTTTGTACAGAACATCTTCTTGCTTAAGGTGATTGTCCAATTTCTCCTCAAACATTGAGAGCAGTTCTCGGATGGATGAATATGTGATAGTAACCTTTTATTTTCAGAAGATCAGGCTAGTAGTATTTTACTGAACTCAGACCTGCCATTTCTTCCCGAGTCTTTCTCTTGGGATGTGCAGAGATCTTCCAGCCATTCCCCATGACGAATCTTGGATAACTGAGGGCAGATTCCTCAGCCATTATTTGTTTGCAGGGTCTTGAGTGAGAAAATTTGTTGTTGTTAGGGCCAGTCAAGTCAGGTCCAACTCACAGCAACTCTAAGTACAGCAGAACAAAACATGACCCAACACTGTGCCATGCACAGGATCTTTTTTGTTTGAGCCTGTTGTTGTAGCCACTACATTTCTTCTCATTTTCAATCGTGCCACATCAGCAAAAGGAGGTCCCAGGTGCTTTACTCCACTCCCACCATTAAGGTCAACCCTACTTTGAAGAGGCAACTCTTCCCCAGTTTCTTGAATGCCTTCCAGTGTGGTGGTGGTGGTTGTTAGGTGCCATCAAGTCGGTATCCAACTCATAGTGACCCTCATAAGGTTTTCAATGGCTGGCTGTTTCAGGATTGCCTTGGGAGCGGATTGCCAGGTCCTTCTCCCATTTTTGCGGTGCTGGGAATTGAACTCGGGACCTCAGAGACTGCAGCGCAGTGCTCTACCCACTGAGCTAAATCCCAGTGTGGAGGGGGGCTCATTTTCTGGCACTATATCTGTCAGTTCTGCTCTGCTATTCATGGAGTTTTCAATTTTCAATTGTTTCAGGAGTGGCCTGCCAGGTCCTTCTCCCTAGTCTGTCTTAGTCTGGAAGCTCAGCTGAAACCTGTCCACCATGGGTGGCCCTGCTGGTACCTGAAATACTGGTGGCATAGTTTTCAGCATCACAGCAACATGCAAGTCCCCACAGCAGGACAAGCTGACGGACACATTGAGGATGTGAGAAAGAGCCCCCTAAAATCACAACTTCCAGTTGTGCCTGGCCATTGTGGGGAGGTGGAGAGCCTATCACCTTACCATTTTTACAGTGAGGCTTTCATGGGCCTCCCTCTTCTCTGCCTCCTCATCTTCTCAACCCTCATAACTCCCATTGGAGACAGGGAGGCTGGTAGAGGCAACAGGCTGCTTCCATAGCACTGAGACTCAGCTCACCATTTTTCTGTGTAAGTCCACTCAAGACTGATGCTAGAGCAAGGGAACACTGTGAACTCCCACTATTCACTTATTGTACTAGGATTAAGCAAATGGTATCAAGAATGCACCACAAAGTCTTTTGTGCAAAGGCTCAATTTAACCCTTTAATGACTTCGTTCTAACTCCAAGATCCCAAGCTCCTCCTCTTCAAGCTTCCAAAATAGAACTAGCCAACCTGTTGTGGTGACATATTCTATTCTTCCACGTGGAGCCATTACCATACCTTGGGGAGCCCATCCATTTTCAGGGCAACTAGGATGGATCAGTGTTAGACAGCAGACACAGAGTGTACATTTCTGCTGATTAACCCTGATGCATGTTTTTCATCCAAAGTGATCTGCTCCTCAATGGCAATTTAAGACAGATTATCATTTTAGCAGCCAGACTTCCTGTTGTACCACATTGAGCTTGGGGTCAACTTGAACTCTCAGATGTTTTTTATATTTTTATCAATCCATGATTCTTCCATCTCTGCTTGAACAATTGGTTCTTTGAAATAGAATATATATTTAAGTTCATCAGTAATATATACACACATACAGATGGACACACACAAACTATGTATGTAAACACATACATGTATGTATGCGTAGGAATTAGCTCTTAGAAATAAGGAAGGTACTATTAAGGATATTGAAGAAATAGATATGTAGTTAATGTCTAATCCTATTATGGCTTATAGCCCATCTGTACCTACTCCTAATTTTTTATTTTCCAAAGACCCCTATAAACCTCTTTGGTTCCTTTTTCTTCTGGTACTTATCTCCATATTTCTCAGTCTGTGATCATGATATCATTATCCTATTATATGATAATTTTGATTATAGACATTTTCCTATTAGAAGTGAGGATTTTGCTCTCAAACTGCACAGTTTGTTGCCCTTTATATCTGTATTCTGTATGGTGATGAGAATCTGCTTTAAATCATGTTTAAACAGAATACTATGATGGAATTTTATGTGCTGCATACATTTTGGTTTTCTGGAGCTAATAATTATTTCCTGTTTACCTTTTCTATGTATTTATTATTAAATCTTACACCAGACATTCCAACAGAACTATAAAATCCCACTAAATGTCTTTAAGTGCATTGAATAATAGTTTCTTTCTTTGTCTTTGTTTTCTTGGAGTTCTTTGCAGTCATTCTCCAGTCTCTTCAAACATGGTCCTGACTGGGCATCACACCGTGAATTCTTGCCCCTCTCATGTTGAATCTCTTTCCTAGAGCCTTTATCTTTTTTCTTTGTAGCTGATCTCTAACTTTTGCATTTATTTTACATGCCTGAAAATAAGACTTGCAAGTTTGGCTGGGTATACAATTCTAGGCTGGACATATTTTTCTTTAGATGATGAACTTCCTGGATGCATTATCCAATTCTCTCATCTTTCATGTCTTTTTATATCACCATCTTTTAAAAATAGTTTGTTCAACTTCATTTTATGACTGTTCTGTTGGTGTACTGTTTTTCTCCTTGCCATCATGATGTTAGTGTCAAATAGTTCTTTCTCTCCCCATCAGGGTTCATTTTTATAATAATGTTTCTTGTTTTGTGAGTGCAAGATCCTCTTGTCTCTCTTCAAGGATGCTGTTTACAACGTTGTTAGTGTGTTTATTTGTTTTAAATATTTCTCTGTCCTTTCCTCCTTCTAAATTCTCTTTTTTTGTTTGTTTTTGCCTCTGCTGTGTGAGAAGCACTGTTCCTGTGCTTGGTGACCCTTGGCTGCCTGTTATTTTTGAAGCACTAAAAGCCTCTTTAGAAGCTCTGCGTGGACAGTGGGTCAGCTGAGGAGCTTCAACATGGATGACTCTAATATCATCATCCTTACTTCTGTTCTCTTGGAACTGTCAGTTTCTCTAGAAAAGAAATTGCAACTGTCCTCCCTGGGGAATTAAGTGTATGACCCAGAGCCCCAGGTCTCACTACTCTATACATAGACTTTAATCCCTTCCTGACCAGCCTTTCTGTCCCAGTGGACCAAAGTCAGAAATCCTTTGGTCCACTCATTTCAGAGAATAAACCTCCTGTCTCTGATTTGGTGGGGGAAGAACAGTTGTGTGGATACATGGGTTGGGGGACAGAGGGTCTATCAGCCACACGTCAGTATTTTTCAACAGCCCTCCAGTTTCAGCCCCACCTCATCCTGCAGGTTTTAATTCCTTAGCATTCCCAGGGTTCTGCAGGGCAAATCCACTTCTCTGTTATTTATATTATCTCCTTTACTGGATTGTAGTTTGACCTTTTTTGTTCTTCTAAGTTAATTATCTCTCATTCTCTGTATTCCAGATTGTGCTGACCCCTCTCTTCTGCTGGCCCATCTCCCATTCTTTTCTCGTTATGGATTTATATCTGCTTATTCTTGAAATATTATTCATTTGTGAGGGAATAGAGACAAATGTGAATCAATCAGCCATGTTTAATCTGGTCACATGCTGTTGTTAGGTGACATGGAGTAGGGTCTGGCTCACAGCAACCCTACATACAGCAGAATGAAACGCCTCCTGACACTGTGCCGTGCTCAGTACCATGTCAGTGCTTCTCTGCTCTTCATAGGGTTTTCAATGGCTAATTCTTTCCAGAGTAGGCTCTCAAGACCCTTCTCTCATTTTTTTGTGGTGCTAGGAATCTAGCCCAGCGCCCCAGCACAGTGCAGCACTCTACCAACTAAGCTAAATCCCAGCCCACTTTGGTGACATAGGAAGGTTTTTAAAAATATAAGTTGTCTTATATATTTTAATTTTTTTCTATTCAGTGATGGTATTCCATGAGTTGTTGTTGTTGTTGTTGTTAGATGCCGTCGAGTCGGTATCTGATTCATAGCGACCCTCATAGGGTTTTCATTGGCTGACCATTTCGGGATTCTCTTGGGAGTGGATTGCCAGGCCCTTCTCCCATTTTTGCGGTGCTGGGAATTGAACTGGGGACCTCAGAGACTGCAGCGCAGCACTCTACCAACTGAGCTAAATCCCAGCTCATTCCATGAGTATTTTATGGGAATTCTTGCTTTACTCTTGTATTGACTCTGAATCTCTTTTTTCTTAGAACCTTTATCTTTTGTCTTCCTAGTTGACTTCTAATTTATGTGCATATTTTGGCAAGCACAACAGGGAGACTGGAGGGACTAGAGGGAACAAAACAGATAAAGCACCTCTTCAGGAGTTTGAGGGCCATCAAATTATGTTTTAAAACCTTAGAGAATAATTGTTGTTGTTAGGTGACCTTGAGGCAGGTCTGATTCATACCGACCTTCACAGGATTTTCAATGGCTGATTGTTTTGAGATTGCTTCCAGAGTGGATTGCCACATTCTTTTCCTGCTTTTGTGGTGCTAGGGATAGAATCCGGGTTCTCAGAGAGTGCAGAGCAGCCCTCTACCAACTGAGCTAAGCCCCAGCCCGTAGAGAATAATTATTTTGTTTTATTTTATTTTCTCCATCTCTGATTACTCTGGTTTTTCACAATTAGTTTCATTAAGATCTAAAATCTGAAACTCTGGATCCTGAATCAAAATAGGATTCTCTTGAGTTGTTAAAAAGAGAAAATGAGCTAACAAACATTTAAGTGACTAGCATGGATAGGAGTGCAGCCCCCATCTGTCCAGGACTCTGGCCACCTGCGTTGGAGCCTGTGACTGCCGGACAGTGGATGGGCACTACACACACTTTGTCTTACTTCATCTTCAAAACAGCGCATGAATGCAAATACTACACTTATGTAACAGATGAGAGGACCCAGGCTAAGAGAGGTAAACAACTCTGAAGGTCACGCAGCTAGAAACAAGGCGTATTTCCCTGGCTCACAGACTGCCCTTGAGCCCTCATGCACACGCCTGTATTTGCCTTACCCTCCTGCAGGCAATCAGTGTCACTGACACTGGAGAACAGAGGTTTCCTTGAGTTCAAGCACTGCCCCGAGGCCATTGCCATAGTCCTTCCGTGGAAGCCTGTCCTTTAATGTTTATTTTAACTTTTGTAAATTCCACCCCAGTGAGGGGAAATTTCACTGAAATTGTAGTGCTTATTAAAAGTGACCTTATCGCCTGGTGGCAGTGACATGTTCTGTGACATCCCCCTGCAGGCTGGTGGATTCTCATGTGCTCTGCAGAAAGCCCCTTTCTTGGGACTGTCTCTGCTGGCATCATCTCACCTCTCCCAGTCCTGGGACCACCTAAAGGAGTGGAGTGGGTCAAGGGTACCCTCACCAAGCTGCAGGAGTCTGAGGGAGGGACAAGATCATGGCAGGCACCCACCAGTAGCCCCTATGTGGTTGGCAAAACTCCAGGCACTGCAGAGTCCCCTCTCTCCTCTCTGCTGCCTTTCAGTGCTCCTCGGTGAAGCCCAGTCCCCATTGTGCTCCTGGGCTCAAGAGGGGTACATCTGGCCCTCTGCGGCCCGCAGCTGGTTTTCATCACCCTTTTCTGCACTCCTTGCCCCGACAGCAGCACTGCCCACTGCTCTGCGTAGGCCAGCTGTGGGGGCTGCTGCCCCCCAGTCTCATTGTGCGCCTCAACTCCTTATCTGCCAGTGCCTCCAGACTCCCTTCCCTCCTCAGCCTTAGGGATTTGTTGGAGAGCAGCCAGTGAGACCCAGAAGGGCAGCACTGACTCCCGGGCCCTGTGCACCCTGGTGTGTCTGGTGCATCCTTGGTTCTGTTCTCAGAAACCTGACTGCCGTTGGTTCCAGGGCACCAGTGTGGCCAATTGGCTCTGTCATCCCAGGGTGTACACAAAGTTGCTCCTACTTTTTCCAGACTAACAGGACACACAATCTGAGACTTTTTTCTGATCTGTGAATTCATTATTGTGATACAGATTATAAAAACATTCCAGATCATGTCTATGTGCATACATATTATATATGCCATTTACAAACTATACGTTTATACACTTTTGGAGAGCATTAATGACATGAAATACACATTTCAGTGTGCATAGGATCCTGGCTCCAATAATTTTCCTAAGTGTAGACACTAAAAACTTATCAAAATTTGAATTAACCATTATGTGATTGATCAATTAAGGAATATGCTTTATATTCCAGGTGTAATTGTAGAAGCTGGGCACAGTCATGGGAGGTTAAAACCTCTAGTACAGAGAGGGGCTGAGAGCTGCTTTGTTCACATTCATTTCTGCCGTTCTGCCAGGCATTCTTTGGTTCTCCATTGTTGGAAGTAAACAAGGCCACAAGCCAAACTGCAAGGGCATAGTCAAAGAAGAAAGCCCTAACGGTCATGAAAGAAGTGTCCAAGGGTATTTGTTCCATTCTGGTAAACCAACAGCCTTAGCTTTAGTAATCAAACACTTTAAAGATGCCTTTATTGTTGATGTTTTGCACAGAAATGCAATGAGTTCATGAGCCCAGAACTCTCTAGCATCTTTTCCTTTGAGAAAAGCAATGGCTTTTCTATACCAGTGTTTGAAAATGTAAGGCTTCCCAGAAATGTAATTGTTGTATCATAGCGTAGCATAGATTTGCATTGTCACAAAGGATTCACAGAATGGCATGTCCCACCCCACAGGTCCTTCTTCTAGGACCCGTGAGAACATTAAAGTGCAATACAGAGTCTATCATCCAATTATGAAAGTTTATTTAAAATATAATGTAGCATATTACTGCTGTATGCATAATAAAAAGAAAAAGTGTTCCTTGTGTCTCAAAGATTGATGATCTACAACTGCATGCACCAGGTCATCCATTTGGACCTGGGGATGTGAAGATAGACTTGCAATCCAGTCAGAGTGGGACTCCTTAACAGTTATGAGAATAGTATAAAAGGGGGTGCAGGAGGATCCAGCGTGCTGTGGGAACTCGGAGGAGCGATCCTTAGTCCAGGAAGCATGGTAGGGTCACTCCAGCCCAGGATGATTCAGGGGAAATATGGAAGTGGGTGCATGATGATTGCAGCTTCATAGTGTTGCCCAGTTCACAAATGTCCACTGACCATGGTCATCTGGAACTAACTATAGGAAAGAAAAATGTGTAATTCCATTGGCACTGGGAAGGCTTTGGGGACCTTATATTATTACCAGCCATGGTTGCTGCCCTTTATTAATCTCCTCAATGTGCACAGCTTGAGTGGGTGGATTCCCTTCACACCACACAGTGGCTCTGAATCTCTGTGTCTGCTCCGATGCTACAGGAGAGGTGAAGGAGGACATAATCCCTTGGATTTGAGCAACACCAACTTCCTCCTCCTTCCTGTGTGTTCTCATATAAAAGAATAGTTCTTGGAGCCCAGGGCCTCCTTCATCTCACCTTGGCCTCGGCCAATCCTCATTGCAGAGTCTTATTCCATAGTTTCTGTCAGGTAGGCCTGCCCCAGAAATCCTGAGTGGGCATCTGACAAAGCAAATGAGGATGTTTCCATAATATGCAGTTAAGAACTTTTGAGTTTGAGTCTCAGCTTTTTAACACAGTTGGAAAAAATTAGTCTATTCCTCTACCTTAATTTCCTCATGTATATTTCTAAAGATGGTAATACACACCTCCTAGGGATGCTATAGTCTATGGCCGTACAATCCTGGCATCTGATCCTGTCTGATCTTGGAAGCTAAGCAGGGTCTGATAGGTTAGTCCTTGGATAGGAGATCACCTGGGAATACCAGGTGCTGTAGGCTTGGCAGGAGAACCTGGCAGCCCACTCCCAAAACAATCACCCATTAAAAACCCTGTGAATAACAGAGAAACAATGACAAAAGTGCCAAGCATGGCACAGTGTCAGGGAGTGTTTCATTCTCTTGTACATATGGTCACTATGGGTCGAATGCAACTTGATGGCACCTAACAGCAATAACAAGGAATGCAATAGAGAATGAATAGCATGCACAGTGTGCTTTGTTAAAGATAAAGGGCCATGTTAACCTTGGTGGGTCACAGCACTAGAGGCTTAGGCCACATCATTTCATACAACGCACTCCCCCCCATGCAGTGTTCCACGCACGGCCTTGTCTCTCACTCCTCGCCTTGGTTCTTGTCCTGCCATTGCTCTGCAGCAGATGTTCCTAGCTCCGCAGACGAGGTGCCATCCAGGGAAGTCAGCCGCTGACGAACTACTCAAGCCCTTCTTCCTTTTGGGGATGATCTCATCTGATTTGTCTATCCTGCTTCCTTAAACCCCCTAAAAAGTGTTTCTATGCTAAGTTAAACAGAATTGATTGAGGCTAGATTTACTAAGTCCTTTGAAATGGTTCTATTATTTCGAATACAAGAAAATAATGTCCCACACCTCCTGAGAAATATATCTTCTGCAACATTTTCATTAATCTCTTTATTAAACTAAACTGGTTTCTCTTTGGAAATTAATTACTGAAGTAGTATTGAGAATTTTAATTTCCCCAATATACCAGCAAGAGATACTGCTGTTTCTTTATATTCTGTTACCCAGCAGGGCAATAATCTATTGAAATAAGCCTGAAAAGGGGGCAGCTTGTAATTAAAACAGTATAACATGAGTGTTTGATGACTCTCTCAGTGCTAAAATGGCCCTGTCATGCTGTGTTTGGGTGGAATAAAATGTATACTTAGGAAACGGCTCTATATGGAGAATTCGGCAGACTCAGGTTTTATAGTCTGGGATGTGGCTGGGTTTCACCGCAGTAACACGCCCACAAGGAAATAGGGGTTGTTTTTGGCGTCTGAGGATTACAACTATTGTTGTGCAAGGGGAGGAAAGCTTCCCTTATTAAGCCACCCCCATTGTGAAATCTAAAGTATCTAACTCGCCGAGTAGAGAGCATGAATTATGGATGTTGGTATCCATGGAAAAGAGGTGGGACTGTCAGTTCTTGGTGCACTTGCAGCACACACGTATAGGTGTGGGTCCGTGTGTGTGTCTGTATGCACAGAGGCACTCCTCAGAGCGAATTTAGCCCTTAATAATTCTCCCTCGTGTTTGGAGGATGCTTCATATTTTTCAAAGCACGTCCCTATCTGTCATCTTCTCTCCTTCCAGGCGTGTTTTCTCGTGATAAGAATTATTTACACATCATTTACATTTGTAGATTTTCTGCTTTTTCTAGTGCCAAACACATTGTGCAGATACTGTATTTCTCTTCTTTTGTCTCTCCTCTTTCCTTCTTCATTCCTCCCTTCTTTCACAAGCACGGTAACATGATTGAGTCTTCCCTTTACCTGTTTCATCCCCACGTCTCTGTGAGTCAAGTCTGCCTATAAATTCCCTGCAAAAAAACTCCAGCCCCAGTACCACCATTTGTTTTTAACCAGCAAAGTAGAATTGCTAGAAATTGCAGCCATAATAAGAGAAAGAAGCCTCCACTCGTGGAGGGGATGCAGGGTGGCCCCAGGAGAGCTGCAGATGTTCGTTCATCCTGAGCCCACTGAGGCAGCCAGGGGCCTTAGCCAAGTCACTGTTCCACGCAGGGTGATCAGGGCCTTGTTGTAAGGAACAGTGCTCTCCTCAACACCAGTCGTTCACTCTATAACTTCTTTATGTTTTTTGTTTTTTTTCATTTGGGGGCCAACCTTACCCCATCCAAATTTTGTAATATCTATGTGACTGAGATACTGCAAAATATTCAGTGTTGTTTTGCCACACACCAATGCAAGCAATAAAATGCAAACATCTATCTTTATATCATCAAAAATAATCTTGCACACCACTAAAAGAAAGTATTTTATTGTAACCCACAAACAGCTAGTCCTGTCATTCCCTTTGGGCCAAGTACTTCATGATTGGTTTTCAAATTCTATCACAGATCAGCACAAAGCCTGTATCCATTCTTCTTCTTTTCTCTTTTCTGCCTAAAAATCAGGCCAACACAATGACCTGCTCACAAGTTGGGCGAGGTAGTAGGTGCTCTTTGCCAACTGGGAAACTAAAGCACAGGGACGTGGTAGTGAGCCCCAGCCCTGGTGTGTGGAAGCACCCCTGAATCAGGAGGTTCTTATGTTACACGATTTACTTTTGATCTGAGAAGAAGCCATCAGGCTCTGGGTTTGTCCTATCTCATGTGAGGGAACTCATGGCTGCAGGAATTGATGAACTTCAGTGGGCAGACAGGATTGAAGACAGCTGTGGTGGTGCCTCACGCAGGCAAAGGAGTTGGCATCCTTTCAAACTGATATTTTTCAGTGAGAGGCTGAGTGTTCATGGAGAAGGCCAGGCGGGCCGTGAGTGAGGAAGGAGGAGGAGCCTCTCGTGGCCCATCCTTACCATTTCTCATGTATGTTGAGCAATTCAGCTCTAGCCTTGAGCCTACAGATACTCCTTCTACTGGGGTCTCCTCTGTGCTTGCAAGTCAGACCCACTCCAAGTACTGGGGACACAGCCCCCACCCTCAGGGAGCCCAAATTTCTTCCTACTCAGCCAATAGGATCCTGTGGCTGCCACTTCCTGGAAGCCGGGTCATTGATTGTCAGTGATACATGTTCCTCCAGGGTCTTCTGTTCCTCCCTCAGTGGTTTACAAAGTACAAGAACACAGAAAAGATGACTCATCTGAATCACATATTCTCCCTGCATGAAGTCTGGTAGCTAACACCTCTCTTATCTTCTTGTAATTCCAAGGATATTTTAGTCAGTCTTATAGCTGCATGCTCAGGGAAGCCCTGGAGCTCTGCTTCTCCTTACTGTGCTGTAGGACCTGTGGCAATATTCTTGAGTTGGGTCTGCACAGAACTCTGCCAACTATTGAGGCAGAGTAGTGTCATGGCAGTTCTTTGAGCCCCAATACAACACAGTGGGCTTCTGTCAAAAAGGCAGTACCTGAAAGTAACTCTCCAGAGAAGAGGGACATAAAGCACACCCACGACCATAACATGCTGGAAATTGTAGCATTGCTATTTTCTCAATGAAAATAATTCATGACTCTTGAAAGGAATGTAAACTGATGGGCCAGCGTTATTTATAGAAGTCCTTCTTTTATCTCTCCCCGCAAAGGCTTTGACCAGAATTGTTCACTTAAGGTAATTAGAGAAAAATCCAGTAATAAAATTGAGGCAAATATTAACAACAAATGAATTCCAATAAAAGCGCGACTTTGCAATCATCTTTGCCACTGCGTTAGGGAGGAAATGATTTAAGTTCAAGCCTCTTTAGCTGGATTAATCTCTTCAAACCTAAGTGATCCATGTGAAGATCTTGTCACTGAAAATTATTTTTGATCCATTGTGTCCTACATATCATGATGGTAATAAACAAGCATTTGTGTTACGCCTTAGCATTTACAAAGTGCTTTCCTATCCATTATGTCTTTTAATTTTTAAACTGATTTTCACATGGTTAATTCATTCAACCAATATATGAACACTTCTTGTTTATTTGTTAGAAAAAAAATTATGGAGTGCCTCTGTCTGCATTAACCATGGGGGATATGTGGCCAATAAGACAAAGTCTCCATCTATAAGGAAATATGTGCTATTAAGGGAGATGGTGTGAATTTAAAAATTACACAACACCAATTATATACCCAGTGTCAGGGAGTAATCAGGCCAGTAAAGTATTGAGAGGCCAAAGGATAAAGACTGACAAGGAGTGCTCTTCCCACTCCATAAAAGACAGGCAGCCTGAAGAATGAGATAGACAGAGCCAGATGACCAGATTTAGGCCAGGGAATACTAGGCTCAGGGCGAACATAGCATATTGCATTCTGCACTTACAACATAATACTGCATGGATGTTTTCCCATGCTGTTAAAACTTGAATTTTAAAGGCTGAAGAATATTCTGTTTTATGATGTCCTTATAGATTTTTTAGATGCCCCAAAGTTGCAGCCCAGAGTTCATTGAATTTCTCCACTCCTTTCTGAGCCTCAGCCCTGCCCGGCTGCCAAGAAACATCCGGCAAATCGTCATCATTTGGGTTAAAAGGCCCAGGTGGCCACTACAGACTTCATAAACTGGAGAGACTACTACACCTCCTAGGGACTGGGCTGGACACACTTAAATGGCTTTCCTCAAAAATTGTGGAAACGGATAAGCCTTAGGGGAATCTGTGTGGGAAATTCAGTCCATTGAAGGGTCCTAGGAGTTTGAAGCACAGCGTTCTGTGTGCATCAATCATCCATGTGGGGACTCTAGAAGTGGGTTTTGGCATCTGAGCTAATGATGAGTCCACTGGAAATCGGCCTGTGCGTTTCCATGTCTAATCGTTAATGCAGGACTGTAAGCACATGGCTGCAGGTTACCCCAGCCTCCTTGCCATCCTTGTGCCTTGGGCTTGTGGCTGGGCTTAAACAGGGGTTTGGCTTATACCTTTATTCCTGTTTTGGGGGGCCCACCAAGATGATATTACGGATCAGTCTTGCACCCTGGTTTTGGTGCATGTTACCTCTTTAAGCAAAATGGTGTAAAACTACCACCATGTCTTCATTTGCACACCATCTTTGGAGGTGGGGCTAGTTACCTGTGCATGTAACTGGTAAGGAATTTGAGGCTCAGAAGGGTGAAGAAAACCACCCAGGTCAAACAGTTAGCACAGAACCTGATGTCTAAGCCACGTGGGAAAGCAACTCCATGGCTCACTCCACTCTTCGTCCACCTCTCCTCCCTGGAGTCAGGGCCTTGCTCCTCCAGCCTCCAACATTACAACAGCATGATCTCCTCTTCCAGCCAATCTCACCCCTCCTAGCATTGCTCTGAGCTCAGCCCATCTTCTGCATCACCATCACCAAAACCCCAGAAAGAAGTGACCAAAAGCCATGCCCTGCTCTCAAGCCTCAGTGATGAGAGCTCTGCTGCTCAGGGCTGCAGACAGAAAGGAAGCCTTGGGAGAAAGACTGGTTTCTGCCAAGGCTGCAAGTGGAAAGAATATTCCAGAAATTCCTTGCTGCTGGACCAGTCTGTTGACCAAAGACCTTTCATTTCCCTAAGCCCATGGTACATATCCTTCCCTCTGTTTACAATGTCCTCCATCTGTGGTAGCTGGCTTTCAACCACTATAACAAATACCTGAGCCAATCAACTTTGTGTGTGTGTGTGTGTATATATGTGTGGTACTGGGGGCTGAACCCAGGGCCTCGCGCTTGCAGGCTCTGCAAGTGCTGGACCACTGATCTGCACCCTCAGCCCTTTTTTTTTTTTTTTAACTTTTTGAGACGGGGTCTCACTAAGTTATGCAGACTGCCTCTGGTCTTGAACTTGTGATCCTCCTGCCTCCACCTCCCCAGCCGCTGGGATTACAGGTGTGCGCCACCACACCCGGCCCAATCAACTTTTAAAGTGGGCTATTTTGGCTCGCAGTATTGGAGGTATCAGTCCATGGTTGGTTAGCCTTGTTGTTTTGGGCCTGTGGCAGCACATCATAGCTAAAGCACATGGCGGAGCAAAGCCTCTCCCCCTGTGGCCAGGAAGTAAAAGAGAAGAAGAGAGAAAGGGGCTGGGGTCCCACTATGACAAGAAGACCACACCCCACTTCTGAAAGTTTCCCTCACCTCCAATAGTACTGTTTGATTAATATCTATATATCCTACTAAACAGTGTATTCCTGCAAAGAAGGGACTGTCTTTTCTCCCAGAGAAATCTCCACACCCAGCAGGAGCCTAATTTGTTTAACTTGCTGAATGCATCTTAAAAAGTTAATGACTATGTGAATGGTTGAATGGCTCTATACGTCTTAAAGCCATGGTTCCTAAACACTTTGGGGGCAGTTTGTGTGGTGAATATTCATATTCCCAGGTCCCATCCCAGGCCTAAGCATAAAAATCCCCCACTGTATGCAGTACAATGGCTTTGTAAGCCAGCTCTCATTTGAACAACAGTTTGGGGACTTGTTAGCAGATAAAATACAGTTTTTATTGCATTTGTTGTTGTTGTTGTTAGGTGCTGTTGAGTCCTGTACAACTCATAGCAACCCTCATAGGGTTTTCAGTGACTGACTGTTCTGAGATTGCTTTGGGAGTTGGTTGCCACATCCTTCTCCCATTTTTGTGGTGCTGGAAATCAACCCTGGGACCTCAGAGACTGCAGAGCAGTGCTCTACCATCTGAGCTAAACCCCAGACCCTTTATTCCATTTAGGTCTGCTCAGAAGGTGTGGTCTTGGTGAGGCCACATCTGATTCCCTCCTTTAAACTTCCCACCAGCCAGCCCTGCCCACCAGCCTCGTGCTCCCTCTGGACACACACCTCAGGTTCGTGCCGAGGACTCAGCCACCTTTCCTCTGCCCTTATGAGCTCCAAAGGCAACGTTTGTCTTGCTCCTGCCACATCCCTTAGCACAATGCCTGGTACACAGGTGTTATTGGCACCCAATAAATGTTCAAATTAATGCACTGCCACCCTAGAGCACATTTAAATTTTTCAAGGCCTTATGTAGCTGGGAAGGGAGAGTGGGTGCGCCACCGTACCTTGAGATAATATAGCTTTTCTCTCTTCTTTTTGCTTTTTGATTGGGTGATAGTTGAGAAATCAGGGCAGCCATCTTTCCCTCCAAAAGCCATTGGGTCATATCCACCGAATAGAAAGGCAATTTTGGCTGCTAATTTCCTGTCTGGTCAGATTAATTGAATTTAGGTGCTGAACACAAAGCACACCCCAGCTTCAGGGTAAACAAGGCACCACTGAGGTCGATACCCATCCTGGCTTCTTAACTTGTCTCTGAGGAAGAGCTGAGCTTCCTTTCCTGTCTGGTGAGATCACTAGGAAAGGTGGGGAAGGTCTGGGGGAGACACAGTGGGAGGAGGCCAGGGAAAGGGGCGTCTCCACCCTGGCCTTGGTGGAAACCCATGCCCGAGCCTTGGGGCGCTGGGCTGGGAGATGAAGGGTATCCACCTGATTGACTCTTGCTGTGAAAGATTTGGTTGCATGTCCTTTCTGAACCCCTGGTGTCTTTTGCCTACTTCATGCCAGCTACACTTTCCATTCGGAACAATTTCCATAACTCCCCTACATCACCTGGATTCTGGGGGAAGTGTGTCCCCAAACGTCAGAGCAGCTGTCCCCAATAACTCAAGCTAACAAAACATTTTCCACTGATGCTTATGTCCTATATTAGGAAAAAGCTGAGAGGGCTCTTATAACCCAAACTGACTGGGGTTTAGTTCAGTTGGTAGAGCACTGCTCCGCACTCTCTGAGACCCTGGATTCCATTCCCAGCACCAAAAAATGGGAGAAGGACCTGGAAACCCACTCCTGAAACAATCCCCAAATAATCAGCCATCAAAAACTCTGTGAATAGCAGAGAAACACTGACATGGTGCTGAGTATGTCACAGTGTTGAAGAGTGATTTGTTCTGTTGTACGTAGTGTCACTATGAGTTGGACCCGACTTGACAGCACCTAACAACAGCATAACCTAAACCACAGGTTCATTATGACCATTTAAGTAATCATGACAGAAGAAAAATTGTACAAGGACAGGAGCTAATTAGAGCCTGAACACCCAGGCTAAGACTAGTTTACGAGATCCTAGCACATGAGCAAGGATGAGCAGGTTAGTAATGAGCACTCCGCCCCTCCTCCTCACACTCCTGTCTGTTTCCTGAATCCCTTTGCGGGACTGACGGCCCACTCTGTCCCAGTCCTTCCACCTCTGAGAAGCTCTGCTGGACATGTTCCACTGATCACACTGAGATCTGCTCCCTCACTGGTGTTGGCCCTGTTCATTAGACACACTTGGGGACACCCGCATCCTTTCACAGGGCAGCCCATTGGGGCACTCTGAGGATCTCTGCTACTTTTCTTTCTTCACTTGTGTCTTTCGGGTTTGCCCATGTGACTTGCAAGCACCTAGGGCCAGTGGTTCTCTCAAGCACTTTGTTTCCAGAGGGGGCGAGTGCCTATTGCACAATAGGTGCTCAATAAGTGTTGGCTGGATGCACATTGGATGCATGCATTGGACCCTCCTTCTCCCCAGGGAAATACACAGCATTTGACTAGAGGTTTTGCATATTGGTGTCCAGTGAACTATTTTTATAAGTAAAAAGAATATGCTTTATGATAAAAAGTATAGTACATACATAGTCCAGTAACCTAGTCATTGATTATGATCAAATATTATGTACCATACATAATTATATAAACAATATCTTATATAACCAGCAGTGCAGGGTTTTTGTACCAGTGTCACACAGATAGGAGTGTAGTGCATTATGCTATGACATTGGAAGGGCCGTGACGTCACTAGGTGAGAGGATTTTTCACCTCCGTTGTAATCACATGGGACCTTCATTCTCTCTGAAGTCATCATTGACTGAAACGCTGCTTCCCAGAGCACCACTGTGTAGAGCACGCAGCTCTGCCTGGCTCATGGTGCGGTAGTTTCCCTTTCATTCTTTCCTTTTTATTGTAATGGATGCTTTTTTGGAAGAATGAATCAACTCATTCTGAATTCAGGTTCTCACTCCTTTTGTATGGGTTCATCTCTTTTTTTTAATATTTTTTCCCACTTAGTTAGATTTGAATTGAATATTTAGTCAAAGGAAATGCCTTTAAGATCTCCAGGAGACTAACGGTAAAGACTCTGTATAATAGATACAAGCAGGCCTGATATCAGGGCTAGATTTATTCCAGTTAAGTCATCGTAAGTCAACTATTTTTATAGATCTGAAGTAGGGAAGGAAGTAAATACTCCCTCCCTGAGGATTTGTTAGTGGAGATTTATACGCCTCTTTTCTGCTCTTGAGTTTGAATTTAAAATATTCCCAATGCCAAGGGGCTCCTGAGTGCACACACAAAATAATTGTTTTAAAATTCTATTAGACAAAGACCGAAACACAATAGCCGAGCCACAAATGCCAGCGGTTTGGAAGAGCATTAGCATCATTCAAACACTGCACATGGCTGCCACGTTCTGGAAACCATTGCTAAAAGTTGGTATTAAATCTCACTTTAAAGGTCAGGGACCATTCGCTCATCTTTATTAATGGGGCAAAATTACCCTGGAAGGAGCTGGCTATTAAATATGTGGAGTTGAAGCAAGTGGCCATACATATCAGGAAAACATCATTAGTTTCTTTCCTCACAGCATATAATAATGCACATTTGCAGGTGGATATGAGGCCTAAAAATGAAAAACAAACTATAAAACATATGAACAGATAATATAGGAGGTACTAAAAATCTAGTATTTTTGTTTTTTTGTTTGTTTGTTTTTTGTTTTGCTTAGAAAAGTCTCTGTAAGAAGGGCTCCAACACTCAAAGCAATAAATAAAAATATATAAGTAACGAAAACTCCTATATATTTGAGAGACCACGTGGTTTACAAGAAAAATGAAAACAGGACAGAAAAACTTTGCAACATACATAACAGACAGCTACTTTATATAAAAAGAGCTCCTCTAAATCAACAAGGAAGAGACAACACAGAAGAAAAGTTGGCAGAGAAATAATTTCCTCCTGTTCCCTGAGAGAGTAAGTCTTTCCTTCCAACGGACCTGGACAATTGCAGGGGCTTCTAAATGTCTTGTTTTCCTATCATTCTCTTGATTGGATGCCTTCATGGTCGACAGGCTATCATGTAACCTCGTGAATTTGCTATTTACTTAAATGAGATATCTGTGTAGTGCTTCTAGAGCTAGGTTAGGCCATGATAATCTCCTAGTGAGTTCAGTTCTCCACCCCTTATTCATAGAATTATTGAGAGAACTAAGAGAGGGTCCTGCGTGCAGAAGCAGAAACACTCTACCACCTGATGGTGTGGCTTAGCAAATGTGGATCCTCTTCCCTAAAGAACCCCCTGAAAGGCTCAATCCTGGTGTATATTTTTTAAAGCCTTATGTTAGGGTCCTCCACTTTAGCTGAATGTTTAAATCATCTGTGGAGCTATCAGATGACACCAAGGCCCAGGCTCCACCCCGGGCCAGTTGGACATGAACCTCAGGGTGTGGGGCTCAGTGTGTTCAGAAGAGTTCTACAGGAGAGTGTAATGCACACTGGGGGAGGGGGAGGCGTCCACCTCAGGCACACTGTGGCATTCCTGCCGGTATCTGTGATGTTCCTTCTCTGTCCTGCCTTGCCACCGTCTTCCTCTCTGCCTGTGGAAGTCTTAGTTCCAGTTGGAAATGATCCCCCTTTCTTCAGAAGTCCTGCAGCATCTCACCTCTGCTGCGCACTTGGCCCTGTGACAGCCATGTGTTACAATCACGTGTCCTGCCTAGAATAATGGGCTCCTATTTTATTACATTATTTTATTCATTAAAACATCTATCCAATGTCCCCTCCAGCACTTGGCACATAGTAAGTCCTCGAAAACTATTAGATATGTGTAGGTGATAAGGGCAGATGTTCATCTTCACACTAGCTCAGAAGAGAGCACCATACCCCTGGGATCGGGAACTGAGCCACGTGGCCCCTATATTACTGATACTCACCTCCACAGATGCCCTTCTTAGCTGACTGACAACACTCTTCAAGGAGTGGAAGGTGTAATCAGTCCTGGGGTGGATGTCAGTTCAAGAATTGAATCAGATTCCCTAGAGTTTGGGGAATTTGGGGGGGGGGGCTCTTTAAATCCTTCACTTTGGGCTCTCAGTTTAGATTTTCAAACCTGAACAAATAGACCATCTAAGGGAAGAATGTGAGTAGTCAGAGCCAGGAGTTTGTACAAGTTGGCACTGGAGTCACTAGCTGCTTGATCTTAGCTAGTTGCCACTAGCCTCCCTCCATGTGAAAAATGGCATACACTTCTACTACTGACATCATAGGCAGGAACGAAATGGTTCCACTAGACTTGACGGCACCTAACAACAACAATCACAGTGCCAGACATGTAGTGAACACAAAACATGGTGGCCTACGGCAGTGGTCCCCAACCTTTTTGGCACCAGGGAGCCGTTTCAGGGAAGGCAAGTTTCCCATGGGTGGGGGTGCGTTTGGTTTTGGGATGATTCAAGTGCATTACATTTATTATGTAAATACAGATGAAGTTTCACTGATTTGCCCACCACTCACACTGGTACTGGTCCCTGGCCCAGGGATCACAGACCTCTGGCCTACAGGAAATAAGAATCAGAGAAAGATTGAAAAGCATAGGCTGCTATGCCAGGTGCAGTGGTGCATGCCTGTAATCCCAGTGGCTCGGGAGGCAGAGGCAGGAGGATCACAAGTTCAAGACCAGAGGCACCTGGCATACTTTAGCAAGATCCTTTCTCAAAAAGTAAAAAAATGGGCTGGGAGTGCAGCTCAGTGGTCCAGCACTTGCAAAGCATGCAATTGTGAGGCCCTGAGTTCAACTCCTAGTACCACAAAAAAAAAAAAAAAAAAAAAAATCGCATACACTGCTCTGCAAGGATTTGGGCATTCTTCAGAGAAAGGAGGGTCTAACATTTCCACCTGCCATCTATGTACCAATCTAAGAAATTCTCTGCTTAATTCCGTGCAGGAAAAGTGGCAAATTATTTAAATACATAATATAACATGTAGTTGTTGTTAGGTGCTATTGAGTCAGGTCCAACTCATAGTGACCCTGTGTACTTATCCATAGGATTTTCAATGGCTGATTATTTTCAAGAGTGGGCTACCACTTCCTTCTCCCAATAATGTAACATAGTATACTATAATATAATGTAATAAACATAAGTATAATGAATGCATTTATAATTAGCATGGTGAACATAAATAGGATCATTAATATATCACAGATATCAATATACAATTAACATAATGTAGTATGTTGTTGTTAGGTGCCATAGAGTTGGTGTCCACCTCATAGCAACCCTATATGCAATAGGTGAAACACTATTGTCAGTGCTTCTTCGCTATTCATAGGGGGTTTTCAGTGGCTGATTATTTCTTGGGAGTGGGTTGCCGGGTCCTTCTCCCATAATGTAGTATGTTTGTTGTTGTTATTAGGTGCCATTGAGTCATGTTCAACTCATAGCAACCCTCATAACGTTTGCAATGGCTGATTCAGGATTGCTTCTAGAGTGGATTGCCACATCGTTCTTCCATTTTTGTGGTGCTGGGGGTCGAACCTAGGGCCTCAGAGACCACAGAGTGGTGCTCTCCCCACTTAGCTAAATCCCAGCCCCATAATGTAGTATAGTATAACATAAAATAAGCTAAAGGGGAGTGTCTTGTTTTGAACCATTTTCAGAACCAGTTGAAGAACATAAAGGCCCGGGTTTCAGAGTGGAATAGTGTTGTAACACAGCGAGGAAACAGGGTGGGTTCTGTTGGGCTGGTCACAGCTGTCTCCCAAGCATGTTTTCATTATGGAAGATCTGGCTGCTTCCGTACACGCTCTCCCTGCACAAATGTTAGCTGTGCTTCAGAGACCTTTCCACTCCCAGCTCTTCTCTCATGTGATTTCCTGTTCCTCTGGGTTTTGTTCTATTTTGGAATGGCTCTTTAACCTTTAGAAGAAGTACATTTTGTCTGGGGGATGGAGTACCTATGTGATCCTATCTGTAGATTTCTGCCAAGAGAAGAAGTGTCCTCATTAACATGTAAGCCCTACACAGAGGGAAGAAAAAGTCTTGCAGATAAAAAGCCATTACAAGGCTTTTTTTTTTTTTTTTTTTTTTCTTTCTCCATCTCAGCCTCTCTTTCCCTGAAGCAACCTGGTCCTAGTCAGTGTCTTGATGGTGCTTTAAATTGGTTTTGTTCATTAGAAGTGACATCTCTGAGTCTGATCCCCAGCACTGGGGGAGTAATGTAATTTGGAGGTGGTTTTGGAATTTGGTGGTACCATGGGATGTGACTGAGCTGACCGTTCCGGCTGATTTGGGGTGGGGAGCACCTGAGTTGCTTCCCTAGGTAGAAGCAGCTGGGCTCTAGACTATGTTATGCATGTGCTGGTAATTTTAATTACCAGATTTGCTTTAAAATATCCAGTGAATTACTGAGGAAAAAAACAACTGTTCATTGTCACCAGGCAGCCCAGGAGCAAAGACTGTCACCTGAGGATCTGGACTCCGCCAGCTCCTGCTCG
The DNA here is from genome assembly GCA_007922755.1 of Pedetes capensis. Taxonomy (NCBI): domain Eukaryota; kingdom Metazoa; phylum Chordata; class Mammalia; order Rodentia; family Pedetidae; genus Pedetes; species Pedetes capensis. The sequence goes on from VMDO01001606.1 coordinate 28,591, forward strand.
GGTCACTCTCCACACCTGCTCTCCTTTCCCTCCTGTCCAGCATATCTGTCTGGGCAACTTTACCGCCTCGGTCCTGTGCCCAGTGTCGGGAGGATGGACCAGACTCTAGCTGGGCTCTCACCCACACACCTCAGCCAGTTCCACTCCCTCCACCCAGGCCCTGGGCCACCTCCTCTCACGTCGGCCCAGGGGTCCACATTCCATGTTAGACATTCTATGTTAGAATTGACTTGACTTTGACCTTTTTTCACATTTTTGAGTGAGTTCAAAGGGTAATCTCTGCTTGACATGTGGTATCTTTGTACAGGATTCAAAAGCCCCCCTCCAGTCAGAAGCAGCTTCTGTAAAGGTGCCATCATCTCACGGCAAAGTGCGTCCTGCCCTTGTGGGCGGGCAGAGAAGCACTGGGTCAGGTCTCACTTCTCACCTGTCTCCCTGGCTTAGCTCAGCTGATAGAGCTCTGCTCTGCACTCTCTGAGGGTTAAGGTTCGATCCCCAGCTCCACAAAAATAGGATAAGGACCTGGCGTCCTGCTCCCGAAAAAACCCTGAGACAATCAGCCATGGAAAACCCTATGAATAGCAAAGAAGCACTGACATAGTGCCAGGCATGGCACGGTGTTGAGGAATGTTTCATTCCATTGTTCATAGGGTCACTATGAGTTGGACCCGACTCAATGGCTCCTAATACCACCACCACAGTGGACAGAGTGAGAGACTAAAGTCCATGTGTGGAAAACAAAAACATAGACTTTATGAAAAGTGTAAAGTTGCTTTGCAGACCACGTTCAGTCAAACATCAGCGAGTGAAGTGCTGGGGAAGTCCAACCCAGAGGAGGTTCCTGAGAGAGGAGCAAAATCACAGACACCCCTATTAGGACATGGGGTTCACCCACAGAGCCCAGACTAGAGTGAACCAAATAAGGCCAGCAGGACACTGTCTTTTGGGACCACAAACCTCCATAATCAAGAGTAATAGCATTTTAGCCTGGCATTATGGCACAAACTTATCATTCCAGTGACTTGGGAGGCTGAGGCAGGAGGATCACGAGTTCGAGGTCAAAGGCAGTCTGTTCTACTTAGTAAGACTCTGTGTCAAAATAGAAAATACAAAGGAGGCTGGGAATGAAGTTCAGTGCTAGAGCACTTGCCTTGAATGTGCAAGGCCTTGGGTTCAACTCCCACTGCCCATACTCCAAAAAAAGAAACAAAGCAAAAAAGAAGAGAGAGAATGTGTATAGCATTTTGAACTCTCAAAATTGACATGTAAAAATCCAAAAGGAAAAAAATTTACATAAAGACAGGATCAAAATTATGCAGAAAATCCAGAATGAACAAAATATCGATATAATGAACATCAGTATTACTAATCTTTCCTTTTGCCTCCAGTTTCAACCTGGCTCATCTCTGCCCTGTAACTGATCCAGTCTTTACTTAGAGAGTTGAGATTTTGTCCATTGCAGTTTATGAGCAATTGTGATTTTAAAAATACTGTTCAAATCTTATTTATCTTGAAGCTTTTTTTTTTTTTTTTGGCATCTCCTTTCAGACAGTTAAGAGAAAGCAAGAACTTCCCTCCCCTCTGCTAGCTCAGCCCTAACCACTAACTCCCTGGTTAGTGCCCTGTCCTTGAAAGCTGCAGGAGGCATGGTATGAGCAGTTCTGCATGGCACTTGTTATTTTTAAGCGCCATAGAGTTGAGTCCAACTCATAGCCACCCTATATACAACAGAACAAAACGCTGCCCAATGCCATGCTATCCACACGATCATTTCTATGTTTAAGCCCATTGTTGCAGCCACTGTGTCAATCCATCTAGAAGAGGGGCTTCTTTTTTTTTTTTCCTGACTCACCACTCTCCCAAACATGATGACATGATGTCCTTCTCCAGGGATTTGTCCCTCCTGACACATCCAATATAAGTGAGCTGCAGTCTAACCATCCTTGCCTCCAAGGAGCACTCTGATTGCACTTCTAGCTAGTTTGAAGTCCCAACATCCTTCTGCTATAGAGTCTGCTATTAATGGAAGGGCAGAGGGCTTAAATGACTGGTTCCAGGTCTACACTATGTGTGAAGCCCATTGGGAGGGTCTAAAAAGGATAAGTAAGGAGAGGGTGCAGAAGGAAGAGGCCACATAAACTTACAGAGACAAATGCAGGGAAGAAACAGGGCAGCTGCTACCTAAATCCCATGGAAGCCATACCCACCCACCTGCCAAGAAGTCACACAGAGCCAGCTGTGCACGCAAGGCCTCTGGGTGGTGACATTCACATGGCAGAGTTACCAAGAAGAAAGCATGCACCTGAAGACTTGTGTTTGGAAGCTGATTGCTTAACCTTTTCCCAGAGAGTCTTGGACAAATATTGCACACCCCCAAGACAAATTATTTTCCCTTTCATAAAACTCAAGTGGACGCATCTCTGTTTCTCTGCAAAAAGAGCAGCTGCATTGCAATCACTTGAAGTGTAAGGTCTGAATGAAAATTAATGCTGTTGATGAAACCAGCGGTCTAAAACATGAAAGGATATTGAACTGAAAAGACAATGGCATTTGCATCCTTTTGAACATTTGCCTAGATTTGCATAATAGAGATGTCAATTGTATTGCAGGAGAAAAATCAACCTACCTGAGTTCACATTAACTGCCTGTTCCCTACAGCTTCCTTAAGGGGTTGGAACATCACCATGCCTTGCCCTTTCAAAAGAGAAAAATGTGAAACTCCTGTATTTATCAAGTGAGTCTTTAATGAAACGGGAGTGGAAAACATTGTGGGCTATTGCCTGCTCCCATTCTGCACAAACCAGTGAGACAGTCCCTGATGGGGGCAAGAGCCAGGAAGAAAGGGCTCCCTCTCTGCATATGGGGATGTGTTAACCCAGTTATTCTAGGGAAATAACACATAACCCAACCTCGGGCCCTTTTTGACTCTACTGCTAGAAATGATGACATCAACATTGGGGTCCAGTTATATTCATCTCATCTTTTGTGATGTCTCCCAATAGCCTCTCCCTAGGCTTCTACTTAGAGCAGTGGAGTCTGTCAGAATCCCCATCTCTATCAGAATCACTGGGTTGCCTTTTAAAAATGCAAATGTTCGAGTCCCACTATGGTACAGCATCCAAATAGATATTTTTCAATATTCTTGAGGTTATTCTAATACACAACCAGGGTAGGGACCGGCCACTCCAAAGAACCCCTGCTACATTGTATCCTTTTATCTTATTTTAGGCTGCTTTGGTATAAACACGCAGAATCCAATCTCACAAGATTCAGTGTGGCGTAAATTTTAATCTCAGTAATGCCGGGCATGTCGAAGGCGCTGCTTATGCCCCCTGGGACCACATTGTTTATGAGCTGCTTGGCCTGGTTAGTGGTTTAGCCCCTTGACGTCCCCATTTCGTCACCTTTGCAATGGGGATAATCCTTTCTCTGGTTATGCACATGAAGGATGTATGACAGCAGCTATCATAAAGTCAGCCTGCCAGTGATGGGTTCTATTCTGTAGAACGGTTGTGAAAACTCCCCTTGGCGGGCTGCGCTTTCACCTACTGTACAGCTGGATGGGTTTTAACCAAGGGGTCACACTTCCTTCCAACCAGCACCCAGATTGAGAAACACAACAGGCCCTCCCAGTCACTGTGCTCTCTCCATGATGGGAGGCCCCTCCCGATGCCTCACCATAGCACCCATCAGCAGGTTTGTCCACTTGGGGACATCTGCTTGTGGAATGGCATATTGTGTCTTCCTTTGCATTGGCTTCCTTGAGCTTTCGTGGTTAGTAAGGTTCACCAACGCTGGGTGGCATGGTAGTTTGCTCATCCCCACTCTTACCGTCCCATTATGTGAACGCACCACAGTTTAGCCCAGAATTTGTTTCTTTTTAATTGTTCAATTTTCCATAGACATCCCAACTAAGGAATCTTTCCAAATAATTCATTCTTCAGGCTCTGCTGCTGAGCTTCCTCTATTTAGTGAGAATATCATGCTCCTCATGCCAGCAGAGTAGAACTCAACCTCCTTGGCCCTGCGGTCAGGGCCCTTCTCCCTGGGCACCAAGCCCCTATTGGTCATTGTAATCTACCACCCTTCGCCAAGCCCTTCGATTTTCCTTTCTGGCCATGCCACTTCCCTCAGGAATGCTCCTCTTGGCTTTCCCAACAAATGTTTCCTCCCCCATCTCTCTCTTGAGATCTAGGGCCCTCCGCTGCTTTGCCATAGTAAATCCATTCTTTCTTCTGTGCACTCCTGAGACACAGCATGCAGACCCCTACTACAACCCTTGCCAGGAAATACCTGCACATACAGGGTTGCTTCTCTGCAGGGCTATGCGCTGCTCAAAGCAACAAGCTGCCCCTCGGGTCTCATCCACCTCTGCACCCTTCCCACCTGTTGTGGTTGACTATTTTCAGTGAGCGGGTCACTGTGGATGGATACGTAGATAAATCAACTTAATGGGAAAACTTTCAGAGATGCATCTTTTCCTTGAAGAATAACTGGTTACAGGAATTACAATTCCTTGTCTTCCAGGGACAATTGCCGTCTCTCGTCCCCAACTCCACAACTTGGTGGACCCCTTTTCCCGCCCAGCCCTGCTCCCAGTCTGTGGTTACCTCTGGTTTGGCAGTCTGGCTACAGCACTGTCCCTTTCCCTTTCCCTTCCCTCTCCTGATGGGGGAAACACCCCCACCCCATCAGGAGCAAAATGTTACAAATCCTGAAAATAGCCTGTGCATTTTCATAGGATGCTTGGTTAACTTAATGGAAATATAGTCCAAGGTAGCAGAGTTATGTCCAAAGGGGCAAAGAAAGGTTTTCTGGTGGCCCTCACAACTGCGTAATGTAACTAAAAATAAAACCATCCCTGACTGCTAATAACTCAAAACCGGTGGAGGTTAGCAAGGCAGGTTGGCTAATTCAGCCTGAGTTACTTTGACCTGAATTTATGCCAGGTGGGACTCTTGCCTGAATTATTCAGAAAAATGCCCTCAATTGCCCCTTAATTCATCTCATACCACCGGTCCCTTGTATATTCTAAATATATTCCCCATGATTCTTTTCCATAGAGCTAAAGTCACCTTGACCAGGTGAACGTCCCCAATTATTTTTCAATATACAAATTTCTTGCATCGCTTTTAGCCACACCTGCTCCTGGTGGTTATGTGTGATTGAATTCATCTGCAGAACTGAGCGTTCGCTTGTAATGTGCTTAGGTGTCACTTCTCACTGCTGGCCTGTGTCACCACCTTTGTTTACGTTTGATTCAGACAGTACAAATTTAGGAAGTGACACGTTGTAACTAGACACAGATTGATACAGGTCCTTTTCGTGGGAACTCTCACACACAGGTCACTGTCCCCTGCCGCACAAATGCAGATGTTGGGAAAGCCTGGTTCTTATGCAAGTGGGCTTGTAATGTCTTCTCCATACACGGAGACTCTCGGAAGTGGTTTGTTTAGCATGCCCCTTCTGTTTGGGTTCTGACTCTCTTCTCATCCTGCCCAGGTCTCAGCCTTTCTGTGCGCTGTTCAAAGTCTCTTCTCTGTGTAGGACGTTTTTGGAGCTGACAGATTTCTGAGATTTCCTCTGTCCCGCCAGTTGTTGAAAATACCCGGTCTCCCCGCCTTCAGTCATTTGGAGTGCAGTGTTGAAGTGAGCAGATCTCAGCCACGACAACCCAAAGTCCAGATCTCTTTGTTTTGCATCCTCTCCTCTGTTTGGAACAAACGGGTCCAAAGCAAAGGCAAGAGCTGTACCCCTCCCAGAGCAGGCAACAGCAACACACACACCAAGTTGGCAGTTTCCTTTGCATGATAAAAATAATTGTGAATATTTGACTTGAAATCATTGGGACATTCATTAAAGAAAAACAACTATCAACCCTGAATTTCTGTGAATGTCCTCAGGCTATGCTCAGAAAGCCAGTTTTATAAAAGCTTGAACAGTTCCATTAGTTTGGATGATTGTACTCAGATTCTTTTTTCTTATTTATAATTCCATGGAATAATATATTAGTAAGAATTAAGTAATTTTATGAAACAAATGAATTTGCTTTCAGAAGAGAATGTTTTACAATTCTTATTGGGTAATTAGATCCTAAGGCTTGATATCATGGTTTGTGGTATTGGATAAATGACTGAATTTATAATTAAACATGTCCCTTGGGCTGTAGTTACTAACCAGCTACTTGGGTCAATTATATAACAGCAATGAATATTGCATTAGATATTATCAAAATAATAATTACTGTGCAACACTGTATTCTGTTTTGAAGTGTCTTTTTAAAAAGTGTCTTTTAAAAAAATGAGTTTTCAGTAGCGGAAAGTATATTAAGCTCTTATGCAAGTTTTTGTACCACATATATCTGATAAGCATCAAACCTTATAATAGCAAGTCAGACACCAGCCTTCATCAAGCGATTTTTAGGAGTAACCCTTTATAGGATGAATGGTCACTGTCCTAGTGCCGTGGATACACAGACACCTGACCTTACCCTTGCCTTCTGAGGCTGCTGCTTCACTTTTGGGAGTACAGTACATGCAGAAAAGAGTACATGAGACAGGCTTGCCATTGCAAGGAAAGGAAGCTTAAATTTCCAGTGACTGTGGTCGGATGTCACTGGGGGAAGGTGGCTGTTTTCTGTACAAAGCTCCTTAGGAGTAAGACCTCATCTGAGTTGATAGTCCACACTATCATCATCTTAACAGTCTCAGAAGCTCAATGTAGTGTCTAAGTTCAGAGGTGATTTATATCCTGGGAGTGGACTCTTACTAATCAAACTCATGAGAGACAAATATGTAAGCCAAAATGCAAATATGTTGAGTTATTGATTGGACTAGATGTTCCATTTGCATGTCAACACATTCTGTGCAGGTAAAGCTGCACAGGAAGTCAAATTTTAGTCATGAACTGCAATGGAAAGTGTTAAGTACAATAGGCTTAGGTGATCCTAACAAAGCATTTCTTGGCTACAGTAGCTTTCCAGCAGAGAACTAATAACAGTAATAACAGGAACAGCCACCATGTCTAGAGGCATCACAGCTTACCAGGAATTATTCTATGTCCTTAATGTGTATTATTTCATTTTTCCCTCACAATAACATTTCATATCAGTATTATCATTGCCTCTAAGGGAAGAGAAAGACTGAAAATTCAATAACTTCTCCAAGCTACAGAGTAAGACACAACAGCAAGGATTCCAAGACATGGATCATTTGGCTTTTGTCGATTCACTATTTTTAATTGAGAAAATTAAAGTTGCATGTGGATACATCTGTTAATGTTTCAAGAACTCTACTCAGTGACTAAAACCACTCTATTGCAGAAGTCTTATATCCTTCTGTGTCCAGGCAGTTCCATACAGTGAATGTCTCTGACCAGTGGCTTTGCACATCCTTAGCTCCTTTTCAAAATGAAGATACTTTCAGTCCTTGTACATGACCACAGTTTGGGGATATGCTTTTCTTTCTGTTCCTTGTGTTTCTCTCTCCTTATTTGCCTTTGTCTTCAAAAATCTCACTAGCTTCCTTATCACTTAAATTACACCTCTATTTTACAGATAAGAGAATCAACTGATGCTAATGTCCAGTAACCTTCCCTAGTGCAGAGAAGCAGTGGCAGAGTCAGGAGATGTGTCTTGTGATCAGTTCCTCTAAGATAAGTGCCAAGAAATGGTACAGATTGTAAGGCGACAAGGTGGGGAATAATAAACCTGAGAAGTAATGAGCATGGTTTAATGGTGGATATATTTGGAAAGCAGGGACAAGAGAGTGGGAAAACAGAAGGGTTCTATGATCTGTTAGTGATGTCTGCCTAGGAGTAAAGGGATGATGTGGCAGTAAAAGCATCGGCATCTACCACCCAGCAGCACATTGTCAATGCTCATTTAGAACAGCACTCACATGTCCCTGTGGGATCTCCATCATCTAGGGAGGGCACACAGTTGGCACAACAGGGGTAATGGTTTCAGGTGACATATAGTGTTATTCTTCTAATACAATTTGAATATTCCACAATTTATTCCAACTGTTAAGTGCTGTAACAGATTGCATGTAGACCCAATAACATAGTGATGTGTATGCTTCAGGAATGAAAGGGTGTTTTTGTTTCTGTGATGATGGGACTCTGTTCTGTGATCAATTGGGATATCTCATAGATTGAGAACAATTACTGGAGAAAACAGAGAGCTGCCAGAGCTGTCTGAATAAGTCAATAATGAGATCATGTGCATCTTTGGAAATAGTTTTGCAAAGGATGGAATGAATGAAAGAGTACTAGTGGGAAGGCTGTGGATCTCTTTTCATTGCGATTATCTGGATGGAAGGTGAAGACAGTGTGAGAAGAGCGGGGAGAGAGGAGGGAGGAAGGCAGGCAGCGTACACTGCTCCCCAGCAGTTCCAGCTTATCTCATGGGCACCAGACTGCTGTTTCCCACTGAACACTTTTTGAACATCTGCTATATGCCACGCACTGTTCTCAGTGGTCCTTGCAGTCAGATGGCTTGACCAACATGTGAGAGAGAGCCCCCTTGATTTAAAATACACTCGAAGCTGTCAGCCAAATAGAACCTGATGTGCTTCAACCAGTCAAGGGGACTTCAATGTCAAATAAGGCTTTGGTATAAACAATGCTGGCACATAAACGCTTACTATATATTCCATGGGTGACTAAATGAACAGGTGACCAAAGGGATAGAGTGAGTAAACTCAGGAAAGGACATTTCAGCTAGACTTTAGATGCCTGATACTGCTTCCAAAAAGAGATCCAAACTGTTCTGGAGGAAGTGTAGGTCTCCCTTCTGATCTCTAAGAAGAAAGAGGAAGACATCAATGCAGATTCAAGTACTGCTCATTTGGTAATGTAACCAAAAGAGCAAGAATGATTTCTTTTGAAAGCAACACTTATCTGTGTGTAGCCTTCCAACAATAGGCATCAAAATTTTCAGTATGGATTCCTGGATCCTGGTCCAAACCTGCAAAATTAATCCCTCACAGAAGGAAAAAGAACTCTAGACAAGCTCCCTAGATCAGTTTGCTGCATTGAAAAATTATAAGAATCATTGGCTTAGTGTTAAAACCAAGCTTCCTGAGCACTTAAAACCCCAAGAAGTAAGGAATGTTATAAAGGCAGCTAATACAGGCTAACTGCATCTCCCTGGTTAATCTATGCACTAGAGGGACCTAAAGCCCAGGGGCTCAAATAGCAGCCCTCAGAGTACCTGCTTCACAGAGGATCACTGGGAATGTTCAAGCTCCATGATCACTTAGGGAGAAGAGCTGTGAGGATTTTCCCTCTGTGCCATGTGATATCTTTTCCAATAACAGCATTAACAGGGAAGTGTTATCTTTAGGGCATCTTCCTTGTTTTATGTATTGCTCAATAAATTTATATGACCTTTCCTGTTTCTGAGAGGAACCGTTATGCATGCTGTTGTTTAAAAAATTAGAAAATACTAAAAGACATAAAAAGTAAGAACCACCAAAAGCAAATAAAAATGTATGAAAAGATAAGCATGTTTGTGTATCTATTTCTGGATAACTTTAGCATATAAATATGCATATAATTTTTACCAAAATGGGATCTTGCCACATAGACTATTTCATGACCTGTTTTATCAAATCCAAATAGAAGTAATATCTTTCCAAGGCATATATGTCATTTTGAGACAAGGTTTTGCTAAGTTATATAGGCTGCCCCTCACCTCCAACTTGCAATCCTCCTGCCTCTGCCTGCAGAGTTACTGGGATGACAGGCGTGCACCACTGCACCTGGCTTATATTGTTAATTTTGGTTGCAGAGTACACCATGGTGTGGATGTTCTCTTTATTATCCTATTATATTGGATGTTTGGGTTAAGTTTCTACTTTGGGCCATGAAAAAAGAAAAGATGGATTTCCAAAAAGACCATAAGGGAAGGTCCTGCTCTACCTTAAACTTGTGGCTCATGTCTGAGCCCATAGAGGTAGACGTCCACTCACTGGAGTACATATGCCCTTGGTGTCTCCCTCTATAGCAGCCACTGCTTTTTCACAGGCCCATACCATCACTGTCTCCACTCTCTGGAGGAGCCACCATCTTCCCCATGGCTCACCTTGGCATGTCATTTAGCTTCACTAGAGATTGTCTTGCTTCGCTTGATTATCCATTGTTCATCCCACGAAAAATTTATTGAGTACCTCCTGCACATCAGCACTTTGTGAGACACCAGGGATGTCAGAGAAGGTGATGAAGTGAGGATGCTTTAGCTTCTGAGACCAGAAATCTCTACCTCAAACTGATCACAACTTACGTGAGAAAAGAAAAGTCATCCAACTGGGAGGTCAGGGGAAGGGCAAACTCCCAAGTGCAGTCACCAAGGTGGCTCAGGAATCTCACCCAGGCCTCAGAATCTTTTCATCACCCTCATCTGTCAGAGCCTCTGTCATTTCCAGGCCAGCAGCTGCTCTCATTTGGTACCAAGATGGCCCCAGCAATTGCTGGCGTGATGAGACACTGTCAAAGAGAAGGAGAAACAGCTCTTTGTCTTTTTCAGGAAGGAAGAGGAGAGGACAGGAAAGCTTCCAACTACTTTTCAGCCTAGGCCTGTGTTATCACCTGTCTGTTCTTAAACTTGGTCTCGGCGGGGGTAAAGGACTCTCATGACCAGGGTTAGATGGCATCTTGGGGTGGGGGTCCTGGGCAGCAGGACTCCAGTTGCCAGGAAAGGTTTGCCCTAGGACTTCAGATCTGGTCTGTCTTGTAGGATGAGTGAGACTTTTTCTAGTCCCTAAGTGTTAGGGTGGAGAGAGAACCATCCCATGGCATGCAGTGGCACTGGGAAGAAAAGGTTATAATTATTTAGGAAATTCCAAGAATGCTCTGAATGGATGGTGGGGGTAATGCAGAGGGCAGACTAGTGATGGGAGATTATGCAGGAGAGGATGAAAGGGGCTGGATACAGAGGACCTCACTGGCCACAGTAAGAAGGGTGGGCTTTATCTGAAAGGAATGGCAGCCCACTGGTGTAGCTGAAGCCTGGAGTACATGAGACGCAATGTGTCAGCTCCATATGGAACACAAAATGGAGAGAGAGGCAAGATTAGGCCACAGGAAGCAGGAAGCAGGCCATGTAGGTCATTCTGGCAGGAGTCTGGATGGAATCAGGTGGCCAGTGCAGTAGGAGAGTTGAGGGGAAGAAAAGGAGCTCAAAGTTGTGACTCCAGTGATTCCTGGGGTTTCCAAAAGTCTCTTGTTGTTGTTGTTAGGTGCCGTCGAGTTGCTATCTGACTCATAGTGACCCTCATAGGGTTTTCAATGGCTGAGTGCTTCGGGATTGCCTTGGGAGTGGAGTGCCAGGCCCTTCTCCCATTTTTGCGGTGCTGGGAATTGAACTCGGGGCCTCAGAGACTGCAGCGCAGCGCTCTACCCACTGAGCTAAATCCCAGCCCCCAAAAGTCTCTAGAAATCCAAATAAAAGGGATAATGCATCTAGAAAACCATAATCTATGGGCTGGCCACTCAGAGCTGAGGAAGTCAATATGGAGCAACTCAAATAATAGATAATGAGTCTCTATACATATGGGATATTGATTGGCTGGATAAAGAAATGAATAGCTTTTAAGCAGGTGCAGTGGTGCACGCCTATAATCCCAGCAGCTTGGGAAGCAGAGGCAGGAGGATTGCAAGCTCAAGACCAGAGGCAGTCTGCGTAATTTAGGGAGACCCTGTCTCAAAAAGTTGAAAAAAATGGTCTGGGCATGCAGCTCAGTGGTCCAGCATTTTCAAAGCATGCAAGTGCGAAGCCCTGGGTTCAATCCCCAGTACTGGGGAAAAAAAAACAATAATAAAAATTAAAAATAAATAAATAAATGAATAGTTTTTATAAATGCCTATTGGTCCAAGCTCTTGACTAAAATGAGGAATAATGATAATATTTGGTTTACAAGAGAGTAGATGAGACATTTATAAGTAAAACACTGAACAGATGTCCTGTGAGCTAATAGGCTAGGGTGTAAATTCGTGTGATTTACTCACCGTGGTGGAGCTGCTAGTGAGTAAGTCCTCGGTAGCAGGGTAGCAGTCAGCAACAACCCCTCCCCTCATCCTCCTCTCCTCTTCCTCCCCATTCTCCCTCCCTCTCCCCCTGCCGCAGTGTGTGTGTGTGTGTGTGTGTGTGTGTGTGTGGTTTTTAAATCCTTAAGCATTCTATTCATCTGTTCCTGATGGAATTTTCCTCCTTTGCCCATTTTGCAGAGGAGCATTTTCTTTCAGCTTTACGTATGTGTCATTGGAACAAGCTGTGCCTTCCCCTCAGCCCAGGAGGCTTTTGCCATCTAAAACAGGATGCTCCCAATGTAAGCTCAGTGAGTAAAACCAGAGCCACCTCATCTGTAGGTGTCCCCATCTGTGCTCTTTGTGTTAGAAAGAACCTAAGCCTGGTTCAGACAGAAGCAGGGGAGTGAGGCAGCTCCTTGACATATTGACCAGCATCCGTTTCTAGGCACCCAGATGCATGTCAGAGGGGACAGTGGACCATGGGCACTTCCAGTTGGTGTCTCTTTCCTGAAAGGACTTCATAATCCACTCATGTCCTGAGCAGATTAAAGGATTTGTAACCTCACTGGGTACCCAGAGGGCCCTGATATTTTCATCCTAACTCCAGAATATTTAAATGCCACATGCTTTGGAGGGTCTTGTCTTTCCTTTTGTGTCAACATGGTACCGTAGAAAAAGTCTAGAAGTTGGAATGATGCCCTCAGAGCTTGAATCCCAGTTCCATCCCTTAGCAGCTTGATATGGTGGGATAGAGGGGAAAGAATGGAGCCAGGAGCTGGAATCTGTATCTCTGTTCAGCCAGGTAGTATCTGTGTGACCTTGGGCACCTGAGGTTCCATTTCCTTCATCTGTAAATTGGTTTAGCACTGCTAATGTTGATAAGAGATGGTCTACAGTAAGGCTACTTAGGAGAGAGCCAAGCATGCAGTAGTCACTCAGTAAGTTAAAGCTATGATAACCATTGAACCCTAGGACTCTGTGTCCGAATCTGCAACGTAGGAATGGTAAAACCACCCACGAGCACGACAGTGGTGATTCCTTTTTTGAGTGGCTTTTCTCAACCCCATCCTCCAGCTCTACTGATATTTGGGGCCTGGTTATTCCCTGTTGTGAGGGGACTGCCCTATGCCACATCCCTAGTGTCCCCACCCATGGCCAAATATACCCTGTGGTGGGGGTAGGGGAGGCCAAATTGGCCCTAGTGGAGAACTGCCATTCCAGAATGTGGAAGTGCATGCCTAGTGCTCAGGAAGTGGTCCACAAACAAGGGCAGACACTCTCTCTGACATACATACACTTGTGAAAAGAGCAAAAAAATCCTGTTTGTTTTCCAAGTCTCTCTATAGTAAGGCATAAATAAGAATAGTGGAACAAATTAAACCTTTCACAGCATGAGATAAGAGCTCCAAAGTCCAGCTCTAGATACAAACCACAGCGGGAGGTGGATGGGGGTTGCCAACTTTCAGATACAAGTTGTCTGCATAAGGGGCTTCTCAGTCAGCTTTTGCTCCTGCCCCCAGTCTCAGGGGTACTAGAGGTGGAAATGGTGACCCCACTCCACCCTCTCCCATTCCTCTTTGGATCATTCTGGGAGCTCAGGTTGAATCTTGCATCTGGAATTCAGCATGGCATGTTTTCTCTTTGGCGTGGGTATTCCCCCTCTCCATTCCTATTTTTTCTTTTAAGCTCTTCCCTTGGGAAGGAAAGAGCTCAAACCTGGGCCCCAGGCAGTGCCAAAACACTGGAAACACTTTCATTGGTCTTCTCTGATCATATCTTAAAGCTGTGGGGTGGGGGTTTTCCAGAATTCCTCTACCATGTTGCTAAAAGCTAACTGCACTTGTCTGCAGATGTATGCGTGGTTTTGAAGTACATTTTAAGGCAATTTTACTAATAGGAGCACCGAGTCCTTCAGGGCCATGAAAACTCTACTTAACCACAAATTTTTTCCCTCAGAGTTTCATTATGTTTGGTAAAAAATAAAATAAGAAAATCAGCACTGCTTCAGAGTCTGGAGAGGCATGGGGGCATGATTCAGCCATTGATAGTAGAAATGGAGAAAGATTGTAAAAGGTGCTTTTGATAACCTTGAAGAGAAAGGAAAGACACCCCATAATGCATATAAACCAACCACCCAACACACACACATCCTTCTACACCTACCTTTTGTTGCCATGAGACTAAATGAAGAAGAAATTTTCTTCTCCCCGAAATGTTATTGCTCAGGACAGCATTTTAGCACCATTCTCCTGTGATAGCATCAGAGCGGGCAATTATTTTCCGATAATACATGCACGGCACTTTGGCTGGCTGTGGTGATGCTTCCATGCTGAGATCTATGAAGTATAGATTATACATTTCAACACTTATTCAAAATATGTATTTTTATGATTGAGGACATTGCAGGATGCCACCTTCATTATTTGCATTTCTAACAAAAATGATTCTGTGTGTAAATCATTGGCATGGATCTCTCAATCAGAAATTAAATGGTTCTCATTGCAGAAGGCTCAAAGTAGGCTTTTATTAAATATATTGTGCAGAAATCAGAGCTAAGTACATCTTAACACACCTTTATATTTCATTACTAATATGTATGTGTGTGTGTGTGTGCCAAAAATATATACACATTTTAAAAGATGTTATATGTGTATTACTTTTTGAAGTAGAATTGAATTATGGTAGCGATGTATAGTATGACATTCGCTCAAAAGATGGCGTTAATCAAATGAATGCCAGGGCCACCCATTCTTAGAACAGCAGAATGGAAAGTTTCCATCCTGAGACGTGTAATCATTTTTTGGTGCCCTCTGCATATTTGCTATTTTAACAAAGAAAACCTCCAGTTCTTATAATACCATTTCTGTCAAATTAAAGTTTAGCCTTTCTCTTTCCAAACATGTATATCTTGTGCTTTGCTAAAAGCCAGGAATGACCTTTTAGGGCATTTATTAACAAGATGTCTGGGAGAAAGGAAAGGTTCTCTCTTTGACCACAGAAAATGTGAATGATGAAGCTAAACTCAGCTTTAATATGCCCTGGATTTTTCTGATGAGATTTCAAGTTCTGACAGGGGATTCTTACCTTTGCTGGAGATTTTCTGCATGCAGACTCTAAACTTGAAAATTGCTTATTTTCTTCATAAAGGAATAGAAGTTTTTCAGTATGAGGCAAATGGAAGGAAAAAGACACTTGAGGTTATGAAGCCAGAGACACTATTACTTGTAGGAGGCTTTAAGAAAATGTTAATGCTGAACCTAGGTGATTTATGGTGTAAATCAATGTAAAGAACTTTCCTAAGCCAGCGTTTCAGAGAGAGCTTTGGCTGGGTGAAGAGATGGAGCCATTGCTTTGTGGACTCCCTCCACCCACTCCTTGAATATAGAAAGTTCAGAGCAGTGTAAAATCCAGGAGAGAGAGAATCAAGACACCAAGACCTGAGGAAGCCTGGACATCTCTGCTAGAGCTAAAAGGAGAACAGATGCTTACAAAGATGTAGGAACTTAGAGAATGAAGTCCACAAACCAAAGCAGAACAAGGAAAAGGGGAAGGCTGCAAGGACTCCATGAGGATGTTCAAGTAATAGAAGGACAGAGGGTACCAGGCAGGTCCTGCTGGGCAGGTTTCCCAGGAAAATCCCTCCCTGTGTGTCCTGGGTCATTCTCTCCTGCCATCTCTGTTTCTCTCAGTCCCCAGAACCACTGCTCACTCTGAGGTAGTGCTGGTCACTCTGTATTTTAGTTCTGCTTTTTGTTCTGTTGACTTTTTCAAGTTCTCTTGCTTGTGTGGGAGGCTGTTTGGCATTGGATTTGTGCCTGTCTGCAGCTTCACACCATGTGCTTGCCCACCACTAGGCTCCAATGCAGCTTTGGACTGACTGAGGTGGAGACTGAATGGGGGTGGTGCTAGGAGGTCCAGGAGAAGATCAATACCAAAGTCAAATCCAAGTGGCAAGGGTCCTGTCTTTGCAGGGCCAACTAGGCCTCTGGAGGCACCACTCTCTCTTCTTACATTTGTGAGTAACTCGTGTGTCTCACGTCTTTTCATAGACACCTACATTAGGATAGGAAATAGCTCCTGAGTACACAGGTATCAGCCGCCTGGAAAGGAAGACTTTTCTTTTGCTACTGCTCTCATGGGATTTTCTTTTAACTTTGCCTTTGTGGGCTCCAGAAATCCATCCAGACAAATGTCTGCTTCATTTTGCAGTGATGATTTATAGCCCTGCAAGAATAATCCTGAGTGAAAGTGTCTCTCCTTCATCATGAAGGAATAACAGAACATTTATAAAAGGGAGACAGAGCTTCAAATGAGTGGGTATAAAATTCCACACAGTATCAATAGTTGAAGGAATATGCATATGTTAATTAAGAATTCCAACATACTTCTTTTATAAGGTCCCCTATGAAAGATAGACTATTTTCCACATTTACTTTGCGTTGGAAGTGACAGATGAAATTAATATGCTTCATAAATTACCATCACACAGGGTCAATTAACAAGTGAACTAACCTTGTGAAAGTCATTTGGAAAGACTAGTTATGTCTATAATATTCCCTGTCAAATTAGGTAAAAGTGGGAAAATTAGAAGGCTGTCAAATAAATAGCAGCCTAAGATAGTGAGTAATTGCATTTTTGATAAAGTGAATTACTTTCTCTGATTGTTGGTTGAGAAACAGGAAATGAATAATGGAAATCCTAAAGATTTTTGAACCTCCTGTGTGAATGTACTTGTGTACTTATGTAAATATACATAATGTGTTCATCTGCACATATGTGTAGGGAGGCAGAGATGAGGCCACATGCAAGTTCAAATTGGAGGTGGGGCTGGGTTCTCACACCTTAGCCACGTCCGTTTCCCATTACCCAATGACTGAGCCTGTCCCCTTCTGGTATTCACAGGTGGCCAGCTCCCCTCTCTGTCTTTACTCCTATGGCTCTTCTTTTAGTTCCTTGGCTTCTCCTTCAGTCCTTGAAAACGAATTCCTATGCATATGTGTGTGCTGGGCAATGATTGGGCCATGCACAGATGGGCACCATTGCCCCGCCTCCTGGAACTGACATTTCCATGGGAGAAAGCAGCCTCTACCTTGACCTGGAATCTGACCCTCTCTGCTTACAAGCTATTTGCTTCAGGCTATAAGAGGGCCAGAGAAAGGAGCCCCCGTAGCAAAGCCATTCTGAGCCAGGTAGAAGGCGGAAGGTGCCACAGCAGCCAGATATCACAGCTATTTTACTCCTAGTCCACCTTATAGATAGTTCCAGAAAGACCACACAACACTCACAAAGCACCTGGGCAGAAAGACCGTCCTGTGCCAGGGTCTCCCTGTGGTAGAAGGTCCCCCATGGAGCCCCATTCCTCTTCCATCACCTCTCACATCTCAAGTCTGTTCTTCAGAACACTGTCATGTCTATGATGCAATTAGATCTTTGACTGGGTCTCAAGTTCCTAGTTGCCATATAAATTAGTGGAAGTTAAAATTCATCTAAAGTCTTGGTTGCTAGTCCCCATTCCTCCAAGACTTCCTGTGAGACTGGAACATCTTAATCTGCTGTAGAAAAAATGGGTGTTAGGGTCCCAAATAGCAAACAAACCCATGTGCATATCCATGGATTTTCAAACTGTTTGAAAAAATTATAAATACTTCTCCTGGTCCATTTATATTTTTAGAATTGGGAGCATGGAATAAATGATAACCCTTTTTTAAAGGGATGCCTTTAAATTCTAACTGGAAGATTTCACAACTATTGATATTTTGATACTTGTGTTGGTGACTTGAGCTCTTTGAGAGTAATTATCTTTGAAATTATGGGTTCTGCAAGTGTACTTATTGATAACCAACTCAATAACTGCAGACTTATCTATCTACCTCTTACTGTGTCTCAGTTATCCTTCAGGTGCATATTACCACTTCACTTTCAGCTGGCCAGAAATCTAACCACATCATCTTCAGTAAGTTTGTTGTTGTTGTTAGGTGCTGTTAAGTCTGACTCATAGCAACCCTATGTACAGCAGAACGAAACACTCTCCGATTCTGTTCCAGGCACATAATCTTATTTATGTTTAAGCTGATTTAAGATGGATTGACACTGTGTCAATCCATCTAGTGGAGGGTCTTCCTTTTTTTCGTTGACCTGCCACTCTCCCAAACATTACATCCTTCTCCAGTAATGGCCCCTAGGGACTCCATGTCCAAAATATGTAAGGTACAGTCTAGCCATCCTTGCTTCCAAGGAGCACTCTTGTTGCACTTCTTCTAGGACAGATATGTTGATTCTTTTGGCAGTCCATGGTATATTCAAGATTCATCTCCAGCACCATAATTCAAAAGCATCAGTTCTTCTCCTGCCTCCCTTGTTCAATGTCCAGCTTTCACAACCATATGTGACCGAAAATATCAGAGCATGAGTCAGGCCCACCTTCCTCTTCAATGTGACATCTTTACTTCTCAATACTTTAAAGAGCTATTTTACCACAGCTTTTCCTAAAGCAATTCGTCTTTTTGTTTCTTGACTGATGCTTCCACGGGTGTTGATTGTAGAACCATTTAGAGCAAAATCGTGGACAACCTCAGTCATTTCCCCAGTAAGTTTACTCCATGCTAATAACCCAATAAAGCAAACAACTCCTCAGAAAAGACTGAGACTGCCATTTTTAAGTCTGAACAGCCCAAAGGTGAAGGACCCTAGGTTACAAAAGATTTTTAGAAGAAATTTTTACATGTACTGTTGGATTGGGTGGAGCCAATAGATGACTCTCAAGGATCTTTACCAACAAAATGTATGGAGTCCTATGTGTTAGCAATTTAAAAATGCAAGTGTTTTACAGGGATATAACTTATAATGAATTACAATTGCTTTATTTTCCATTATTTTAGTTGATGTTGTTAAACAATAGTGTCTGGAATTGGCTAAGGAGGAACAGCTCCTTGAAATATGTGCTGTTTTGAATAAACTGATCCTGACTTAATGAGCTCTTACAGGGTTTTATGCATGAGTTACTGCCCATATTACATTGTGAAGGTAAGCCACTTAAAACTGTGGTGCAATCTGATGTTTTTCAGTTCATTTGTCTGTTTCATTAATGATGGAATATATTTTCCAGCACACAAATCCTATTTATGATCAAGACATTGTTGTTCAGTAGATCAACTTAAACCCTTACGCTGTGTAATTTACCTGCTGTCAAATCTCATTTGAAGAGCTGTTGTCTAGCATTGCCCTAATCAAAAATATGTCCAAGAATAATGAGCTATGTGTGTTGTGACTAGTATTATTTATTTTTAATAAACTTTTGCTCACCCCCACCACACTTTGGGATACTGACAATCTATATTTTCTGTGGTGGTAGTGGTGGTGGTGTTTTGACCAATTATCTTCCTATCTGGGGAAATATTTCACAAATTTGCAAATTTTTTTATTCTTTCAAATATATATTAATGGCTAACTGATAAATGTGCAGGAAAATTGCCAAAATGATTTGATATTAACAAACAAGACTGATAATCTGACAGTTTTCTACAACTCAGCTAGCTAGGATAATATGTAAAGTTAGAGCAGATGACTTTCAGGACACAGGTCCCTCTTGGATTTGGAGAGCCTGACTGATTTGCTATATCTGGTCAATACCCCACTGTGGGCAGAATCGTCCCCAAGAGTGTGTCCATGTGTTCATTTGTCCAGTTTATTGAAGCCATTCCCATGTGCTGAAAGCACACCACTGCCTATAAATGGATACCACACAGACAGACTTTGCCTTCCACCGGGCTCTGACAGTCTATGTCCAAGGCTGCCATCTACCCTGCATGGCAGGCAGGAAATCAAGCCCATACCACTAGCATGTGTTTATATCTTATGTGCATTCAGTTTATGCAAAGGAAATATTCTGCATGGAAAAACTGGAGAGAGAGAGAGCACAATTTAAATGGCACTGGTAGTGAGTAATTCATCCCCATCTCTGCTCAGTAGGCACATAGCCTGAGGGAAGGGGAAAGCAGCCTGATGAGAGCAGGGCACAGCAAGATATGATTCCAGCTCTTACAGAGACTTACAGAGATGAATCCAGGCTGGATGTGATGGGTGATTTTACCAATTTCACATGTTGAGTTTCCATTTGAAACTCCATATAAGAAACAACCCCTCATGAAAGCATAGGGGAAAGTGGACGTGACCAATGTACAAAATGCAGGTATGGAAATATTAGAATGAGACCCATTAAATTACACATTAAAATTACCAATAAAAACCCTCATTCTAGGAGTTCTGAGATGCTATCCCTGCAGTGGATTAGGTGCATTGCTGTTTTACAACATCTTCTTCTTCAGCCAGTGGTTCCCGTGAGCTTGCCAACATCTGCCTTCTTGTCCTTAATCGCAACTCCAGGCAGTGCAGTATCCTTGAAGGACCTAGGAGTTGGGAAGAAAATAGTGTCAACTCTACTTCCACCCAATGGGACCTTAGGCAAGGCACACATCTATCCACAAAGTGGGTTCTGTTGCTGATGTTACAAACTAATGGAGAATTATTGTTGTTATTAGGTGCCATCAAGTTGGTATCTGACTCATAGCGACCGTACATACAACAGGGGAAACACTATTGTCAGTGCTTCTCTGCTGTTCATAGGATTTTCAATGGAGGATTGATTTTTGGGAGTGGGTTGTTCGGTCCATCTCCCAAGCCTACAGCACTTGGTGTTACCAGGCAGTCTCCCATCCAAGTACTAACCAGGACTGACCCTGCTTAGCTTCCAAGATCTGATTGGATCAGATGCCACAGGGCTACACCTACAGGCAATGAAGGGGAATGGCACTTGAAAAATACAGACGAATGTCCACACCATCGTAGCCTTTCTGTGTATAATGCTTATTATAACTGTGAATGTCACTTATCCTAAACTTAACAAACAGAAGCCCAATAAGGCATGTGTGGCATCCTCCCAGCACTCTCTCTGAGTCCAAGGCAGACCATTAGGTCCTCTAGCAAGTGAATTTCATAGTGCTGGGAATTCTACATGTGGAATTCAGTGATCTGAAGGTGAACTAATTGCACTAAACTTCGATGTCAGAGTGAGTTTGTGCAGGGAGCAAAGAAGCACATCCAAAATACCAGTGCAGAAACATGGCATGAATGGCATGCATCTTTAAGCCTCACTGCCAAGTCCCCGTGCGTACACTGATGATTTCCTGGGAAATCACTGCTCCTTTTCCCTGAATGACTTTGTGGTGACAGATGTTTTGTGATGTAGTTGTTCTGTGCAGGATTAATGGAGACATAGCTCATCGTCAATTTATGCCAGGTAAGAGATGTTCTTTTGAGGGAAATGAAAACCTCCAACAAATGCTTCAAACTCTAGATTTAAAAGAAAAAGAGATGTGAGAGCTAAAAGTACTTAACAGTGCTGGGGATGGAACCCAGGGCTTCATGCATGCTAGCCAAGCCATGTACCGCTGAGCTGCCCTTCAACCCTAGATCTAAGAAAACATTTATTCTTTTTTTAATGTATTCTCCCTATCATGGGATTCTAAGTGTTTCTTTCCACATCTCCAAGTGACATGCACTCTACATAGCCCAGCTAGATCTAGTATGACTTAAAAAGGCTTTTAATTGACCATTACTTTGTATCCAAGTTATTACTATGCTTGCCATGATGGGTGAATGTTCTTTCAATTTATTCCTCATTTATCCATCCAGTTCACTCAGATTCTGCACCAGGAGCTATGCTAGGGTCTGGTGGTATAGAACAAAATGACATGAAGTTGTCCTTGCCCTTGTGAGAGGTTAACATATGGGAGTCCCGTGTTAAAGCACTTATGTATAAATACTAAATAATTGCTGTTGTAATTGGTACACTGGCCAAGTGTAGGGGGTCCAGTTTAAACTATATCATATGCATCAAGGAACTGGATAGTCAGCATCATGAACTTGGAGAAAAGGGAACAAGGCAGAAGATAGCTGGGGCTTTTGCCCCATGCTGGAGGAAACCGGCCAGCCATGTGAACTGGCTCTAGGGGAGATAGGGAGCAAGTGTAGAGGAGCTGGGTGCAGGTGTGGATGGACTGGGGCACAGAGCAGAGCCAAAAGAGGATTCAGGAGATAATGCTGCAGAAGACAAGCTAGCTCAGCCTATAGGGCAGTCTGTACAGGGTCATCCTCACAGCACCAAAAGCTAGGACCTGCAGAGTACTCAGGTCCTCTGCAGGGCAGTCCACTCTCGGATTGTGTCCTCATGGCTGGAATATTGCTCTCGGCTATTTTTGCTGCAGTATAAACAACTTCAGAATCACAGTGGCTTCCAACAACAAATATTTATGTTTCTAATGCACGTCCGTGTTTCTGTTGGCCAGCTAAGGGTCATCTGTGCTGGGCCGGGTTCCAGGCTATTTGGTTCTGACATATGCTATGGCTTCCTCTTGCTTCTGGAACAAGGGCCTACTCTAAGAACATAGCAGAATGGTTCCCACCTCACACAGTTTTGTTCCCAAGGGATCATTTGGCAATGTCTGTAGCGGCTGCTGGCATCTAGTGGGTAGAGGCCAGGGATGCTGGTAAGCACCTTACGGTGCTCAGGAGAGCCCCAACAATGGATCAGCAGGCCTGGATGTCAACAGTCAATGGTGTGGAGGATGAGAAACCCTGTGGTAATTGGATGGCAGAAACCTAAGAGCCAGAGCCGAAACAGCAGAACATATTCAAAATCTTTGCTTCTGTGAGAGTGGGTAGAACCTCAGTGACCAAAGCAAGTCCAACAGCCAAACCCAAAGTCATTGGTGTTGAGTGTCTATCCTGCCAGCTTTGATGGAGGTACTTCAAGGTGCATGGTCCTGAGAGGAAGTCAAGAGATATGAGGAATAACCCAATCTACCACAGCAATGCTCCCAGTCACCAAGGAGGAAACTGAGGCTCAGGTCCATGAGATTTGCTCAAGGTTACCTGCTAGGAAAGAACAGGGCTGGGGCTGGAAACCAAGCTTTATCACCAATCATTCCCAAGTGGTCCACACTGCTCCTGTTGGGCTTTGGGTTACTCTAGTTAAGCCAAAGGGAATCCCTGAAGACAGGTGCAGCTGACCTCAGTTTTCTCTCAGTGAAGGTAATAAAGCTACTATCTCCATGGTGATTAGAAAAATTAAAAAGGTAAAATATCCGAGGCAGCACAGTGTTGAAAACATGCCCAATGTCTAATAAACTCAAGCTTCTGGTGCTGTTGTGAAAGGACAAGGAAATGCAGGGTCCATTTCCAGGGGATGCTCTTACCATGTGTTCCTGGGTGTGTGCTTTCTGGGGATATTGATCTACCTTCTCCTTTTTTAAAGTTTAAGATGAAATAACCCTATTTCTTGTGTGTTGTGGTGCACTTTAGTATTTGGATGCTGTCTAGCCTCCACCTGTTGATGAGAAGTCATTTCTTTTGTAAAAACTGAGTTTCCATCTTCTCTCCACTAATAGCAATAAGCCAGGGATTTGCACAGAGTTTAGACAATCATCTTTTGAGATTTGACTTGAATAAAAGATTCTAGGTAAAACCTTGTGATTCCACCTGCTTAATACACATCTCTGTTTTCATTGTGAGGCTCAGACTTGGTCTCAAGGAGGCTGTGAAAGGACACTCATTGTGGCACCCGGATGCCTGCTTAGAAGCAGCTCCTGAACTCCATGAGGCTGCCCATTGTGCATCTCCACATCTGGCCTCATGGGAATCAAAGGGGAGGTTGGCTTGCTGAGCTCTGATGTTGTCCTTCTGACACTGAGAAGGTCTACATGAAGCAAATGCAGGGCACCTGTGCTCTTGGAAGCAAGCACTTTTCTCCCTCACTGGCCAGTGGTGCCATGTTCCTCTTGAAGTCACTGCTGGGTTGTTACAGGCACATTTCTTCCAACCTTGTGTGGGGTACTAGAAAGTAAGGGATCTTAGTATGATCTTGTCACTGGTTCTGAAGAGCTTATAGAAATAAAAAGAAAAAGCAATCATCATCATTCATTAAGATATATATGAAAACATATACATATATGTGTGTATACACAGATGGTGCCAAAAATGTATACACATCTTGGGACAAAACCTTTCCAGCTTGCTCTTGTAAGAATGCTAAGTCTCACGTGCGTGTTGTTTGGCAGACTTCTGCGATGAGTGCATAAACTGTTCTAACATAGCAGAAGCAGCAGAACTTGTTGCCACGCGAGGCCTCCTGGATCTTCCCTTGTGCACATCACACATAATACTGTGCATCTCACATTTACCACAAATGCCTGCCATTGTTAAGCATATTGAAGGTTCTGTTGCATCCTCTTGCCTCCATGATTGTTGTACTTCCCCAACATTCTTGAATTTCAAAATGGTCACATGTTCCTCTAACTACAACCATGCTTCTGCCATTTTGACTGCCCTGCCTGTTGCCTGGTGGTGCTGGCATTCATTTGATTAATGCTATCTTTTGAGAAAATGTCATATTACACATTGCTCCCATAATTCAATCCAACTTCCAAAAGCAATACATAGATAACACCTCTTAAAATGTGTATACCATTTTTGTAACTATGGTATATACGTATTTGTAAATACTATGCAATGCAATAAACTTCCAAGGGATGCCTAAGCACGGCCGGAAGAATGGATGAGTTCCCAGGTAGACTTTTTTACAAAGCAGCCTTCCTTCCTTGCTCGCTGTCTTCTCTCACTTGACTACAATTGAGAGGATAATTGTTATCGAGACATTCAGGTTTACTTACTGTTATGGCAAATGCTGTTCTCTCTTTAAAATCTTGGCATGTCTGGGTATGGAGGGCTTGATGTCTAGGATTCTCTTTGACATCACCTTGGTTGGTCTCTGTCCTCCAGGGTCCCACTGCTTGGCAGAGTAGCATTCCAGTCTCATTATCTGAGAGGTAGGGACCCAGAAGTCTTCAGGGCCAGGGTGGAAAGCAGATGCATCTATTCCACTGAGCTCATTCCTCTTCTCCTGGCACAGGAAGCTTCTTTGTTGTTCCTGGGCATGTGAAAACCAGGATTAATTGAGTTTCAGAGAACAGTAAATCACTCCTTCACAATTTACTTCTTGGGGAGAGAAATATAAAATATTGAAATCATCAATATTTTTCATTTAGAACAAGGAGAATAAGATTTAAATTATTAAATAAAACTAGTGATAAAGGAGTGAAGCAGGTCTCATAAAACATCATGTCACCTATGCAAAGCTGCCACAGAAACAGGAGAAGCAAAAAAAATACGCCAGGTAAGGGAGAAGACAGGTAAAGAAAAAGAAATTGTGTATGGAGCTAATGATGAGAGGACAAAGGAGCTGTGACAGGCTCTAGGTTAACGATCAGGTCCAGGCAAAGTGAGAGACCACCATTTCTAGCCACCACTTCTACGCTTGTTCATCTCAAACCTCCAGAACCCCTAAGCAAGTGAGATGATTAATACGAACTATCTGCCATAGAGTCCAGGCATTGTAGGAGCTGGGATTTGGGTAGATCATAATTCCACTGCATGTGGCATAGGTAGTCACATGTGGGATGGACTTTAGTTGTCTTGGACGATGCTCTTAAGAACCATTCTGGGACTTTTTATCCAAAACCTATCTAGGGAAGGTATAGTCTTGGTTGAAACGGAGACATTGCTGGTGAGTGGGAGGCTATATATAGGGCAAAACCCAGTCCAATTTAGAGGTAATACAAATAGAGCAAAGCAAATGACAGAATGAGTAAATCTCTGGGTTCAATCCCTAGTACATGCACACACACACACACACACACACACACACACACACACACACACACCAGACAAATCTGTAAAAGTGTTTATTACCTATGAGAGTGGTTTTCTTGCTTACCTAAATTAAAACAAACACTATTTCTGCAGGAACTGACTTTTCCAATAAAATATCCTGAAGATAGTTTTTTCAGGTCATCATTGCTGTAAATCAAAAAAGTAGAAAATCCAGCTGCTTATGAGATTCTGTTGTCTTTAGTTCCAGTTTCAGTTTAGAGGGTACAGACCACATATGAGGAGGGAGTCGAGGGACATATTACTGCCAGCCAAGCAATCAGCCCCAGATTGGAGCCATTAGATCTTTGGCTTGGGTTATGAGAGTTGGAAGTTATTGAACTGATTTTAGGGATGTAAGGACTTAGAACCTGCTATGGAATAAAGCTGAGTAAAAGAATATCCCAAGGCCATTATCTTAGCTTGGATTTGAAGTTTTTAGAAAATGCAAAGTTATGAAAGGTGTCTAAAGGAAGCTGAAGGCATGTGATGCTACCAGGTAATACTTTAATGGAAACTGAAGGTTAATGAAACATTTCATAGAGTTCATTTGCAAAGTGCATAGAATACAAATAAAGAAGATTGAAATTAAGGGGCTTTGCTGTTATTTCACCTTATCCTTTTGAAAACTATTTTGTGCTCAGACTGAGCTTGCAAAAATGGGCTTCAACCCCCTGTGAAACAATTGTTCATTATTAATATGCTAATTTAGGTCAGGTCACTTACAATTACCTTTCTAAAGTTGACTCTCTTACATGGCTTCCTTTGCAGAGTTGGACAGAAAGCTTTTGGCAATGTGTAATTTAACAGAATTAATTAGTAGCACAGCAAATTGATCAACTTGCAAGCATGTCACACACCAGTCGCTGGCATCGGAATTATTTAAGCTGGCGTGGACTTTGTGTTAATAGCTACACAGCCAGCTCAAAAATGCTAAGGAACTAGACAAAGAGATGGCTGGTGTAGAGGACGGGATGGTACCTCTCCTCATACATCAGAAGGGTCCTGGCCAGTACCCAATAATGAAGGAAAGTGAGCAACAGAAAATCGTAACAAATTTTGTTTGATCATAGTTTTACATGACACGAAAGCCTTCAGGTTGAAGCACCAAAGATTTAGAGTGAAATACCCATTTTTATGCTTAGATTTGATAAAGTATGAACAATTGTATAGAAATATGATTGGACAAAAAGGGTACAGTCTAATGCTAGTAAGCTCAATGGGACAACCCAGCATAGTCTGTCTGTTCAGATTTATCTTGGCCTTACTGTACATTATTCCTTTCTTCTGGGTATAGGATAGGACCCTTTCTAGAATAGGGGGTCTCACAACCTGCCATCAAATGAGGTCAGTCAGAGAATTTATTCATGGCCAGCTCTTACACAGAAGGGGGGGAAGGTTAGAGTAATATTTTCAGGCTTTATGGCTGGCTTTGGCAAAAAGGGTTCTGGTTTCTATGACCCGCTTTGGGGAAGAGAAATTCTATGGCTTGCTTTGTGGAAGAAAAGGGAGCAAGAATCGGTCCAAGAGAAGTTCAGAGGGAGACTCTGCTTCTGAGACCTTCACTTTTGTGGTGGCATCCTCCAAGCCCCAGCACAGGAATCATCTTGATACAAACCACAGAAAGACTTCCAGGTTTGGAAGGTGAAGGGAAGTGAAGATGGCAGGACGCTGCTGGTTGTAAGCATAGAATCCTGTGGCTCAGGAAGTTGTTCAGACAAGAAAACCAAAGAGCAGGCATAGAAATAAAGGGAAACTACCCTGCCTTCGTTGTGGGGAGGAATTAGGGGGGCTCAGGGACCAGGGGCAATAGAGTGTGTCTAAAGGGGAGCATCTGCCATCTTAGCAAATAGCTGCCATGTAGCAGTGACAGCCACCACCAGGCAGCCATGACCACAGATAGATTTTTTCTTTCTGGAAAATCTGGAAATCAGAAATCTTGTTAAACTTACTCACTTGAAGATTTTGGCAAATGTGGATTTAAATATCCTAAGGACTAAGTCCCTGCGAATGTCCAAGGGTCAGATTCAGTCTGGGGATCATCGGAAGGTGGACCTGCTTTAGAGACCAGGGCAGGACTGCACCATGAGGAGGAGTCCAATTTGGCTGAGCCAGGCACTTGGAAAGGGCAAGGGATCACCAGGGAGAGGTATAGACTGGAAACTCACTTAGTGGCCTGAGGAGAATAAGGCTGTTGTGGGTGGAGCTCAGAGGGTCCTGAGGAAAAGTCCCAGGGCCCCCAGCTATAGACTCCTCATGGGAATGAGATGGGATCTGGGGCATTTGCAGGATATATCCCCAAGCCGCACCTGCCCCCTCCACAGAGGTGGAAATGGTGAATAAGGCCAACAGCGGACACCTGGCAGTGACACAATTGCCTCCATATTTACAGAGTAGTGAAGAGTGTTAGGAATTGTGCCCTTCTAATGCCTCAGCAGGCAGACAAAAGCAGCCTCCCCCATGCAATTCTAGGGTACTCATTAGACCATTATTTTTCACTTGTTCATTGATTGATTGATTAATCTCATTTGTTTACTCAACCAACAAATACTCAGCAGGCAATATGCGCTAGACATCTGGGAGACAGCGATGACACAGCTACACCTTACGCTCAAACCGGTTAGTCAGGCAGAGGATGGAGTTGTCTATACTTGCAAACAATGTCCCAGGAGCTGTCACAGAGGTCTCTGCCATGAGGAGGGGACACTGAGAGGAGGACTTAACTCTGAGAGTGTCAAGAAATGCACAAGAGGAAGCAGTATCCAGATTTGCTTTTATTAATGTATTCATTCTTAAAGCTTCCTCCAGCCTATGACTCAACAGTCATTATAATGTCAGACCTACCGCCAACTTCCTCAGTATCTCCAGGATGTAATTAATCATTGCCATTCATAATAATGATTCCGCAGCCCTTAGGAGTGAGAACCACCATCTGCATTTTTGGAGGATTATAGCTTATTAAATTTAGTTGGCATTGAGTGTTTATCCATGGGTCTTAATTCTCTGAAACCTGGCATCCTCATGGAATATACTCCTCTATACTGAGAAGTGCTTTCCTCTCTATGTATCTAACTTGGTCCTCACCCAGCAGGCAGGCACACTTTCCCACTGCCATTTTGCCGGTGGGAAAATGGGAGGTGATGATGAACCCACAGTCTTGGGACCAGCTACAGCTCTGGCAGATTTAGGATTAGAAATAAGACCTCCTACTGTCATCCTGTGTCTCAAAAATGAAAAAGTAACTAAATCCTACCATTTTCTGCATCTTTTGAATATGCAGTTTTACTCAGCATTATTCCCTAAGGGAAATTGTGACCACAGTGGAGGGTATCATGGTCTTTGTGGGTAGCATTGTAGTGAATTCTGACCCAGCCTATCCATCTTCCCCTGGACCTCTTCCCCACTCTCCACGCATTGCAAATGATCAAAAATTCACATCTCAGTCATTCCCTCACCACCCACTTCTCCCTCCTGATCCACAAGTTTTATTTCTAGCAGCCTTGTGAAAATATAGTTCATATACCACACAATTCCCCCATTCGAAGGACACAATTCAGTAGTTTTTGATATATTCACAGTTGTACAACCACCACACAATCAATTTTAGAACATTTTTATCACCTCAAAAGAACCCCAATCCCCATTATCAGCTCTTCCCCAGTCTCCTTATCTTCCTCAACTCTAAGCAACCACTACTCTGCTGCTTGTCTCTATAGATTTGCCAATTCTGAACATTTCTAACAAAAGAAATTGTACAATATATGACCTTTTGTGACTGGCTTCCATCACTCAGTATAATGTTTTAAAGGTTTATCTGTTTTGTAGCTTATATCCATGCTTCAGTCCTTTTAATAGCAGAATGATATTCCATTGTATGGATATATCACATTTTGTTTATCCATTCATACACTGATGAGCTGCTGGGTGTCTATTTTTGTGTTATTGGGGAAAATGCTGCTCTGAAATGCTGTACAAGGTTTTGTCTGGTGGTATGTTTTTCTTTCTCTAGCTATGTGTCTAGAAGTGGAATTGCCAGATCCTATCATACGTGACTTTGTGCTCAAATACTTGATAAGCCCATGGACTCTTTTGCAAAATGGCTTCATGAGAGGGTTTTAGTGGTGTCAAATTACCCTTAGGAAAGAGGCCAAAATGCTTGCCATTGTCCAGAGTGCATTCCCTGACCTTGCCCTACCCACCTCTTCAATCTTAGTGCATATCATCCTCTTAGTTCTTACCCTGCTTGGTCCCTCTGGCTTTTGTGCAATTTTCAAAGGTACAAGCATTTGCATGGGCTCTTTCCCCTCTTCCATGTCAACTTCATCAGAAAGACCTCTGAACAACCTCTACCCACAGTCTAAATGATGCTGATTTTATTATAAAGCAAGAGTTCTAGCACAGAACATACAGTGTAATGGAAACACAATACATATTTGTAGAGTGAATAAATAGTGATGATGAAGGACAAAGGAAGAGAGGGGAAGAGCAAGAGCAAGGGAGAAGGAGAAGGCAGAGGGATATGAACTTATTTAGATCTTAGGTTGTCAAGTTGGGTTTGGAATCTATGTCAAGATTCATTTTCTTCCTGGGTATTTTACTACCTCCTTTTTCACTGAACGATCTAGAATAAAAGCTGGAAACCTTTTTCTATACAAGGTCAGACAAAAAATATTTGAAGCTTTCTGAGCCATGCGAAATCTTTTGTAACTACTCAGTTCTGTTGTTTTAATGCAAACACAGCTGTGGACAATAGATAAGTGAAGGAGCAGAACCATATTCCAATCTTTGTCTACAAAAGCAGTCAGCAGGCTGGCTTTGGCCCGTGGAGTATAACTTGCTGACCTTTTCTAGAATATTTGGTACTTTGTACATTCATGTTACTATTTTCCCCCCGGAATTCCATCCACCCCTCCTTTCATCCTTGTTCTCTTAGAAGACTCTTCCAAAAATTAACTGAACTAACATCTTATTTAGGAAACTTTCCTTGACCTACAAACCAGGATTAAATACACTTCATCACTGAATTATGCACAGTCTTCTGTTGCTGTATGTCTTCAATTGTGTTAAAATAATCTCATAAATCTGCTCATTCTCACTTAAATATGGACTCACTTGAAGGGTGAAGTCTGAAATTCCCTGCCCCCTTTTATTACCATCATCAGCAAATACATGATATTAGGCTGAAAGAGAACACAGAGAAAATGTGTACCAAATGGATTCTGTTTACAAAAGTGTATGGACAAGTAAATAATAGAATAAAAGGTTTACAGAGGAGGAGTCATCCAAATAGAAAACAGGAGAAGAACTTGATTTGGGGGATAAACCCAGGGTTAAGATATAGTGTCTAACTCTCTTGCCTTTCTCCCCAAAAGATGAAGTTGTTTATTTTTCTTAACTAGAATTTTCACTGGAAGACAACAAATAATATTGCTTTGTTCCTCCTGGCAACTTCTTAGTAGCAACAACTCCCCCAACATGCACCATATCTACACCTCTCCTGCCCTATCATTAACTCCTCCCATAACTGGAGAATCTTGAGAAGGGTCTGTGTAAGTCAACAGGATCCCATGGACTCAAGAAACCTTACTGTTCCTGCAATAATGACTCAGGACCACGGACAGCATCCTGTGGTGGATGTGTTGTCTTTTAGATGCGTTTTTTTTTTGCAATACTAGGGAGTTGAACCCAGGGCCTGTGTGTGCTAGGCAGGTACTCTACCACCAAAGTGCACCCCTAACTCTTTTAATTTTTTTGAGACAAGGTCTCACTAAGTTGCACAGGTTCCCTCTGGCCTATAGCCTGCAATTCTCCTGCCTCAGCTTCCTAAATTGTTGGGATAACAGGCATGCACCATAGTGCCTGGCTTTTCAATGCCTTTGAATGGAAACATCACTCTGAACTATTATATGTATTTTTAACCTACAAAAATTGTGGCATTATAAAGTTCGACTTGAGAAAACTCAGGAAGGGAGATGAGAGAGAAAGTCTAATTTGAGAGCACTTGACCTCAGCACAGTGGGCTTTTCAATGCACCAGCCAGGTGCGGAGTAGGACTGTGCTCCCACTCACTTGCCATGGTATGCACAAAGGGATGCAATGATCAAAGGAAAAAGTGACTTTGCACTTTAATTCTGAGCTGCCCAGGACTGTTGAATAAATTGAGTGGCACTGTGGCAGAGTAGGCCAGGACGGTCCATAACAAAGCCAAATACAGGCTGATTACAATGTGGACTGTCCCTACCCCTCAGTGCAGAGCCTGTTCAACAGTCTCAGGTGGGGACATTTGCCCAAATGAGAGGAGATGGTGCGATCTGGGTTAAATTCCAGAAGTAGCTAACAGAATGCATCTGATCTTACTACAGTCATGTCTGGCTGCTTATGACATTTTTTTTTTGTACATAAATGAAAAATCAGAGAAGAGATGCTGAGCTCTAGTTCTAAGAATGGCGAAGAGGGATTTATGTAAGAAGTATAAAACTATTCATGGAACTTGGATTGCCTCATTTATATGGGCAGGGACAGATGGGATGACTTTGGTGAGCAGGAATTTGTATTAAGTTCCACTTGCTTTATTTTCCTTCATTTAAATATGCTTATTAGTAATATGTGTGTCAGAACAAAATCAGTTGCTATCAGTCATTGCCAAACAATGAATAATCCCATGTACAATATGTTTGCACGCTTTTGACAGTAATAACAACCTCACTGAACTTGGTTTCTTCCTTTGAAATAGACAGGATATACTTTTTCTGAATTCTTAATGCATTGCTTTTTGGCTGGGTTTACCCCCAGGGAATTCTCAAAAGACAGGTGTCATTTCTTTCTTGTCTATTGATCTGTCCCCTAAGGGAAACAAAAAGAGACTTCCTGATCAACTGAAAATCCTTAGCTGATTCATTGTTCATTTGTTACATTTATTGAAAATCCACTATAAGAAAGACACCCTTCTAGTGTGTTGTGGGACAAAGGCCCAAATCCTTGTCCTCACGGCTTCTAGAGGCCTGACAGATATAACATAAATGACAGGCCTGTAGCAACAAGAGCTATGGGGAAAATGCTTGATGGGAGATGAACAATGAGGAGGAGTGACAATTTTCAATCAAGTATTCAAGAAAAGTCTGTTTTTGAGGAGAGATGTGACTAAAATAAGGAAGCCAGACATGACAACTTGTAATGAAGAGTGTGGTGGGTGAGGCTATGGAATGTCCAAAGGCCCTGAAATGGAAATTAACTTGGCAGTCTTGAAGAACACCAAGGAGCGCGTGGCTGGACCTGAATGATTCTATAAAAAATGATGTGATCAATGGTGTGCACATGGTTCACATTATGGCCTTGTGGGCCGTGGTGAGAATCTAGAACATGATCAATGTAAGATGTTTAGAAAGACAAAAAGTGAAAGGTCTGTTTTAAAATTTTAAAGATAAGTCAAAAATCTGTGTGGCAGGAAGAGTAGAAAGGAAAACTGAACGATAATTTTACCATTATGGGTGTAAGAGGTGATAAGCTGGCCAAGATGGTGACCAAGAGAGAGTGTGATGTGGTCAGATGGGTTTGAAGGCACAGCTGGGACCAGCTGATGCGATGGATCTGTGGAAAGTGGATTTGCGCATCATGAGGCCTTTTCATCTCAGTCACTGCAGCAACATTCACCCAGGAACTAGTTTTGATTCCTCTCTTGCGAAGATCATGCCTTAATTAGAAATGTTTAAGGGAACAATGTGGAAGATCAAACAGGAAACTCAGGTGCAGACTGGCACTGATCAAAGTCAGGTGGTCCTAATTATTTGTGCTGCTCATTGTCATAAAGTTGTTTTCACATAAGCCAGTTTATTAAGCCTACACCCAGGTAGTCAAACTATCCTAACCAGGGGTAGTCTCTGTTGGTGAAGATATGAGGAGCATGAGCTTCTCCAAAAAAAACTTTCTAAAGTGCAGTCTTCAAGCCCTTGCATCCGGGTCTCTGGGTTAACTCACACAGATGCCTCATCCCCATGGAGAACCTCATAGACAAATCAAATCCCTGGGGCTGAATCCCAGGGATCTGCATTACTGCAACTTCCAGGTGATTCCAATGAGCATTAAAAGGGCCTCTTAATTGTGATTTTTGAAAAACACATCACAAAAAATCTCCTATCTTAATCATTTTAAGTGAATCATTCAGTATTGTTAAGTATTTCACATTGTCGTGAAGCAGATGTCCAGAACTTTTTCATCTTGCAAATCTGAAACTCCATACCATTAAACAACAGATCCCCTTCTCCATCCCTCTAACCCCTGATGGCCACCAATCTACTTTCTGTTTCTATGAATTTTGACAACTTTAGATACTTCATGTAAGTGGAATGGTACTATTTCTATCTTTTTGTTACTGTCTTATTTTGTTTAACATAAAGTTCTCAAGGTCCACCTATATTGTAGCATGCATCAAATTTCCCTTCCTTTTAAAAGCTTTCCTTTTCAAAGTCTATCCATTGTATGGATAGAACACATTTTGTTTATCCATTTGTCCTTTGATGAACATTTGGTTTCTTTCCAACTCTTGGCTATTGTGAATAGGGTTGCAATGAACAGGGATGTGTAGAGATTTCTGAAAGCCTGCTTTCAATTCTTTTGGCTATATACCCAAAAGTAGATGTAAGTTAAAGGTTTAAAAGAATTATCTTCTAACACAAAAGATCCTTGCAGTAATGGAACTTTTCTGTACCTTGACTGCAGCAGTCAATAAAAGAAGCTACACAAGTAATAAAATTGCAAAGAACTACACACACCAAACACACACATGTATAGGAATGAGGAAACGTGAACACCTGGGTTAGGGCAGTGTCAGTATCCTGTCTCTGATCCTGTAGTACAATTTTGGAAGATGCTATCCTTGGAGAAACTGGATAAAACCTTCAGGATTTCTCTTTATCATTTCTCACAACTGCATGTGAATGAAACATTATCTCAAAATAGGCAGCTTAATTTTCAAAAGCAAGTGTTACCCTCTCTGCTCTTGAGGTTAGAGTGTGCCACTGAAAGAGGGGACACAGACGGGAGGCAGATAATGGAGGCTCATCTAGAAAGGCAAAGAATTCCTAGCTTTGTTCCAAAGGAGAAACTGGAGCAGGGCTTGAGGCCAAGCCAAAGTGCTAAGAGGATTCTGGGTCCCAGGAGCAAGGCAGCCCAAAGCCCAAATTGTAGCATGAGGATGGTACAGTGGGAAATGGGCATTCAGCAAGAGAAAGAGGAAGGTCAGGACCAGTGGGAAAAGGACATTCAATGAGAGAAAGAGGGAGGTCAGGACCAGTGGGAAATGGGCATTCAGGGAGAGAAAGAAGAAGGTCAGGACCAACCCTCGGCCCCCCATGTGCCTGGAGCTGGGCATTCCACCTTCCTCAGATCACACTGTCTCTGAGAGGAAAGGTGGGGAGAGGTCTGGGTGGCCTCTATGATCTTAGCACAACCCACTCCTCATACGGAGATTGGAACTCGGGACCTGGCACCATGAGGCTCATGTTTCCCCTTAATTCTAAAGAAGTTTCAGACTCCCACAGGCTGCTTCAGCAACATGTGAATGATCTTTTTAGGTGCTTAAAATTGTAAACCCTAACCAGGAATAAACATAACATTTTGTGATATTTTTCTTGCTTTATACAAACTTCAAGGATACTGGTGACGACTGTTTATTTAACACTTGCTGTGTACCAGGTAGTCCTTGCTAAGTGCTTTAGAAGCCTTATTTATTTTCTGTGAAATAGGTTCTACTCTCCCATTGTGAAGGTGAGGAGATTGAGATTCTGAGAAGGTAACTAAATAGCTTAAAAATCAGAGAACTAGCAGAGATAGAATTGGGGTTTAAAGTCCAGTCTCCCTGAATCTAAAGGCTATGCTTGGAATCTCAGCTCTTTCCTGGTTCTCTGAATTTATCATTGAGATTAAAAGTGAAGCTTCAGAGAAAAAGCAGACATTGGTAACAGTGATGGTTCAGAAAATGAAGTTGATGAGACCACGTTCCATGTCATGGAGTTCTGTTGAGTGCCTTGAGAGTCTTCCTTTGTCCAAAAATTGTAGCACGGTGAAGCCTGGGAAATCCAGCTCCCTCTGTATTCTGCTGTAATACTGGTGACCTCTTATGTACTTACTGTATGCTTGTTTCTCATTAGTCATCAATGCTGAAATTACAGCTGCTCACAGCTCCCCATTTGTAATAAACTGAAGTCAATCTGTAGTGACCATCTGGTTATCATTTTTAAATAAATTTTATCGATTCTTTTTAAACATTGAAATTAACACATGCCTATTATAGAAAATGTAGAAAGATTAGTGAAGCAAAGAAAAACCACCTGCAATAAAACAGTTACTATTTTAATAGGATCTTAATAGTATAATGTTATTATCTATTTTCAAGAAACCACTATATCATGTATACTATTTTCAGTCAGATTTTTACTTCATACATATAATATTCCATTAACGTGTTACTGTTTACACTATATCATTAATACATTTTCACATTCTCCCAAGCGTTTCTGCAGTGTAGTGTGTTATTTTTACATACTCCATCGTTCATCACTCTCCTCTTGGAAGAGTGTGATATTTATAGTTTTTCCTATTTTTAAACAATATTGAAATGAGTACACAAGTTAACACACACACACACACACCAGGCTAAAGTCTTCGGCTAGATATTATTGAGTTGCATTTCAGAAAGATGTTTTAATATCATCAGTACTGGATGGAGAATTTGTTTTCTCACAAGTTTTCCAAACACAAACTATTGGCTTTTTCTAATTATTTTGGCAATTTTGTAAGTAAAAACTCTCATTTTAATTTTCTATCAATTTTTACTGTTTTTCTTGTTTTGCTAATTGTTGTTCTTTCTCTATTGATTTTTAACCAGCTCTTTGTATATTCAAGATAAACTTGTGTTCTAGATGATACAAATATTCTCCTCAGCTTTCTATTTGTTTATTTTATGATATTTTGGCATATAAAGATTTGCATTTAAGTAGTTTAATCTATCAATAATTCACACAGTAAATTATTCCTTTAATTATGGCTCGGGAAGGCCTTCTCCACTCAGTTCTATAAATATTCAATGGCTTTTTCTTCTAATACCTTAATCTACCTGGAATTCATTAGGCTGTATTTTTAATTTTTATATATCAACTTTAATTTTTGGAAAATATCATATTCGGTAAAATACATTTTAATACTTATTTCATAAAATGACTTTAAATCTGCAAAATAGGGTTGCATTCACTTTTGTTCCTCTGAATTTCACTTTGGAAGAGGGAAAAGGGCAAGTGGAAATAAAATCCCCAGTAATCGTTCCCTATGGCTTTGTTCTCAAAAGTATTATATTTCTCGTCTTTGCACAAAAATCTCCTTAACCCTTGTACATCTGCTTAATGGATCTGGCATAATTCCATCATCCATGATTTATATAAATTCTACTCCATCCAATTAAAATTTTCAGCCTTCATCCCCTCTGGAGGCAGAGGATAGTCACTAGGACTTCACCCTAGCCACTCAAATAAAATTATTTTGAATATCTGCATAGATTTCTTCTGCATAATTAAAGTTACTTCAAAAGTTAAATAGAAAAATGCCCTCTAAGTCCATTGTGGTTGTGAGCATGCATACACATAAGGAAAAATGCTTTCATTATGTTTGGTGAAAAAAGACACTTTGAAATCTTACATGGACAAAGGAAACACTGGAGCTCTAAGCAGAGCAAACTTTTCAAAAAGGATTTGATAATAGTATCGAGATTTAATTAATAACCTAACAAGTACCAGTTTTATCATATCTTTGGTTATTTTGAGAGGGAGCTGTAAATGTCACATCCGGTCTGTCATAGGGCAGGGAGGAGTTACACACAGCTGTATAAGATGAAGGTGGAGGAGTTTTACAAAAGGCTAAAAATGTCTTTTCTCTGCTCAGGAGCTGGTCCATAAAGACATTCAACTTGGATAAGTGAATAAAACTAAGAAAAATAACTTGAAATGCAAGTTGTCTGGTGTCAAAGAGAAACCTGGATTGTTGTAATATGAAAACAACTTCAAGGGAATGATGACTGATGAGTAGGAATTGAATCAAGGGTACTGCATCCACTTTGGCAAATATCTAAATAAAGATCTGTGGAACGGGAACTACTTCCCTATGGGGACCCTGCAGGGATGGCTGAGCTCCTCTATCACATGTGGTGCCCACCCCTACCACCAGCCAGTTGCTGCTCCTTAGGGCTCATTGGACTGCCATGGGGCCCAGAGTGAGATGTGACCCTCTCTGCTGCTAATGATGCCCAGAAGATGCACACTAAGGTCCCCAAACCCTCCTCTGCTCCAACAAACCTGTGTTTAGAATTCTCTACCTGCCAGGAACTGCACTGTACACACTTGCCTATCTTTGTATTCCTTTAACAATAAAACAGAGAGGCGTTCTAAAAGCCCTCTGTTACATGTATAAACTGAGACCTGGAGAACTGATTACTTAATAAGAACCGCGTGACCCACTTTGCTTGGATGGTTTGGTTCATACCATTGTTTTGGCATAATTATTAATAGTGTCTACATTTATTCCAAAGAATGCTCTGGTTTGAATAATAAATTATGTGGACAGTATTCATTTGTATTGCTGCTGCAACAAATTAATGCAAATATGTTGCTGTTGTTAGGTATCGTTGAGTCAGGCCAATTCATAGTGACCCTGTGTACAGCAGAACAAAACCCTCCCCAGCACTGTGCCATGCCCAGCACTATGTCAGTGCTTCTCTGCTATTCATAGGGTTTTCACTGGCTGATTGTTTTGGCAGTGGACTGCCAGGTCCTTCTCTCATTTTTGGAGTGCTGGAAATTGAACCCACAGCCTCAGAACATGCAGAACAGCACTCTACTAATTGATCCAAACCCCAATGCAAATATAATGACCCGAAACAACACAAATTTATTATCTTGTGGCTCTATAAACTTTTCTTGTTCTGCTAATTGTTGTTCTTTCTCTATTGATTTTTAACCAGCTCTTTGTATATTCAAGATAAACTTGTGTTCTAGATGATACAAATATTCTCCTCAGCTACTTGTTTATTTTATGATATTTTGGCATACAAAGACTTGCATTTAAGTAGTTTAATCTATTGATAATCTACACAGTAAATTTAGTTTAGGATCCTACATGGTTTATACTGGACTAGATGGAGATATCCACAGAGGTTCATTAATTTCTGGAGGCTCCAGGGAGGACTCCATTTCCCTGTTATTTCTAGTTTCTATAGATGACTCACATTCCTCGGCACACAGCCCCTTCCTCAGTGTTCCAAGCCAGCAATGGCAGGTCAAGTCTTTTCCACATCCCATCACTCTGACTTCCTGGTTTTCCTTTCTAAGGACCCTGAGATTACAATGGGTCCACCCACATGGTCCAGGTGAATCTGTTTTAAGATGAGTTGACCTTCAGCCTTAATTCTATTTTACCATGTTCCCTAACATCTCCCTAGGTTCCAGAGGTGAGGACATAAAATCCTTGGCAGGGGGCCATTATTCTATCTACCACAGCTTCTTTGTGGCAGCAGGGCTGAAATTTGGAGGCAAGCTTCTGATTCCAAGTCTAGTGTAATTTCAGAAATGAATGTGAGTATCCTTGTTAAAGAAGGTTTGTTTCATCTTTGTGAAATGCAAGGAGGTGGAGTGAACATGAGAATTGCAGACAGAAACTCAGTAAAAATATCTGTAAATACTTCCTTGTTCAAGGCACTAAATTAGTTAAGAATATAAGATAGTATTCCTGTCCTCAAGTTGTTTATGGTGTAATGAGACCAAAAGCATATTCTTATCTATGTGAAGAACACATAAATGTCTGTTAGAGGAACCTATGATAAATAAGTCAGTAAGATATTAAATATATAAGACTCCAGTACAAAAAGCAAGAGCAGTTTGAGTGTCAGGTTTATAAAATGAGTTGAGATTAGTCTTATCACTTCCTTGCTTGTCACAGCAGACATTGGACACATGATGAAAAATACTATTTTTTAAAAAATCTTCCAACCCCTCTCAATCTTTAGAGATCATATGTTATAAGTACACAATATAGCCAACTTATACAAAATATCTTGGAGGGCTTATTTTTTGGAATTGTCACAGAATTTTTTCTCATTTAAGCTGGGAACATCTTTGAGGTTCTTCCAAAATACTTGTAAACTTCTTTCCAGGAGGATTGTATCCAGTCAGGATTCTACTGGAGTGAGCCTGAGGTTGGTCACAGTCCCCTCACAGTCAGTGTGTCTCATCTTTTCTTCATGTGGGGGCAAATGCTGGTGTCATATTTTTCACATGTACTGCAACGTTTTGTGTGAATCAAATACATGCACGCACACACACACACACACACACACACACACACACACACACAGTTCCTTTGTCTGCACTTACAGCTATGTTTAACTGGAGATTCCCCAATGTTACACCTGTGTATATCCCCAGTTGCCTGCAGTGAACTTCCAATGATCATTTTATACTTCGAGAGTTGTAAATATGCTCTGTTATAAAAGATGATTGGAATGAAAAGAATGAGACCCACTTTTGTTTGTGACTTTTAAACTGGTTCAAGTAGAAGTTCTTAAAGAGGGATTCCAGAGATGGTATAAATGACAGTATCTGTGTTGGAAAACCTTTCAGTGCCTCAAGAGGAAATATGGACAGAGAGCACTCATGTAGATGGCATACCTAGTCCCTTTGTGTTAGAACTGTGACTACTACATGTTTTCCATTTTGTGCAACTGGAAAACTGATGGTTGAAAAGCAAGAATCTGCACACATTCCACCAACATCCCTATGGTGAACTACATCATTTCAAAACAGCACTTTTTAGTGCATGTGTGTGTTTGTGTGTTTGAATATTTCACCCAAAGTAGAATCATCATGCCACCAATCAGCTGGCTGGTGTCCTTTTGCTCTATTTGGATAGAACTCGTGGGTAGGCAAGGAGAATCCCTTCAAGTGCTTGTCTTTGGAAGCATCTGTATCCCTGAGCATTTGGTGGCAGCAAACAGTGACGGCAGATGGGCAAGAACAGCAACAAAAAGTGATGCCTTCAGCTTCTATGTAGGCCCACGAGATCAAAACTTCTCAACCCTTCAAGTGCTATCACCCTTGTGTAGTCTGAGGAGGTTGGAATTCCTCAGCCCTCAACAGCAGCTGGTATTGCAGCTTCTAGGGGTGGGGGATACGTATTGAGATTCCTTAGCCCTTGACAGAAGCTGGTGTTATAGCTTCCAGGCAGGACTAAGTATTAGGATTCCTCAGTCCTAGGCATTGGCTAGGGTTACAGCTCCTGGGCCTCAGGTGTCTGAGACCTTTGGTCCTAAAGACTTGACAACTCTCTGGAACTATTTTACTGACCAGAGCCTG
Organism: Pedetes capensis; assembly: GCA_007922755.1. Lineage (NCBI taxonomy): Eukaryota > Metazoa > Chordata > Mammalia > Rodentia > Pedetidae > Pedetes > Pedetes capensis. Next base: position 69,771 of record VMDO01001606.1, read on the forward strand.
CAGTTTCTCTTTGGTTTTTTACTGTCTTTTCTTTCTCTCCTGCTGTCCCTCTCCTTCCTACCCTGGTTACTCTTTCAAACTGTTCAGCTGCCTCTTATTGCTATGACCATTGTCACTGTTGCCACCATTCATAAGGCGGCTATCATGGCCCTGTTGCTGGTCTTGCAGCTTTGCTTCTTCTTCAGCTATCAGTCAACTGCTTTGCTGCTTTGGCAGCTCAGCACTCTGGTTGCTCTGCTGCCTTGGCTACTGCTGTTCCACTGTCTCCATCCCTTGCTGCTGTGTCTCCACTGTTCTGCCATCTCCACTGCTTCTTTCTTCATATTACCAGCTCAGCCAGCACTACTAAAAGTAGACAAAGACCACATGGTAGAAGCCTTTTATTGGGCCTAAGTTGCAATACCAGAGGGCATAATCAGAGGGGGGAAATTTGCACCAATCACAGAACCTCTCATGCAAATGAAGGTTTATGTTTGGACCAATCACAACATAGTCCCTGTTGCCCAATCACAGAAGTCCTTTTTGCACCAATCACAGTAATCCCATTGCTGGGCCACCAGAGGGAATGCTCCCCCTTGTAGCCTGGGTTGGTCACAGGGTCATCTAAAGTTCACTGAGGCCTATGATAGTGAAAAGTCCAGGGCAAACTGTTCGAAACAGCCTTGGCTGGAGGTGCACCTTCAGGAGCTGGAGCTGTGGTACAGCAGCAGTTGGCATGTGGCCCTTAAGGCCCCTGTGAAGGGTTCCAAACCACCAGTGCTGATATAAAGGTGGTTCAACTGGCTGCTTGACTGACAGTTATTTTCTCAAGGCAGCCAGGGTAGCAAGAGAGAGTCTATCGGCTACTAATTAGGGAGCCAGATTGCCCCATCTCCCAACATCTATGCTTGCTTACCAGAAGATAAGCAGCAGAAGGAGCACTTACAGTAAGAATTGAAAATCTTCTCACTAATACTGATTTTAACCACTACTAACAATATGGTACACCCAGCACCCCAAGGAGCGGTGAGTCCCCCAATCTGTCTCAAACTTGAGGAAAGGTCATTGAAGTGCTTCCTAAATTGTTCTTCATCAGAGTGACTCATGAGTCTACCGACTGTGTGTGACACTCCGGTTCTCATCCCATTTATCCAGGCCTCTCTTCTGCTGCCTGGGTCATCCCATATGACAAAAGATACTGTCTGTTAAGAGCCAGCTTCTCCATTTTGGCCTTCACTCAAAAAATCTTGTAGCACATTTTGTTTTTCATCATTTCATCCTGTTGGGTGAGATCAAGTGTCAAGTTTTGTAGGACTGAATTGTGTCTTTCATGATCAGAGATGAGGAGATGAGCCAAATGAAGGGCAAGATGTTAATAGTTTGTTGTGGAGCCAAAGGCCAGCGTCTATGTACATGCTCTGCAATTTGATTCATTATCTCTCTTTCTCTCTCTTTTTAAAAGGGATTCTCGTTAATGCATTGTGTGTACAGCCAATCTCTATTATTAGGGTGCATTAATTGGTTTGAAGAGTCATCTGCTTGCATATTGTAACTTTATGACTTACATCTCTAGGGGAGATCCCCCAAAAAACACTAGTCACCTAATATGGAAGGAGAATAGAGGAACCCAGGTGCGTGAAGGGTGTTCAAGGGGACTCTATACCCCTTGCCCGTTTCAATTGTCAAGCCCTTCCTTTCTTCCCAGATGTAGCACTAGATCGGGTCCCTCCTCCTTGTGCCCACCTTCCATACCCCCTGAGGTGGAGTTGTATTTATGTGGCATCTTAGAATCTCCACCTTCAGGTAAAGTATTCTTGTTTTAAGGAGACTAGAGGTGATTTGCATCCTTTGGTTGCCTCCCTATACCATTTCTCACTGTGGTCCCTTGATAGTTACACTTATAAGGACAATTTTTTCTTTCTTTTCAGAAAGTCAGTGACTTTCCAAAAAGGAGCACAGAGCAAGATTGCTACTGTAATGCTTCCCAGTCAACACTTCGTGGTGGGTGCTGCTCACTACACAGAGGCTCATTGTATGGGGTAGTGTGTGTTTTCATGGGTACAAAAAAAAATATACGTTTCATCATGCTCCTAAATTCATAGAAAATGTTTCAGATGAGACAAGGTTATAAAATGGCAATTGATGTGAAGTAGAACCATTAAATTGATAACACAATTAGTAAAGAAACCAAAAAGTGTAAGGGCATCCCATGAAAAGAAAATTTAGCAAGCATAGGCACAGTGAGGGAAATGTGAATTCTGGAGTCAGACCTGAGTCTGGATCCTGCCTGATCACAAACCAGCATTGTGAGTGTGGACTAGTTACTTAAATCTCTTTGCCGCAATTAGTATTTCTCCAGTTTGTTTTAAGCCAAATGCATAAAAAGCTTGGAGTGTACTGAATACTAAATAAACATGAATGCCCTTCTTTAAAAAAGTAAGTTGTCAATTTAATGTACTTTGATATTGTTTACCTCTTGGGTTCTTTTGGTCAATTAAGGCTGCACGAAGAGTCAACTGGCGCAGGGCCCATGGGCTCAGACCGACTGTCAGCCTCCTGTGCCAGGGATGGAGAGAAAGGACAGATGGCCAAAGCTGAGGCCAAATCCTCAGCTTCCACCCTCTTAAAGAGGTATTGCCTCTTTGGAAGCAGCTTTGTACAGTCAGGGTCACACGGGGCGCCTGCTGAGTGTCAGGCTTTGGGTCTAGAGATTCGCTGAGGTGCATGCATGGCCACCACACCTCTGCCCTTGGAGGCCAGACTGGGCTGGAGAGGATATTAATTGAGATGTCCCATAAAGGAATAGGTGGTTCCACATCATGGATTATGTTATAAAGGACGGAGACAGAAGCTATGAGAAGGTAATCCAGGGATGCACAGCAGTCTCCAGGTCTGGGATGGGGGACTTCATGATATCAGGGATGAGGTCAGAAGGATGAGGGCGGGCAGCCAGGAGCCCAGCTGGGGGCCATGCTTGGCAGGAGAGTTACAAGTGGCCATGCCTTTGCTGGGAAGGAGTGCTATTAGGAACTGACAGAGATATGTGGCTAGATAGGATGGAGGAATGGGGACGTCCTGTGGTATGGAATGAGTTTGGGAAAGTGGACTGGAACCAGATTCTAGAAGCACCTTTAACAAAGCCAAGGCGTTTGCTACTCAGCCTGAGAGTGGTGAGAAGTCATTGCAAGGCGTCACTATGTGGTGACTAAAGACACTGTGAAGCCCTGGAGAACAGATGGGGTAGAAGTCCAGGAGAATCTGCTAGGCGCCCCTTGCCATGCCCCCCAGGAAAAGCGGAAGAGCCAGGCTGAGGAGGTGGGGAGAGGAAGATGGATTCAAGAGGTGGAGGCAGCAGTGGGACAGGACTTGCTGGGGCGGCTGGGGACAGACAGAAGGTTTCCACAGAGGAGCCAATGACTTCTGAGTTTCTGCGCCTGTCTCTGGAAGCGGGCCGCCCACTGGATCACACTGAGAGCAAGATAGGGAGCCTGCTACAGCCCCTGCCATGCTTTCTAGTGGCTCAAGCTCCACACCCCCAACAATGACTGCTAACAGTATTTTAATTAAATTATTTTACATGTAAAGCCTGCAGCGGTAGCCCTGTGGCATCCGATCCCGTCAGATCTCGGAAGCTAAGCAGGGTCAGGCCTGGTTAGTACCTGGATGGGAGACTGCCTGGGAACACCAGAAGCTGGAGGCTTGGGAGAAGGACCTGGCAACCCCCTCCCAAAAATCAATCTGCCATTGAAAACCCTATGAACAGCAGAGAAGCACTAACAATAGTGTTTCGCCTGTTATACAGAGGGTCGCTATGAGTCGGATACCGACTCGACGGCACCTAACAACAACAACAATTTTACATGTAAAATAGTTCTGCCTTCTCTAGCACAAGCTGAAGCTGGACCTAGAACTCTGGGTAAAAATCTAGCACCAGCTTTGTAGCAGACACTTTCCTGAATGGTTTGACTAAGTCTGCACCATGCTCCTGCGAGGCTGGGGGAGGCTCTTCCAACAGAGACTAAGGTCAGAGAGGTGCCAGCCCCACTTGGAACCCGTCAGAGGGCTTTGATAGCATCTCTCCTGCGCCAAGGTGCAGGGCGCTCTCCTGCCTTCTTGGGCATGTGCCCTAGCAGTTCTTCCTCTGTCCCTGGCCACAAAGGCCAGTGCTGTTATTGGCTCAGCTTTCCAGAGCATGGGCAGGACCTACTCTCCCTGGAGCCTCTCCATGTGCTGGCACGAATGTAAATTCCTAAAGAGTCTACATTTTTAACAGATTCCTCAGCTGACCCTAGAGCCCTGTCATGGTGGCACTTGATGAGTTGCCTCTATGCTTGGTCCCCAGCTGGAGGGGCTGGAAACTGGAGGGGGGGGTCCAGCTGAAGGAAGTAGGATACTGGGGACACATCTTTGGGTGTGTCTTATGTTGGCCCCTCCTTGTCTCTCTTCATTGTTTCCTTCCCATCATGAGGTGAACAACTTTGCTCGGCCAACCATCCTCCATGACGCTCCACCTCACCACAGCCTGGAAACAATGGCGTCAACCAATGGTGGGCTGAACCATCTAAAACCATGAAACAAAATAAATCCCTCTTCCTTAAGTCAATTTTCTCAGGCATTTGTCACAGCAAGGGAAAAAGTAACTCACTCAATAACACTGCAATTATAGGGGTCCAGAAATCACAGCAAGGTGAAGATAGTTCAGGGTCTCGAGCCCTTGGGCACCATCTCTATGAGACTTCCCATCTCCAGAGTCTCCATGTTACTCTCTGCAGTGTCTTGCTTTGTAGGTAGTGAGCAATCCTTTTCCACCTATGTTCATTTCAACAGCTTCTTAGAAAGTGATCAGACAAGTATGCTTTCAGAGTTCATCATGCACGGCTGAAGACTAGGAAAAGGGAAAACATTATATTCAAGGGAGATGTGTGTGTGTGTATAGTGCGTACCTGTGTGTCTACACTGATGTGTGTTTTGTGTGTCTCTGTTGTGTATTTTTGTGTATGTGCAGTTGCGTGTGTGTGTGTGTGTGTTTGTGTGTCTGTGTCAAAAGACTTTTCCTCACAGATCCATAGGCAGCATCCACACTACCTGGCCTGTGTACTTAAGGGTAAGGAGTGAGTCCAAGTATCGCAGGGTGGGATTCCTAGCTGGTGGCGTGACTCTGCCTTCTGTTTGGAACCTATTTTCCTGTATAACGTGGAATGCTATTTCCAAGCTCTACAAGGCCCTGGGGCTGCTGTCTCCAATCCTGGGGTGTCCAGCAGCATCCTGAAAGGGTGAAGTGCACCTGCCCCCAGAGGACATGAGTGCTTCTGTCCTACAGACTGACCTTTGAACAAGGTTCTAGAATGTACAACCCAGACGCTGGTCAGATGTAATTGGCCAGAGTCCAGCCCTACCTGCCATGGAACAAGTTATTAGCCATGCCAGCCATGGGCAGCTGTTGCTGGCTATAATTTACTCAGTGTCCCCTAGTTCTGGCTCCTCTGCTTCTTTTCTATGTCACGCCCCATAATTCCCTGCAAGCTGACCACTGGGAAGAGAAGTGCTCAAGTCCGAGGAGGTGGTCTGGCAACAGTGAGGGGCTGCTGGCTTCCAGCTCTTTGGCTGTCTGCTCTCAGCTGCTTGTTTGCTTGTTTGCAATGGACGTCTACAGAGTGGCTTCTCACTTCAGACAGAACTGGTGTTGGAATGCTTCCCTCTCACTATGTCTATCTTGCTTTGTTTCTGAGCCTCAAACGCAGCCACTAGAATCTATCATGTAATTCACAGGGAGAAAAACATTGTTCCAGGCTTTTCAAACTAAGGATTTGTGTGGTTTGGGTATTTCAATTGGGAAAAGAGAAGGAGGGTGAGCCATCATTGACCATTGATTTCCTGACACTGGAGGGCCCTCTGGAACATAAGAGCCTCCCTTTAGAACCTTGGCGTTGGCACACTATGGTCTGATCCACACATGAGGAAAGCTAGGAAAATTCTCTGGGACGTCAGACTTCCTCCAGCAGGGCTTGGTGAATAAGGCTGTTTAATTACAAATCCTTCATGTCTAGCAACGTGCTCAAGTTTCATCCGCATTGTTAATATGTCTGTTTATATGTCAGTACTAGGGGTTGAATCCAGGCCTCAGATGTGCTAAGCAAGTACTCTGCCACTCAGCCTACCTCCCTCTATTTTATTTTACTTTTTATTTTTTCTTCTTGTTTATTTGTTGTTGTTGTTGTTGTTGTTGTTAGGTGCTGTCTAGTCAGTTCAACTCATAGCAACCCTCGTAGGATTTTCAGTGGCTGATTGTTTCATGATTGCTTTAGGAATGGATTGCCACATCCTTCTCCCATTTTTGCAGTGCTAGGGTTCAAACCAAGGGTCTTAGCGTGGAGCAGCACTCTACCAACTGAGCTAGGGGCACAGGGTGATAATTGTTCAACAATCCCAGCCCCTTTCCTATTATTTATTTTGAGACAGGGTCTCACTAAGTTGCACAGGCTGCCTCTAGCCTCAAACTTGTGATCCTCCTGCCTCAGCCTCCCGAGTAGCTGAAATTACAGGTGTGTACCATGGTGCCCAGCCTGTCTGGAACTCATTTCTTCCACTCATTTTTTGCATAGCTATCTCCTTCTACTTTCTTGCCATTCAATCCCAGCTGAAATGTTTCCTCAGCATAAGGTTTCCTCAGCCACTTTTTCTCAGCTAAGTGCCCCAAACCCCTATACCAGTGTTAGACCACCTCAGTGATGAAAATGAGCTCCTTCTATGCCATCTACCATGATGGCCACGTGCCACATGTGGCTACTGAGCACTTACAACATGTGTGCTTTGACTAGAGAACTGAGTTTTTAAAAGTTTTAGTTCATTTCAATTTCCATAGCCACACTCAGCCAGTGGCTACCATATTGGATGGTGGTGCTTTAGTAAATACACTTACTTCCTAGCCCTAATATCTAACTGAAGTTACTTTGTTCACATAGTTCCCTCCATTTGTCATCCATCTCTCTAGACAAGAGTGTCTTTTGTGTTCACTTGTGTGTGCCCAGTGTCAGCACAGTGCTCAACAAGTAGAAGGTCTTCAGGGAAATTTTACTAAACTGTCTTTCAAATGAAGAAATGCCACTTAGAAGTATTTTGCTATTTTCAGAGATCATTTCAAATTCTTGGTTTTTGTTGGTATTGTTGTCTGTTAAAAAATAATCTGAGAATCAGATCCTGGCTAGTTTTGTAACTTAAGATGCCATCAACTTGTCTCCTTAAATAATGGGTTTTCTGAGATTCAGCTCAACAGATTGCCTTCTTCCCAATCAGTTTTATCTCCTTATTTTCCATTTGTTTTTCTACCATGTTGGGATGTTTCTGGAATCTTCCCTTCCCAGTTTCAACATACCTGTGTATTTGGCAACGTGAATTCTGATTTTCTGTTCTACTTGTGGTTAATGGTACGGGCCAAATCTTAACAGTGTGAAGCTTAGGATTCAGTTGTAAGATCATGGTTATTTTCACACATTGGTTTTTTAGTTGAGTTAAAGTCAAATCTTTGGCTGTTTTGAGAGAACTATAAAATAGACCAGCCTGCAGCCATAGCACTGTAGCATCCAATCCCATCAGATTTTGGAAGCTAAGCAGGGTTGCGCTTGGTTAATACTCGGATGGGACACTGCCTGGGAACACCAGATACTGTAGGCTTGAGAGAAGGACCCGGCAACCCACTCCCTAAAACAAACTGCCATTGAAAACCCTATGAGTAGCAGAGAAGCACTGACAATAGTGTTTCACCTATTGTACATAGGGTCTCTATGAGTTGGATACTAACTCAATGGCACCTAACACCAATAATAAGCCAGACTTTTGTTATTGTATGAAATTGTACCTAAAGCTTTGCTGATTTTCTTTGTTAGTAGTATTCTCACAATAGCTTTAAAAACAAAATATACAAGTCCCTTGTCTATGCAATCACCTTTGTGGGCAATTGTTAGGAGGCTTTGTCCATTTAATTATTTTCCAAATTAAGGTCCACTTTCATTATTTTGTCTTCCCCAGAAATCAAGTGTGGTGTACATGCGCATATGTGCACATGTATGTGTATGAATGTGCTAAAGTAAGGATGAAAAAATGTTAAAGAAAAAATGAAAAAGATATTCCTGTACCCACACATACCTGGTTTCATTTTCCTTACTACCTTGTTTATGTTTGCACATTACATGTGCTTGCTATTTTGTATGTTTGCACTCAATATTCTAAGTGGATCAACAATGCTTAACAAATATTCTATTGAATGGCCATAGTCGAATATGTTGTCACATAACAATTCTGTCAGCCTCCTTCCACTGGATGTTTATGTGGCTGCAGTAAATTTTATCACTAGAAATAACACTATAGCAAGTATTTTCACCTATGTAGTGCCCTACTTACATAAAATAGGACCAGGAGTGGTGTGATGTGGGATGAAGCATGTGAATCTTCCATGGTTTTTACTGGATTATCACCTGGTCCATTCCAGAAAGACCACAATATCATGAGGTGAAGTGAGACTGCTGGGCAGCAAGAGGATTCCTCTTTCATTTTCCTGATTTGGGTTGATTTTGACCATCGCATTGATAACAGTAATAGTAGCAGCAAGAGCTGCAGCTAATATTCTTGATATATATTATGTGGCAGGCCTTATTAAGTGCTTTAGAAATATTGCTTATGGTGGATAATGATATGAACTCTGGAGGAAGACTTCCTAAATTCAAATCCTGACTCTACCAATTGTCCTTTATATGCTTCCATTCCCTCCTCTGTACCCAGGTCCACAGAGTTATTGCGAAGGTTCAGGGAGTGAATGCACCATATGTTCTTAGTTCTAATCTGCACCTTTTCAACAGTATTAGAGGCCTACAAAATCAGGTGTGGATTAGAATCGTGTGCAGATTGGAATCCCCTCACCTCAAATCCAGTCTGCACTAGGTTCTATTCCACATTTGATTCGATAGTCCTCTAAAACTGTTGAAAAGGTGTGGGTTAGACTGGAGAATAGATGCTAATAGAAAGCCTGAGTAAGCACTGGCTGACTGGAGCTCATCATCCCTAATTGAGGGTGTTTTTATTAATGCCGTTTCACAGATGAGGAAACCAAGAGGTTGAGTGTCTTGGTCAGTCATTTAGATAGTGACCTTGTGCTGAGTTCCCAAGAGCAGGTGCCTTTACTGACCAAAGCACTCTGCCTCCTCCTTTGGGGAGACCAGGACTTATATCCAAGAAGTGTTACTCTTATTTCTGAGTGAAATCAAGGCTGAGTTAAGCAGAGACCATGAGAACATAGGGTCACTGTGATCCACTGGAAATGGCATGGCATAATCCCTTATTTCCAAAACAAATAATAAAGCTGAGTTTTCATTTATTTATGTGTGTGTGTGTGTGTGTGTGTGTGTGTGTGTGTGTGTGTGATACCTTCTTCATTGAGATCCAAAAGTAGTTCCTGATGGAAGTGTTTCATGCAATATAAGGTGTGGTATGGAAGTGTTTCATGCAATATAAGGTGTGGTAGGCAGGAATCACAGGTTGCATTCAAGCCCCCTGCATGTGCTGAGTTTCTTGCCCCCCACAAATAGCTGCTGACCCGAATTGCTCCTAAGTATTGTCATAAACACTTTCATTTATCTCTTCATGTGCTCAGTTCATAACTGCTTAGCCAATTATTTTTATTAGCATACCATTCCTTTTAAGGATAATGATGTTGGAAAAACAGAAACAATGTAAGCACATTTCCTCAGCTATGGCTGATTGTGAGGGTATTTATCTAACTTTCTCTGCAGATTTGATGAATTAATTGCAAATTTCCCAAGGGGGGATCTAGCATGAATGGATCTTTGCCTTTTATTCTGGAATGTTCATTTTCTCTTCTAGTCCCAGTGGCTACCCATTGAGGCCAAAGTTTGAATATTGCCAAGGGCTCATGAAATTGCTGATATAACCGACTTTCTCCAGGGAATCTTTTTCATAGTTCATGATGAGTTAATGCCTTCCTTCTCCCCCAATCTCTTTGCTCACATAGCTGTTTGTGGAGACCACTGATGTGAACGGCAAGACTCTCGAGGGACCGGTACCTCTGGAAGTCATCGTGATAGATCAGAATGACAACAGGCCAATCTTCCGGGAAGGCCCCTACGTTGGCCACGTCATGGAAGGGTCACCCACAGGTACAGTCCATCAGGCAGGCTTGCCATTAGTGTGAAGGCTTGCAACATGGTATACTGTGATCTTTGGGGATCGGGGCACTGTTTATCACTGCTCCAATTTGTTGGCGGGTATTACCATCAGCGCATCATTTCCCTGGATAGAACCAAGGGCTGGAAAGATGAAGCTCGGAGCACAGCTGGGAAGCTGGGGTTTATGTGAACATCTTCCCTCCTGTCTGAGGGTGATGCTCCCAGTGTGACCACTGTCCAGCTCTCTTATGCCTGGCTAACATCAGACATGGTGCAAATACCTAGCTCACCTTGTAAGACAGACCCAGGGCTGAACTTCGTGCCACCTTGAGGCTTTGATGAGTCCTCACTACAAACTCCTGGGTGATTTCTTTTCATAATTGCCTTTTAATAAGAACAATCTTCGCAAGACAGGTCAGACTTTTTTCCTTTCCTTAGAAGATGTGCATGGAGAAATCTTTTGTCTTCAGTGAAAGAGCCAAAGGCAAGGCATTTTTATCTCTCTCTGGAAATTCATGTGCCTACTGTTATAGAAATCACTCAATGGTGCTATAGAGTTTCTTGCTATCTTTTCCCCATGTTTAACCTATCGGGGAAGGTTTTAGGATTTAGAGCTCCCCCCTTTGGGCCTAGAACATCCTAATTAAAGCAGTCTTTGCAAGCAGAAGTCACTCCCGAGTATACTGTTTGAGAAAGTGAAGAAGAAAGGAGAAAAGGCCCTATTAGGCTGGACTTTGATTTTACCGTATAAAGGCTGTCGCAGTTGCTGGGTGGAAGATTAAGCCCAAACACTAAGTAAAATTGTCATTCAGCAGGCTGGACAGGAGAGGGAAGACTGAGGCCTGCTCCAACTGTTTTTTCCCCTTTTCTGAATTGATGGGATGTATCAATGACATGTAGGTGCAGCTGGAAATGTTGCCATGGTAACCTTCCCAGACTACCAGGTGAATAATTTTATGCAAGATGCCTAGAGCGTCCCTTCAGCTTCATGGAACCAGGTCTCGGTGCACTTCATCAGACCCCCCAAGGGCAAAAGCGACCCTCTGCTTCCCCAGCTTTGAACATGCTGTGTACAAATAATGTGGATTCACTGTGTATGCCAGTGGGTGTTTGAGGAGAGGAGGAAGGAGAGGTGTAAAAACAAGGCCTGGAAAGGTGAAGAGAGGGCAGGTGAAGGTGGCTCAGATCACTGCAGGGCAGACGGACCATGGGGTACCTCTCAGCAGCCTGCTTTTGATGGAAAGAGGGCTTCTGGTGGGACAGACTCTGGAATTTAGGGTTGCTGTTTATAGAAGTCGACGTAAGCCAGCTGCTGGGCAGAACAGGTCAGTAGGACCGATGAGAAAGCTATTAAGGTGGCCTGCATTTGAGCAGAGCAGGAGGCCACCTCCTCACCCCCCTCTGAGGTCTGCAGGCCCTGTTTGGGAACAAGGAGCATGCAGATAGGCAAGAAAGTGTTTCCACTGTTAAAGGCAGTGGTTACATCCGGGCACTATGAAACACGCACACCTCTTTGTACATCATGCATATCTGGGATTATATGATGTCCAGTTTCCCTCCTACCGTGTCCTTCTTTAAAGTTTAGGAAAGAGTTTCAGATTTTACTGCTTTATATACATGTCATATTTTCAGAGAAAAATAGAATCCTTTATGCACATTGAATTTCTTAAAGCACAAAGCTATTCTGTTAGGGGCAGACATATCTCCAGAAAAACATAAACCACCTCACACTTGTATTTATGATTGGTATTAAACCATAAAATACATAAAGACTTGGATGTCTGTATGGAATAGCTGTCTCTGGCATTGCAGAATTTGGCCTGATTCATTGTTTTCTTTTTCAGCATCCTCTGGGTTTAAGTATAGAGCAGGCATGGAAATGGAATTGGTCAGATTTGGAGTTGACAGTGTAGAAATGGTAGGAAAAAAAACGAACCTCTTAGAGGAAAACCACGTAGAGTCTTTAGCACCCTGTAGGAGAGCTTCAGAGAAGACAGCCCCTGGGCATGCGTGTGGACAGGGGAAATCTGGAAAGATGCTGTTTCCCCCTTTCTCCAGCTGTCTCCTCAACCGAAACACTTTTTAAGTTCCCTGGCTGGCTGTGAATGAGTCTCTCCAATTTCCCTAATGCTTTGTTTGTAGCTCTTAGACTCCTGTGTGATATAGATATTGTATGGCCCCCATTTTCTAGAAAGGGACACTGACCTTGGAATGAGTTTAGAAGAATAGGGAGACAGAGCTTGGTATTTAACCTGCATAATCCACCTTCTGTCACATGCTCTTTCCACTGGCCCACTAACTCGTGATGAGAACAGCAAGGGACTATCACAGCATGAGTCAATGCCCTGTGTTCTGGGAGCTTTAGATACACTATACCCTGTCCTCTGCTAACCATTTCCTGCCCTCATGGGGTACCACTCGTGCCCACCTTACAGATGAGAAACTGAACCTCAGAGAGCTTTGGAGACATGCCTGAGTTCCACAGCTGGTGACAGAGGCAGAATCAGTGCCCACGACTCTGTCTTCGAGCTCGGAGCTCTTTGCACATCCTGGGCTGGAGCTGGCCACCGTCTTTCAAATGTTTATAATGAGCCCTGGGAAAACCTGGTGGGCAGTGGCTCGTTTTGCCAATAGGCTACTGCCTCCTCTCCTCAATTCTGTAGCCAGACTCTAAGCGGCTCTGCACTGGTGTCATCTGCAAAGACTCACTCAGGTATGTGCACAGCAGCCCCATCTCTTCCTAGACCTCATGGGAGCTAGAGACACCAAGAGCCAAGAAGGCTCTGGGTGTCTTGCTGTGGCATTTGTATCCCACATCCCGTGCAGATGCAGCTGTGGGAGGATTTGTGCAGTTCTCCCAGGTGATTCAACTCATGACCAAAAATGACCCGCTGTCCTGACCAACAGCCAGCCTCACTGAATCCCTTTCATGTGAGAGCTGTTGCTCAGTCGCTAGGGAAAATAGGGTGAAGCACGGAAGCCCTTGGCATCACCCACATCACTTCCTTCTGAACCCACATAACCAGGGCTGCCTCCAAGGGGAACAGCCTGCAGAGTAAAGCCTCATGCTCAGAAGGGCACCTGCTCAATTTAATGATTCACCATCCCCATCTCGAAACATGCTGCAATTGTTCAACAAAGGATCCCACATGCTCATTTCGCATCAGGCCCCACAAATTGGGTAGCTGTTCCTTACGCAGCACTGTGGCCTAGCACTGGATTTGATGCATCTGCTCATCTTCTTAACAAGGTGAGACCTTAGGCAAGTTACTGAATCTTCTAGAAGCCTGAACTGCCTTGTCTGTTTTGTGGGGATGGGATGTAATAGAATCTACGTGAGAGCCTGTATGTGAGGATTAAATGAGACAGTGTGCTTCACCCAGTGCTTAGAACATAATAAATGTTCAAAAAATCCCAATGTATTGCTAATACTGCAATTATTCTTTTCTGGCATTGAACCCTTTAGCAGAAGTAAAGCAAAGAAACCCACAGTTAGTGTGAAGGCAAATTCATCTCCCAACAAGCCAAGCATCATTGTCATGTCTCTGTGTCCCCAAATGCCATTAGCTCCCATCCATCACTGAGGAAGGTCACTTGTATTTATCTGCAGGTGCAGACAGGAGACCATCCCAGCTGCTCGGTGTGAAATGCCAGGGTATTGTTTTGGGGGAATCAGTCCTGCATGAAGGCAGAGCAACAGAAAATAATGGTCTTTGAACTCTGAGGATCATGAGCTTTCCCTTTTGTAGAATCACAGGTGTTGATTTATGGGGCCCAAGCCCAGGCTTTGGGAGATTCACGGACCAGCCAGGGCTCTGGGTGAGTCTGTTCTTTTCTGAATTCCCAAGACATGCCATGCCGTTGTGAGCACAGGGGAAAGGGTTGGGGTACTTGAGACTCCTGGAGGAAACCAGGCCACGTGTTTCACCAGCCCGAATTCACAGCTGTTCTGGCCTCCTGGGCACCTTTGTGAAGGGCCAACCCTGAGCCATGACAGGCACACAGGCACCATCAGCAAACCTGGAGCTGAGGATCAGGGCTGCATGGTTCACCTGAGAAGTACAGGGGTCCCAGGGCAGGAGAGGTCCAGGAGAAGGAACTCAGCCAATGCAAGACACAGATTCAAGCATATCTTGAACCTGCATTTAACTGGCCATCGCGGTGGGCAGCCGAAGCTTAAGCCTCTGAGGGAAGCTCTAGGAAATTGTGTTGAACACATCAGTAGAGTTATTCCATCCAAGGGGCAGGTGGCTGGGATATCTGTCCCCCAAGCCTGCAGATGGTAAGAACTGTCCCCAGGGGGACTTCAACTTCCAGGTACTTTTCAGGCTGCTGGGCACAGGGCAGCCTGGGATCCAGAGCTCACAGACAGCCTTCCAGCAAGCCACAGGAACTGCCCACTGGGCTGGCCTCAGCTCTGCTTCTCTTGCCTGCCTGAGCCACCTGCACCCTGAATGGTCTCGGGGAAACCTGGCAAATGGTGCTGTACCCTAGGCAAAAGGAGCAGCCTTGAGAGGTGTTAGGGGGCACAGGCAATGTGATGAATATCTTAGTCCCCAACCCCCATGACTGAGAAAGATGACTGCAACATTCAGCTTAGTTCAGATGAGGGCAGGCCCCAGAGATGCATGTCTGAGCCATAGTGGGGACCTGACACACAGGTGCCATGGAGCTGTCGAAGGTAAGCAGAGGTCAGCAGTTATTTCCTTGTCCTCTGACTTCTGCCTACCCAACTTCTCTGGCCCTCCCTCACTTCCTGTCTTCTTCTCCTTTTTCCCTCCAGAGTTTGCCCAGAGCCTCCCCTCTGCGGCACTGTGCTGGGCCAGGCGGACTCACCTCCTTCCCTCCTGGTATTCACACACACAGGGAAACAGCCATGAGTAAATAAGAACCAAAGTGTAGCACGTGCTACAGCAGAGCCGGACGGTTGCTGGTCTCCAGAGGGACTCAATCTGGTCCTGCAGGGCACAAGGCCCGCTCTGTAAGGGAGATGTGAGGATAGGGCTGTTTGTCATTTATTTTTCCTCCAGGATTACTTGTTTGTCTTTAAGATACAATTACTTTAATTTTTAAACAAAGCTGATTGGCTGGACATGAAGAAAAATAGCTGATCAAGTGGCCTGTGGGACAAATGGCTATCTACAGCCATCACCTTGGCTTGGCAGCAAAATAGCTTGAGCTAAATACAGATGGCTCTGATGTCTGACAGTTGTACCTCAGCTCGGTACAAAGTCCTCAGATACTGGAGATGGGCTGGTAGGAAGGTCCCTTTAATGATTACTTCTTCTCTTATGGCAGTGACTGTAGCGTGGCTCTTTGGCCTGCCTACTGTTCAGTTTTCTTCACTGATATTTTCAGACTTTCAAGTCATAGTCTCTTTCCAGCTCTCCTAGCTCCTCTTGTGGCCATCTGAACTATAGGACGTGCAGCCATTTTGTTTTTGTCTTAAGTATGAATTCGAAAATAAAAGACTCCACTTTTTTCAGCTCCTTTTAAGTGAAAGGAAGTACATTTATGCCAAATCTCACTAGCCAAAGATAACCACCATTGCCAGGCTCTGACGGGCTGTCTCTGCACAGAGAGATGCAGACACGCAGTGTGACAGAAATGGGACTCCACCTGCTTTCCTGTACAGTGCTTTCTTCACATGGCCCTAGGAATACTTTCATGAATGAGTAAACATCAGGCTCTATCACTGTGGCAAACACCCAGTGTCTGGATCCACCATCACCTAGTTAACCAGTCCCCCATTGAGCTAAGTTGATTTTGCTTTTCTGCACTTACGATCAGTTCTACAAGGAAGCACTCATCCCTTCCCGATTTTGTGACAATTTGTTTAGGACAAATTCATATGAGTAGGATTGATGGGACGGAAGATATTCTATGCCTTGTTACATTTTGATCCAGATATGAGTGGTACTTACAATCAAAGGATTCTATATATCATATTATTCTATATATTGACTAAGCTCATGAATCAGGATATAATAATTTTTCTTTTCTCATATAAACATGCTGATGGGTATTTTTATTTATGTGTTTCTCTAGATTATATATAGCTACAAGTTTTGGGGATCATGCCCCTGATTATATTTGAAAATGGTGGAGCCTTAAGGAATCCTTCCTGGACCTTGTGTCACTGGTACTGGCCCCTCTCCTCAAGGCACTGCTGGAAGCTTGGCTGAGGAGTTGTAGCCTAGGAAGTGTCATTAGCATTGTACAGAGCCCCTGGCATTCATTTAGGCACTATGTGAATTATGGTGAGCACCGTTTCAGTACAGGTGGCCATAAAATAATGTTATGCAAGAGTTGTATAATCCAATCAGCAATTGCTTCCCAACAGGAAAATTCCAGAAATAAATGGGATGGAGAGGGATATCTGACCTTGCTAGCTTGCTAGCTAACCTTGCTAGCTCTTGACTCTTCCTGCTTATTCAAGGGTTGTAATCTCTGCTAAATTGCTCCCAACTATATCTAGAGGTCCTCAGGCGATGTATCACACAGGCTCAGAACCAAGACAGTTACCTCCTTTGTCACAGCCACCAGACTCTTCCCTCCTTCACACACAGCCCGTCTGGTGGGCTCCACTGCACACATTGGAACCTGTTGCTGCCAGTTCACAGGATCCTTGAAGATGCCAAAGCATCTGGTGAGGCGCAGGAGAACACCTGCCCCTTAATCTGGCGGGAAAGTACCGGCCAGTGTGTGTCTCATCATTAATGTGGATAACTTCACAAACAGTTCTTTTCATTCCTACTCACAGCCCTTTCTCCCCCTAAATTCATATGTGCACCCATGGGGCTAGAGATCAGCTGAAGAGGCTGATACCATTGTACCTCCTGAGTTAGTCTCCCCGATAACCATGAGGTGTGGGATGCTGGGGCAGCCTGAGTGCCTGTCTCTCCTGTGCCGGTCCACAGTGCTCACACCATCCAGAGCAGCCCTCACTGTTCCTGCAGAGCCTTGGCTCACAGGCTCACGTCCATGGCTTTCTGGCCAAAGTTAATGTTTGACAGCTCTGCTCATTAAATGTTTGAAGCCAGGAGGCCTCCTTCCATCACCCTTCATTTGGGAGCAAGAAGTGTTGGTGACATCAATTATTTGAAAATGAAATGAAAAATTAATTAGCTTAATTAAAATAAGATACAGTGGTAAATAGGGTAAAGAAGCTTTGGTAGCTTCCAAAACTCAGCGATCATTCTACAACCTTTTGAGAAAATGAAACTAACAAGAATTTCCAGCCAAAATGAAGTCAGGTGACAGTTGAGCAGCTGCAAAGAAGAGCAAGTAAGTCCTCGAGCCAGAGCTTGGAGCATGTTCACTGATGCCTAAGTGTGCGCACTGGACAGTTCAGGCAATCTCATAAAGTGGCTGAGGAAAACAGAGCACCAGATCCACAATGGCAGTAAGCACTAATTATTCAGGGAAACCTTTATTTCAAACCAGTTCCTTGCAACCATTTTATTCAGCAAGTATTTATTGGGCAGCTGCTATGAGCCAGGTAATGTTTTTGTTATTGTTGTGAGGTGCTGTCAAGTTGGTATACCCATAGGGACCCTACATACAACAGGAGATACACTATTGTCAGTGCCTCTCTGCTACTCATAGGGTTTTCAATGGCAGATTGGGATTGATTTTGGGGAGTGGGTTGCCAGGTCCTTCTCCCAAGCCTACAGCACTTGGTGTTCTCAGGCGGTCTCCCATCCAAGTACTAACCAGGCCGGACCCTGCTTAGCTTCTGAGATCTGATGAGACCGGATGACACAGAGCTACAGCTACAGGTAGTAATGTTTTAGGTGCTGGAGAAATAGCAACAAAAACCACTCAGGATTCTGTTCATAAGACATTTACAAATTGCTGAGAAGACAAGATAATTAACAACTAAATGAAAAAGAAAAGGTCATTTAAGTCCTTTGGATAAAATAGAACAGTGATGGGATAGAATGACAATGGTCAAGGAAGGCCCCCTCTAAGGAGGTGACATTTAACCTGGGCCCAGGGACAGAAGGACCCTACTAGATGAAGGTATCAAGCAAGGGTGCTCCAGGCAGAGGGACTAGAACATGCAAAAGTCTGGGGCCGTAATGACATGAGAAAGGGACAGAGGAGAAGCAAAATGTGATTGGAGAATGTAAGAGAAATGTCCAGAGAGTTCCAGGAGGAAAGCAAGTGCCAGAGCACTTTGAGCAGGAGTCAGCAAACACAGGCCAAGCACAAAATCTGTCCCACTGCTTGTGTTCTTTTAAATAAAGTTTTATTAGAACATAGACATGCTCATTCAGTTATGCATTGACTTTGCCTGCTTTTATGCTGTGCTTGCTGAATTGGGTAGTTGGCCCAGAAACTATATATACCCCATAAAGCTGAAAATATGTACTACTTGATTATTTGAAAACAAAAAGTTTATAGATCCTGGTTTAGAGGTTCCATGAATTTTGATTATATTTTAAATTTAGTAGGAACCTCTTGGGTGGCTTTAAGAAGGAGAGTGGTAAAATCTCAGTGTTAAAAGATGCCTTGCACCTCTCAGTACAGTGCAGAGGTAGGGTAACATGGGCTATCTCAGTGTCCTAAGTAGAGATGGCCATGGCCTGGTAGGGAGGCTATGAAAGAGATGGAGAGGAGAAGTCACAGGGTTTTTGTGGTAAACCCATGACAAATGGGAGATTACTACATGTAATGCCATTTTATGATGCGGGATTATTGTACCCATCTTTATGGAATTACAGTAATACTATACACCTTAATAGGTTGATAAATTTTCCTCAGGTGCCATCTGGATTCTGCGTTCTATTTTCTTTCTCAGCCATAAGCTTAAGAATGGGGCCTAAATGTTTTCTCTCCATTCCCAGATTTTTATCAGTCAGCAGAGGCACACACCTCGGCCACCCCATAAATCCCATTCAAGGACCAAATGGTCCCAGGTAGCAGAATTTTAAATTACTGTAACCCTCCCTTTTCCTTCAATTTTTAAATAAATGTTTGTCTTTACTGGCAATCTGTTCATTCCTTCAACAAGTCTCTCCAGACTGACTGCTCTGTGCAGACGCCCTGCTGTTCAGTGAGGCCAGTGGGTGTGTAGAGCTTACACACCCGACTCCTTAAGGGCTTGCAGACCAGCAGGGACATCAGCTGCAAAGTGCATGCTGGGCCTTGAGGTCAGTGCTTCCCAGGAGAGCTGAGCTCCCTCACTGGACCCTGGCTGGGAGACAGGGAAGAGGCGCTCCTGCCTGGGGGAGTTGAGCAGCTATGGGCACCAGTGGATTCCCCTGGTGCTATTGTGTGCTGGAGCCTGGCCTGTGGTCTGTCCCTCCCTGTCAGTGCAGCCCTTATGACTGCTGCACGGTTGGGTCTGCAGACGTTCAGGGAGCTTGGGTGACTCCCCTAAGGTTACACACTGCCAGGTGATGAAGCTCAGGTTTGAACTCAGGCTTCTGTGACTCCAGCTCCTGCACTCTTTCAGTTCCTCCCCATCGGCCACACCTGCTGCCCTATAACCATGATGAAGTCACAAAGCCACAGGTGCCACACATGTCTAGAGTGTGTTTCTTTACACATCTGTGTGTGAGATGTGTGTGTAGAGGAGGGAAAGAGAGAAGGAGGGAGACTGGGAACAGCACCTACCTTCTTTGGTCTATTTATTGATTGATTGATTGATTGATTGATTGAACTGGAACAGGGGAGTTGAACCCAGGGCCTTACACTTGCATGCCTTGCAAATACTGTACCACTAAGCTGTACTCCCAACTCTTTTTATTTACTTATTTTAAGATAAGTTCTCGCTAAGTTATGCAGGCTGCCTCTGGCCTCGGACAAACTTGCAATCCTCCTGTCTCTGCCTCTTGAGTCTCTGGGATTACCAGCCTGAGCCACCACACCCAGATCTTCAGTCTTTTCTTAATGGTCTGGCTGTCAGATCACTCTGCAGCCCACCCTCGGGGGTGGTGGCCTCCTCTGCAGCCAGATCCTCCCCCTAGCTGTGGTCAGCTGCTCAGAGGGAACCCAGGATTCCCAGGCCTGCTGGGCCATTGCTCAGGTCTGTCTGTGAGTGCCAGGTAGAAAAGATGGATGGCTGCAGAGACATCCGCAAAGCAGTTTCTCCCATGGCACAGTTACTCTGAGAATCCCATTCCTCTGAAGATGAAGTCTGGGCCATGACTTCCACTGATCCAGACAAATCCCTCTGAATCACTTCACCTTAATGTATAGTATATTTCTTTAAAGCCTTGAGTAATTTATGTATAGAGCCACCTCCCTTCTTAAGTAAATGGAAGAAATTCAATATGCTAAGTTCTATGGAAAGACGGCATATAAAATCCCTTTCAAGTGTATGTTTTATGAAATATAGGTCACGAATTGAGTTTTCCAGTATCAAAGAAAAAAACTTTAATAGACTTACAGATTTCTTGCTTTAATTATGGCTGCAATTTTTTAAAATAGAATATAGTTCCCAAAGCTATTTCATTATTCAGGAGACCGGCCCTATTCAAAGATTTCTCTAAAGTTGGGTTTGGGGAATTTTTGTGTTTTCCATCTCACTCTGGTTTTCTGCATCTCTAGTGTGTGACTGTGTTCATCTGCTGTGTCTCTGATGTGTGACAGGCCACTTATATGGATGCTTCCTCTTAAGGGATGGGTGGAATTCACATTTCTGGAGCTGGGCTCTGTGTCCTTGGGGGATGCCTCTCTCTCCAGAATGAGGGAGCACCTCCCTGGCCCCTCAGCACTGGTTCCATGAGCTGCTTTAGGGTCAATTCCTCTGCTTCTCTTCTCACTTCTGTAATTTCTCCCTTTCTCTGGCTGAGGAGGGTCCCTGCTCCTGGGCTCACACTAGAGTCAGAGGTGGGGACTTGAATAGTACCTTGTGTGAACATATAGGAAATTAAGTTCTTAAAGTCCAGCTTGCATGTGATGCACCATTGAAAACTGGGTGGCCAGGCACCATGGTGCACGACTAGACTCCCAGCTGCTCAGGAGGCTGAGGCAGAAGGACCGCAAATTCAAGACTAGCCTGGGCCATCTAGTGAGACCCTGTCTCAAAATAAAAATAAAATTTAGAAAAAGACTGGTGATATAGGTCAATGGTAGAGTACTTGCCTAACATATGCAAGGCCCTAGGTTCAAACCCCAATACCACAAAAAACAGCAATAAAAAGAAAAGGGTAAACCAGATGTGGTGGGGCATGCCTGTAATCCCAGTACTCAAGAGGCTGAGACAGGAGGATCACAAGTTCCAAGCCTACCTGGGCTACATACTGAGACCCTATCTCAAAAAAACAAAACAAAACAAAAAACCCAAAAAGGTCTAGGTAGAGTTTCGCTAGTCTGGAAAGTATGTTTGATGTGGTTTAGCTGGAACTCTTCACTCATGCCACTAAAACTGAGGAAACCTAGGAGGCTGCTTCAGGCAGTAGCAATGGCTACAGGAATTCAAACCCCTGAGCAGTGGCTCACCCTTGGATGGTTTGACTCCCCAGGAGACACTTGTGGCTGCCATTTGGAGAAGGAAAAGGTGCAACTGTATTCCAGCAGGTAGGGGCTGGGGAACCTAATAACCTACTCCATGGCATAGAGCAGGTCCCTCAGCAAAGAATGTCAGTGGTGCTGTGATAGAGAAACCCAACCCTAAATGGAGGGAATAACGAGGTGCAGGTGTGAAGCCCAAGTCTGCATGCTAGAGGAGTGAGGTTGGGTTGGGACCTCTCTGTGGTGAGCAGCCGGTGACCTGCTGAGCATGGTCATTTGCATGTAGCTGATATGAACTGTGAGAGCTCTGGTAGCAGGAACTGTTCCAAGTCCTTTGCTCAGGGCTATCTATACATGAGCTCTCTGACTTATGTCAGAAATCCTGTAAGGTAGATGCTGAGATCAGCTCCAGTCTTCCAATAAGGAAATTAAAGTCTAAAGAAATTGGAAAATAACTTGTCCAGGGTAGCATTGACTTCTCCCTTAGTGTCTGTTCTGCTATTCTTTAGTAACAGACCCCAATGTACAACAGTAACAGTGTGTCCATATAAAAACTATATTGCTTAGCCTCCCTTGCAGCTAGAGATGGCCATGTGATAAAGTACCAGCTAAAGGCCTATAAGCAGGGGTATGTGCTAAACTTCTGGGATGGATTCTGAAAGCAAACAACTCACCTGGGAGTAGTATTACTATGTCCTCTTCCTACCACCTATTTCCTTTTGCTGCTTGGATTTGGGATATGATGGCTAGAACTCAAGTAGCTACTTTGCTCCATGAGGCAGCCTCAAGGGAAGAAGCCATGATCTGGGAAGATAGAATGAAAGATCAAAAGATACTGCCATATTGCCTATGGGATGCTGGGCCATCCCTAGACTGCCTCACTACATAATTATTTTATATAAGATAAGAAACTTATGTCTTACCTAACTCCTATGGTGTATTCTCTGCATTTGCTTCAAATCTAATAACAACTGACATATCCAATATTACTCAACCAGTAAGAATGATAACCCAGACAATATGACATTGAGCCTTGCTTTTTTAACTGTGCTGTGCTGCCAGAGACATTCAGCATGCTCCCTCTGTATGCATTTCTTGCGATCAATTTTAGGATGATAATCAGGAAACTCGGTTTATAATGCAACAAAAATGGTCTTTGTCTCCTTCTTTACCTTTGAGTCCTTTCAAGAAAGCATTCTGAGGTCTCTTTTTGTCATTAGATATTTTTATGAAATTTAAAACATACTCAGTGCCTTATGATGGACACTTTCTTGGCATAGTTGTAATTTCAGACCATGCTCCAGTCCCAGTGACCTGGAAACACTCCAGGAAAGCAGGTCACATTGTGGCTGCCATTTGGGCCAATGTGCTGGCCTCATGTCCCTGGTCCAAGGGCTGGAAAGGGAAGGGAAGGGTACAGAGAGTGTTAGGAGGGCTCTGGAAGGTTTTCAGAGAGTGTTCGTTTCTTTTCTTGCCAGTGAGTCATCTGGACATGCATCCTGAGGATGTGCGTGTGAGTTTGTCAGGGAGGTCAATATATCCGGATAGGAGCACACCACCGAGGTTGAGATCCCAGGCTCCTGGCTCCCAAAGACCCCTGTTTTGGTGTGTGTCCACTACCAAGCAGGAGACCTTGACCATGTTGTCCTACCCCCTGAGCTTTGGATGATGCCTCTGTAAAAGGAGGATAAGGGAGGATAGTGGTGGCACCCCCCAAGGAGAGCCATGACATCTGAGAAAGTGCACATCAGCCACATCAGGCTCAGTGCACCATGCCTGCCCATGTAGTACACGTAGCGAAGTGGGAGAGTTACCAGCTGCTGATGCCCTGCTGCAAATTGTTTTGAAGATAATAGACTCAGGAGGACCTTGGTGCCCTCACCTAGCAGCTTGCAGGGGTTAGAAGTGCTGAATTCCAGCTCTGGCTCTTTCCTCTACCAGCGGTGTTCATTTGAGCCCATAATTTCTCATACTGAATTGGAGATATTCCACTGTGGTGCATTTTGCATGGGTTTGAACTAGGCAAATTTAAAATAATGCAGTATAGACATGTTAATAAAACCTTGTTTGCTCACAAGTTTAGAAACAATGTGCTCTCCAAATTTTAGCATTTGTCAGGAATTACATTTCAGAATAAGAATAGATGCCCAGACACATGTAGACACACACACACACACACACACACACACACACACACACACACACACGCATGCAGCTGTACTACTGTGGGGTCCAATCCTGTCAGATCTCAGAAGCCAAGCAGGGTCGGGCCTGGTTAGTACTTGGATAAAGGACTGCCTGGGAGCACCAGGTGCTGTAGGCTTGGGAAAAGAACCGTGCAACCCACTACACCACCACTACCCCCACTCCAATAAATAGCCATTGAAAAAAAAGCTATGAATAGCAGAGAAGCATTAAAAATACTATTTTTCCTGTTATACATGGAGTTGCTATGAGTTGGACACTGACTTCGCAGCACCTAACAACATACACACACACACACACACACACACACACACACACACACACACACACATATTCTTTAATGAGCTATAATTCACATAACATATAATTCACCAGTTGACCCAACTAAATGTATGATCCAGTGGTTTTTAGTATATTCACAGTATCATGCAATCATCACCACAATCAATTTTAGAACATATCTGGCATCCTGCAAAGAAACTCTGCAGCCACAGGAAGTCATTCCTTATGGCTTCCTGGCCAGTTCTAGGAAATCATAAATCTACTTCCCGCCTCCATGGATTTCCTGTCCGGGCATTTCATATGCAGAAAATTACACAAAGTGTGGGCTTTTGTGTCAGGCCTCATATGCTCATCCATGTGGCATGTAGCAAGCGTCTGAATGTCACCCGTGTCTGTTCCAGGGCTAAGGCTCATTTGAAAAACAAACCCACTCTTGTCCAGGAGATGCTGCTTTCACTTATTGAGGCGAATGCGCACCTTTCTCGGGCAAGCTTAGTCCTAGATGATGCAGGTTCTGAGTCGAGGCAGTAAGGATGTGCCCTGTTCCTGAGGTGCACCTGTGCTCTGCTGACCTGACCGTGTCGCTATGAGACATACATCTGGTAATATGTGCGGCCACAGGGCCATGGTGCTTTCTCCTGGTTTGGTTTGCTCAGTTGTCTTCTGGTGGATCCATTTCTCATCTATTTTTGTGTTTCCTCTTCTTGAGGATTTACAGAATCCCCATCTCAAAAATTGCAACTGAATAAATAAAACATTTCCTGTAGAATTTCCTGAGGGAGCTTTTCATTGAGTGTCTCTCAAATGCTTTATTTTATAAAGCCAGTTTTTACAGAAGCCCAGCCATGGTTCACGTTTCACCTCCCTTCCTAAGCTTCCCTCAACACCCACGTAGGAGGAGTTCCAAGACCTTTTCCTTGGTCTACCCGAGTACAGTTCTGGTACAGCAGTATCACAGCCAGGTGGACAGCCTTCAATAAAAGACAGGTTCTGAAAGCCACCATTCTGTGATCTCACTGCCTCCTTTGAGCAAGGTGGGTGCATGAATTCCACTCAGCCATCCTCCACCCTTCACCAACTCTCTTCTCCCCAGGCACCTAGGTGCTGGACACACCAGATGTATTTATTCCCTCTACAAGCCATCAAGGCTTGTGTCCTAGGCACGAGACCCTAGGATGGGCACTTCCAAATTCATTATCCCATCTCACCCTCCCGGTGTTGCTGGGTGCCTCTGTCTCTGTTTCCCATGAAGATGTGGAGGATCTGAGAGGTTAACACAGACAATCCGGGAGGAGCCGTGTGAGTTGGACCTGTCTGACCTCACATCGCATCGTCCTTCAAGGAGATTCTGTTTCCTCTGAGTGGGGGTTAATTACTTCTTAGTATGCCTGCTTGCCCTCTGTGATAAGCCTTCTTTATCCTTATTCAGTAGTCTCTAATGTAAAGCTTCAGGACAGTTCCCCAGCCAGGGCTGTGCATCTAAACGGAAAATGTTGATTTTATTGCTTATGAGAAATTCAACAGACAAGGAGCAGAAACTGCAGTGTGGTTTGGGCTGAGCACATGCACCCTAAGAAGCTGTCCGAGGTCATGCCTGACCAGGGGGAGTTTTCCTTCTAGCATGAGACAGTCCAACCATGCCTCATCCTAATTGCAGCTTAAAGGGCAAGGTCAAACTACATTTTAAAAAGGTCAGACATTACCAAGAGAAATTTTTCTAGAGTTACAGAAGCTATAACTAGAGACCCAGAGATTAAATTCATCTGTTAAAATATCAATCAGCGATACTTTCTGCTGCATATAATAAGCTAGCAATTAGGATGGCATAACCGTCTCAGGTAGATTTTTCTGCTAGCTCCAGAAGCCAGGAGGCAGGGTGGCTGCAGCTTGTGCTGCACTGACTTGACCGTTGGCATTTCTGCGAGTCTTTGGACTTCCCCATGCTGCTGCAAGACCAGTCCCAGCTCTGGGCATCACATCCATATCTCTGTTCAGAGTAAAAGAAAAGGGAAAGGGCAATGTTGGTGCTTTCCATTAGGAATGCAAAGTCTTTAACACGAGTGCTCATTAACAACCCCCTGAGCAGAACCTCATCTTACAGTTACCTAAAGCTGCCAGAAGCCTGCAGCCATAGCCCTGTGGTATCCGACTCCATCAGATCTTGGAAGCTAAGCAGGGTCAGGCCTGGTTAGTACCTGGATTGGAGACCGCCTGGGAACACCAGAAGCTGTAGGCTTGGGAGAAGGACCTGGCAAGGAGAAGGTGGTGGAGGGTTGTTCTTTCATGTTAAGATTGGGTGAACGGTGCATATTTATCCACTGATAAGAAACAAATGATGGAGATGTGGCTGGAGACACAGGAAAGAGACTGTTAGGACTAAAAGAAAAAGGCTAAGAGAGAGTCAACAGAATCCAAGAGAAAACAGAATCCAAGGTATAGATGAAGGAAGTCTCAAAATGGAACAGAATTAAAAATCAATCTGACATTGAAAACCCTATGAACAGAGAAGCACTGACAATAGTGTTTCTTCTGTTGTACAGAGGGTCGCTATGAGTCAGATACCTACTCGACAGCACCTAACAACAACAACAATAAAGCTGCCAGAGAGACCATATAGGAAGTAGTATTTACACAGCTGTGCATGTCTGTCTGCATGCATGTGTGGCTGGCTAGGGAGGAAAGCATTGTGATGGATTTGGGGTTAACCAGTGACATGCCTCACACTGTTGGACTCAAAGGTTAAGAGACCTTAACGTGGAGGGGAAATAAGCATTTTCCAAGGTTTTATTCTGGGTTTGAGAATTAGCTGGAGGGGAGGCCGTCACTGAAATGCTTCCTTGGTTAAATAAGTGAAGGGAACAAAATGGAGTTTCTTTACTGGTTAAGCTGTGAGAGCTCCAGGTGCTGGTGGATGTGTTCATCTCTGAGATGATGTGGCCACCCCTGGTGTCTGCAAGCTGGGCACACGTGGGGAAGATTCTCCTCTCACCTGCGGGTGGAGGCATCTCCAGAACCCGGCTGCTCTTCCTCCCCAGAGGAGGGATGACAGCCACAGTGCAAGTGCAAGAGAGCTTGAGCACAAGACAGAGGGCATCAGAGGGGCTGCCCAGAGCCAACAGGCCAGCGTTTGGCTTTAGGGGTGTGCGTGCCTGCCCTGCAGGGAGAGGAGCTGAGGAGCAGCGTGGGGACAGGGAGCATGATATGAATCCTCCTTGAATTTCACACCCTCCACACTCGCTCCCCCAGTTTAGTGGTCCCCTGCACAAAGCCACTACTCAAAGACTAAAATGTTTGCTGAATGAATCAAGACATCATCGAAGGTTCGTTTATATTTTCCTTTTTTCATGGAGACCAACAACTGTCCAAGTCCCTGGTAGGAAATTGACCACCCAGGATCCTGAAGGTAGACATACTAAGTCCAGGTTGAAGGTGACAAAATTTCTATTGATCTAACCAGAACTGCTAGTGACTGTCTTGGGTACCCAGGTAGCATCATCTTCCCTCTTCTACTTATTATGAAGCACTGGCTTTGGTCTAAGTATCATATGGAGCTAGTTTTCATGTATATTTCACCTCATCCCCACCTGGCATTACCTGAGAAATTGATAAAGGAATTCTTATGTCCAGAAGAGGGCCTGAAACATGGTGAGCAGGAAGTGGGCGGGTCTCATATTCCCCCTTGGACTCTTTCCTCAGATCCTGCGAATGTATCGTATGAAATGGAGCTTGGGATGAAGGAAGTGATTTTCAACCCTGGCCACCAGGAGAAATTGAGCCAGAAATGTGGTTTCTTGACTCACCTAGTGGCCATTGGAAGCAGGACAATAATTTTCGTCCTTTATGGATGTTTGTATTATCCACCTATTTCCTGGAAGACAGCAACAATGGAGGGAGGGTCATATGTATGTATGTGTGCATGTTTGGTGTGTTTGTGTGTGTGACACATGCATTGTTAGGAAATGGCTGGTGTGATTAGGGAAGCTGAGAAGTTTCAAGGTCTATAGGCAGCAAATGTGGTTCCAGTCTGAGTCCAAAGACCTGAGAAGCAGAGGGCTGATGGTGTAATTTCCAGTCTCAAAGTTGGCAGGCTCAAGACCTGAGGAGACCTAATGTGGCAGGTCAAGTTCAAAGACTGGAAAAGGTCAATGAGCCAGCTCCCAGTAGTGATGCAAGGAACTCCCTCTTCCTCAGCTTTCCATTCTGCTCAAGGCTTCGGTTGATTGGATGAGGAAAATCTGTCTCAGTAAGGACAACTTGATTTATTCAGTCTATAGGGAGTCAAATGTTAATGTCCTCCAGAAACTCCCTCAGATGGACCCAGAATAGCACTAGACCAAATATCTAGGCACCCAGTAGCCAATCAAGTTGACATATAACGTTAACCAGCAATCACACTGCTGGCCCCCAGATCTCTGTCCTCCAGAGTTACTCCTGTGGCAGTTTATCTCACATGGCATAAGAGACTCTGCCAATATAATTAAGGTCACTCATCAGCTGATCTAAAATGGGAGATTTCCCTGGGTTATCCAGGTAAGCCAAAATAATTAAACGAACCCTTAAAAGCAGAGGAGGAAATGCATGATGCTTTGTGTAAGACCATAGTCGCCCTGCTGTGCAGAAGATCTCAAACTCTATTTCTCCTGTCTACCTAGAACTTTGACCCTTGGGTGAACCAGTCCCCATTCTCTCCCTCCTCACCACCCCCCACCCCTCTCCACCACCATTCTTCTCTCTGCTTCTGTGAGTTTAACTTTATTAGATTCCATGTGTAAATGAGGTTGTGCAGAATTTGTCTTCTGGTGCCTGGCTTACTTCACTTAGCATAATATCCACCCATGCCATCGCAAAGGACAGATTTCCAAGATGACAGATATGTTAATTAGCTTTATTTATTCATACCACATTGTGTACGTGTACTAAAACATCACATAG
The DNA here is from genome assembly GCA_007922755.1 of Pedetes capensis. Taxonomy (NCBI): domain Eukaryota; kingdom Metazoa; phylum Chordata; class Mammalia; order Rodentia; family Pedetidae; genus Pedetes; species Pedetes capensis. Next base: position 98,810 of record VMDO01001606.1, read on the forward strand.
TGGCCAGGCACCGTGGTGCACACCTATAATCCCAGCGGCTCAGGAAGCGGAGGCAGGAGGATCAAAATTTCGAGATCAGAGGCAGTCTCTGTAACTTAGCGCGACCCTGTCTCAAAAAGTAAAAAAAAAAAAAAAATGGGCTGGAGGTGCAGCTCAGTGGTCCAGCTCTTACAGAGCATGCAAGCACAAGGCCCTGGGTTCAACCCCCAGTACTACACACAAAAAAATCACACTGTAACCCATAAATGTGTACAATTACGATTTGTTCATCAAAATAAATTTGGAACAACAAAACTAAACATGAAAAGCAAGAGGAAGGTGAGAGTAAGAGATGCAGCGGGTAAGGGGGGTGCGAAACTAGGCAAAGGTCACCCAAGAGGGTTTCCTGCCCTGAAATGCTAGGGAGGGTTCTACCTGTCCCCACTCGAGGTGGGCTTGCACCATGTGGAATCTGTTCAGCTGATCTCCTGCATGAGCTAGGAGGATTTTCCCCAAGGAGCTCTCTCCCTTCACACTTTGATCTGATCCCAGGCTTCTGACCCACAGATATTATAGCTGTTTTATGCCATTAAGTTCATGGTAATAATGTTGCAAGAGCAATAGAAAACAAATATGCCGTGTGATTTATATTTTATGTAAATCGCTCCAAGTAAAGCTGCTTCATACAATGAATATAATAAATAAAACTAGTTGTTTAACAACCAGCCAAAGTTCAACTTCAAAGGAATTTTCAACTTACCATTTCCAAGCATTCCAAATACCAGTATCATTCTTAAAAGAGCATTGGGAGCACCCTTGGGCACATATTGGCTCGCGTGGATGGAGCTCTCATCATTGTGAATACTTTCGATATCATGTGATGCCAAAATTATGGTGAGCTCCTTTGAGGAAGCCGCCCTGTCTGCTTCAAGGAACTTTGCGGACAAGCCCCCAGGCCCACTCGAGTTTCAGAGTCACATCAGCACTTGCTGCGGGTTCACCTTGCATTCCCAGGGGGAAAGCATTCACAGAGGCTGCCGTGCCCTGCAGTTTGTCTTGCCCCCTCTTTTAGGAACACAGCTGAGGCCATCTGAAATGATCTCCCCAGGATTGGGTCCTATGTTTCTCTGTATCTCCAGGATCCCTTGCTTCTCACCTATCTTAGGAAAAATGTGCTCCTCTTCCTATTTTAATTTCTAATATTTTTAATTCTGTTCCATTTTGAGACTTCTTTCATCTATACCTTGGATTCTGTTTTCTGTTGACTCTCTCTTAGCCTTTTTCTTTTAGTCCTAACAGTCTCTTTCCTGTGTCTCCAGCCACATCTCCATCATTTGTTTCTTATCAGTGGATAAATATGCACAGTTCACCCAATCCTAACAAGAAAGAACAACCCTCCACCACCTTCTCCTTGCACATTGCCTATTGTATACTCTTTCATATTTCTGGGCACAATACTTCCTAAATCTTTAGTTTCTTAATGTAAGCCTTGTATATATCTGCTGACATAAAAGGTAATTTTAGGTGGTGTAGCAATGAGCTTTTATTATTTTAATATTTGTTTATTTTGATGCTTAATTAAGAAATGCCTTATATTCCTACAATCTTATTTATATCATTTCTTAGAATTAGGTTTAATTTTTAAAATCAATTTAAAGTACACTGAAAATAGCACTTCTGACAGTACTTGACATGAATGGCTGGAGTACAGGAAAACTTCACATGGTATAAGAAGCTGAGCTTTAAAGATGGACAGGTCCCAGAATGGCAGTGCATCATCAGGTCCTTCTGGGTGACCCTGGGAAAGTTAGTTTTCTGCAAGCCTACATTGCAGGAAAGATTGTCGTTGTTGTTGTTAGGTGCCGTTGAGTCGGTATCCGACTCATAGCGACCCTGTGTACAACAGGGGAAACACTATTGTCAGTGCTTCTCTGCTGTTCATAGGGTTTTCAATGGCAGATTGATTTTTGGGAGGGGGTTGCCTGGTCCTTCTCCCAAACAGGAAAGATAGAGCCTATTTATTTATTTATTTATTTTTGTTTTTATCTCCCTTTATTAGTAAATGATGATGGGGTACAGAGTAATATGGCATTAGCTTTCTCCATTATGCATCTGTTATATCACTTCTGGCAACTCTTTCATCAACCCACAAGGTTTATGGACCCTTATGGCTAATACATGGTAAAACTCAAATGTATATTTGGGTTATGTTCCCCTGTTTTTCCAAAGTACTCATGAAGTTGCATTGTTTACACTGAGATTTTCATCTCCCCCTTATTCGTCTAGAGCCAATGTATTTAAATGAACAAAAAATATTGTTCAGAAAAACGAGGTGTTCAATAAGTGGTAATTAACCCTCTCCCACCCCTAGTGGTTGCAAATGTGTAGGGATGGTCCTGGGGATGGTGGGGGCCCTGGTCTGTAGGTTATTCACCCTTCAGTGTGGGTGCTTAGGACATTCTTCCTCAACTGAAACCTCATCAGTGTCATCATCACAAGTCTCTTGAGTGGTCACCATGTCCCCATTGTACTAAGGGTGTCACGTGTGCAGTTCTCTCATTGACACTTTGCAACAGCCTTGTACGGGAGGTCAGATCACATCCCCACTTAACCGGAGGGGGAAAACTGAATCTCAGGGAAGTGCAGTCACTTATCCGAGATCCCTAGACAAGGGTCAAAGCCAAGGAGTTTGGTCTCAGAGTTGGCTTTCTGTTTCTTTAACCACTGTGCTGTATCTCAAATGAAGAAGGTTCTGCTATGTATCATGGTGCCTAGCATGAGGACTTTTCCTTCCTTTGTCATTCTTCCCCCACATTCTATGCAGGGAATATTTATGCAGAATCTCCCATAGGCACTGTCTCCTCTGGTCACAGAAGACACAGAGAGACAACTCATCTCTGCTCCCTACAGAGAATTGTGCAGATAAGCAAAGGAGACAGGCAGGGGACAACATTGACAGTGCACAAAGATCCTCCTTGCCTGTGAATATGGATTAAGGGAAGCCAAGTGGTAGTCATTGCACAGAGGCAAATGGAATCCTTATAAAAGATCAACCGAAATGTAGAAATAAGGCACTAAGAAAATTTCCCCTGTTATAACAATACATTTGACCATCTCTATCACTAGTTTTAAAGTTGGCTTCAAAAACTTTTGGAAGACAGAGTTTGGGAGTATTTGAATATTTCCACGAAACTGAAGAAATGTTTAAAAAAAAAAAGGCCTTGAAACATTTGCAATGTATATCAGCATCCTGATAAGAAACAGACAGCATACTCCAGTTAGATCAAGGGTGGGTGGGTCTGTCCAACGAAAGGGAACTGCAAAGGATAAGGGTGAACCCCTGGATGGTAAAAATGGAGCTATTGTCACCCCTGAACCTGGGGATGAGGGAAATAGTACAGACAGGAGAGTCACATGGCGGAGGTCACATGGTGTGACCTTCATCACCTGATACAGCAGCCCAAGGTCACATAGGAGGGCTGAGCCACCCTGACTTCTTTCAACCCTCCCCTCAATTTCTACATCCAACAGGAGGGCCAGGGGCCCTTGTGGTCCATCAGGGTAGCCTCCAAAGGAAGAGAGGAGGGTGGAGAGCATGCCCTGAGCATGCTGAAGGGTCAAGCAAAAGATGCTCCACACAATGTACCTCTTCTTGCACATTTTTGCTGCTTTCCTCTAAAGCAAACACTAGATCTGTGCGATTTAAATTGAGAGAAGAATAGTCTTCGTCCAGCACTTTGCCCTACAAATTCTAAAATTTTGGAAAAATCAACAGTGTACTCAAGGCATATTAAAACATATTTATATTTTACTCAAGGTAGAAGGATCTCTGTATCCATTTAAGAAGTGCAAATGATTAACCTTATGACCTTCAAGAAAATTCTAAGTCATATTTTGGGAGTTTCTCAGTTCTTAGAGATGTTTGCTTTTGGAAAAGAGATGAACGTGTCTGTTTTTTATTCATGTCTTTAAAGAGATCACATTTACCTCTCCAATAGTCAACAAGCAGTATAGGTGCTACTGTGCTGACTAATATTTAAATCAATCACATAATAGCTATGGATGGAACAATCTCCAAACTGGAGTGTCTCCGACTTGTGCATTTTGCATTAGGAAAGTGTAAAAATGTCCAAGTTGGAACTTGACCCCCTTCAGGATGTGGTCACTGGATTGTTTCAAGGTAGCTGTGTGTTCCTCCATTAGCGTTTGTTATTGCAAAATCATTGTTCTGTTTCCAGATGCTATCTCCCACATATGATGGCATCCAAGAGTGACAAGTTTCTAATGAAAGATGTCTAATGTCTAGTCGCCTGTTTCCTATCAACTCTGACTTCTTATGGTGTGGATATACCGCTTCCATGTGAGCCTGCTACACGGCAGCCAGACCCTATTCGGAATATCTACCTTGGGCCACATGGCCCCTGAGTACCATTTGCATATCTGTGTGTCTGTCTGTATGTTTTATATATAGAGAGGCACACATGTACTCTTACATCTGTGCATTTGAAGTACAGGAGCTTGCGTCAACTCTTTCTTTAATAACTGTGGGGATTTCGCGTCTCAAGAAATTCTGAGAACGATATAATGATATAACATAGCAGCGATTTAACTTGCAAGGTAGGAATTAAGAGCTGACAAATTCTCTCTCCTTAAGTTCCCTTAATTCCATCTGAGCAATCCAGAGCACTCTGCAGATTCCCCAGCTCCCAGACGACACGCCACAGTTGGCTCCAGCGTGCTACTCAGGCATGTGACGAGCTGGGCAAAGCTGTTTAGTTACTTACGATCTGTTTACATGTCATAGAAGTTTGGTTAATTAGAAATAAGCATGTTTCTTAATTAAGGAACAAATTAATTTTTAAAGAAATGCTGAGACCCGCTTGGGTTAAGGCTGATAAGGGGCTGAGCATGTGGCATGTGGTTGTCTAATTCTTTGCGAGGAGGGTCTGAAGTGTGCAGTGACACAGCCACCACCAGCTATGAAGCCAGTATGTGTAGTCTGAAAATTGTCCCCATTCCACCGACGTCACAAGACCACTCTCAGAGCCATCAGAGCAAGGACAAGGACCTGGCGGAAGGTGGTTATGGTAGACAGGGTGAGCGGGAGGCATATTCTGGAGAGATCTGGGATTACAAATGGCTGTAGATTCTTGGAGGGTCAGGTCCCTCCCTTTGGCCCTCAGTGACGGGGCTCTGTGATGGCTTTGACTAGTGCGACAGCCAGTTGCCCAGCCTGGGCCCTAGATGATGGGGAGATTTCACCCACCGTGTCTCCTGCACCGTTTACCCTGATGGAGATGAGCCCTGGTCAGAGTCTGACTAGTAGGGTGCTGTCCTTGAGAAGCACAGGCTGCGTCAGAGGGCCCTGGGAGGGGAGATGCTATGTGGGAAGCGGCCAGGGAGCAGTGGAGCACCTGCTCTGCGAGTGGAGGAGCTGTCTTGGACGTCAGTTTTCTGGCCCAAGCTGACACACAGGGGTCTGAGATGCGCTGCTCAGCTGAGCCCTTCCACAATTCCTGAACCCCAGGTTGTAAACACAGTAAAGTAGTTACTGAACTTGGAGAATTTGTTTTTGTACTGCAGTGTTAAATAACCAGAGCAGAAACTAAATTCAACATGAAAAAGAGGTCAGGGCCATGCACCAGGCCGGGCCAGCCCTGCTGCAAATCTTAACACAGGTTGAGACTAAGGGTTAGTTAGTTATTCTCTGCAATACTGGGGGGTTGAACCTAGGGCCTTGCACATGCTTTGCCAGTGCCGTACCGCTGGGTCTCTCACACCCATTTTTTACTTTCTTTTTTTTTTTAACCTTTGAGTCAGTATCTCACTAAGTTACACAGGCTGCCTCTGACCTCGAACTTGAGATCCACCTGCGTTACCTCCCTCTCCCGAGTCACTGGGATTAAAGGCATAAGCCATGGCGCCTGGCAAGACAAAGGGTTGAACCACACTCCAGTGCCTCCTCTAACCAGCCCCTGGCCCTGTGCCCCTAGGAAACCTGGCCCTGGCTCCCTACCCTGCTCTCCTCATCTTGGTTTGTGGGTATGAGCTGCAGATTCAGGCTGCAGCTTCTCTTCCTGGGTCTTCTCTTTGATGGGCAGTCACACTCTGTGACGAGCTTTATTGTAAGTCACAGACACAGTGGACTCTCCTACTCCACAGCTGTATTTCATTCCAGTCCTTTAATGCACTCACTGGAGTTGACAGAAGCTCTATCAGCGGCCACAGACGACCACTATAAATCTGAAGCAGACACAGGTGGGAGAGGTGCAACCAGCCCTTATTCTGGTGCTGAAATGTCCCTGGCAAGACCTGAGCACACAGCTGCCCAGCAAGGGGTTTTGCAGAAATCAGAAAACAGTGTGCCCCCTGGGCAGAAGAATTACAAAAACATGCCCCTCTGGATAGCAGCAGACCACTGAGGTCTTGGTTTAAAGAGTGGAGGATGGGTTTGTGTATAGAAAAATGTCCATCTTCCTCCAGAAAGTTGAGGAAAAGGAGGGTAACCTGCTCCTTAAGGCCCTTGGGACCCACAGTCATCCCTGGGAACTTGGGAAGTGCCGGTTGGTGCTACCTGAGAGCCTGCCTGGTAATCAGCACACTGTTCTCCAGCCCTTGCTGTGTGGTGACATTGAGGGGGTGCTTTACAGAAGCCACTATAGGGAGGGAGGGAGGAAGGGAAGGGAAGGAAAGGAAAGGAATGAAAAGAAGGAAAGAAAAAGAAAGGAGGGAGGAAGGGAGGGAGGGAGGAAGGAAGGAAAGAAGGGAAGAAGGAAGGAAGGAAGGAATCCACCCATCCATCCTGGTGCCTCGCCCTGAAGCACATAGACCAGGAGTGGGAGAACCGTGATTCAGCTCTGCCCTTCCAGCCCATGTGGCCTCCTCATCAGTGGGGCATGGTTTCTTGGAGAGGTTCGCTCAAATAAGTGCACATAGTGGCCATGCATTTGTGGCAGTGTCAACTCTCACAGGGACATGACTTTGTTACAGTAGTCAGTAGCGGTCATCTGTGTGACTGTTGCTTCCTTTCTCATCCCCAAGAAATGCATCCCCTTGAGGCAGATGGGTCACATCCTCAGGTAGAACATAGCCATGGTCGGCCTCTGGATGAGGAAGTAGTGTAGTGCCTTACAGTGGCAAAGGCTCTGAAGCCCACCTGGCTGCATATGAATTCCTGCCCCATCTCTTGCCATGTGACCTCAGACGAGGCACTTGACCTCTCTATGAGCCTCGAAATTGGGAAGCCTGCAGTCTGTTTTAATATTGCTGTCAGTGATGCCCTAGGTAGATACAAAACACACAGGAGACAGGACTGCAGTGACCCCTACAGAGGTTGGGACAAACCCCCTGACTCAACTTAGGATTCAGTGAGGGTTCCTAGCCTTCTAAGCTCACACTATTGTGCTACTCAATTTGTGCTCAGCCGGAAACTTAAGAGTATATTTCACATGGTTTTTGCCAAGACAGCTCTCTCCAACTTAGCACTAGTATATCCATTTGCATATGTATACATTACAAGGGAAGGACATGGCAATCCGCTCCCGAAGCAATCCCCAAACAGCCATTGAAAACTCTATGAGGGTGGTTATGAGTTGGACTGACTTGATGGCACCTAACAACAATGTGTATATATTTGTGTGTTTACATGTGCTACTTCATGATGTTACATTTGCCCTGGTTTTCATTTTAATCAGCTTTATCTTTTGGAAAGAAATTGATGTCTAATCCTTTAATCTGGTTTATTGCCAAGTATTCTTAGCTAGTTTTTTAATCTTAAACTCTTATAAGCATGCATTCTGAATCTTTACCAAAGACACAGCAACTCTGTGTGGCTTAGGAGGGCTTTGACCATAGCTCTCTCGAGGGTCAGCAAGCGAGTATTAGTGTGACACCAGCCATGTGTCTAGAACCCATGTCTACCATGACTCTTGGTACAGTCACTCAAAAACATTGCCTGACTGGATGGATCATAAGTCTGTTGAGTAGAATGCAGTAAAAGATCTCTGTGACACTGGTGGATATCTTTGCCCAGGAGCCCAGCATACAGTGAATGGTGAGGGTGGTCAACCTCACCCAGCCCCCTCGTCCCACTGGACGTACAACATGGTCATGAGAGGCCTTTTCAAATGCCTTCCCAAATAATGATACAATATATTTGCCATTCTCCTGCTTTACCAACCTTATAACACTAGGTTTCAAGAAGGAAACCAGAGCTGGGTGCGGTAGAGCACCCAGAGAATCCAAGCACTCAGAAAGTCGAGGCAGGAGGACCGAGAGTTTGAAGCCAGCATGGGCTCCATCGTGGGACCCTGTCAAAAACCAAGGAAACGAATTCATACATGTGCACAAGGAGACACATGAGGATTTCCATTGCTGTGCTGCTTTAAAAGCAATAAATTGGAAATTGCCTGAATGTGCATCAGTAGGAGAATGGCTAATAAAGTTCAAAACCTATAATTCAAAGAAATGAGCCAAATGTTTTATTTATATATGGAGCCAAATAGTTTCTGGAAGCACTAGAGAACACACAAGCATTATATATAATATTTATATACAGTCACTGAAGCTAGAACTCAAAAACAAGAAAGCCAAGCTTACAGCCTATTCCATATGATACCATTTATAAAAATAAAATAAAATATTATTCTTGGAAACAAACATATACCTAGCAGGACCTTAAATGGATGGAGGGACACCCACTGGATGTGCGTGTTATGGCTGATGAAAAGGTCAAAAGGATAGAACAGCGTATGGAGGATGAAAGGACCAAAGTGTGATCTGTTATTTCTTCTAATAAGATAAAGACAAAGCAAATGCAATAAAATGTTAACAGTTGGCAATTCCAGATGGTGGGTGTACCGATTTTTATCCTATTGTTCTTTGTGCTTTTCTGTGTTTACTTAAGATTTTCAAGAAACTGGAAAAGGAAGTTAATCCTTGTTGGTTACTAACCATCAGCCCATCCTTTCTATTCTTGCCGCTAGCTTGTTTTTGCTGTTGTTTGTTTATTTGTTTGTTTTGAAGATACTAGACATGACAGGTAAAATTGAAACCTTCCTGACTAGCTGCTTAATTTAGACTAGGCTTAGCTTCATGTAAGCAAAAGCAATCGCAAATGATAGTAAGAAATTGGTCTTTCTTGTATAAAAGACACTCAGAAACTAGTATGGGCAGCCTGCCATTGTCATTTGGAACACCATTCTGCTGTCCTCAGCATATGGCTTCCACCCTCGGGCTACTTCATGGTTCGAGATGGCTCAGGGAGATCCAGCCTTCACAGCCATATTCCAGACCTGCAGCACCATCACTTCCCAAGAGAACCTCAGTTTAGGGTTCATTAGTCAGAATGAATTACTTGGCCATGTAGCTACAAGGGAGAGAGAGATAGAATATTTCATCAGGATGCATTACCCAATCTTTTTACATTTTTAATTAAGAGAGAGGAGAAGGATGTATAATAGGAGGCAACTGCTTGCACCACCACAAAACTCTGCTCTCCTTACCGACCTCCCTTTCCAAGGCCAAGGTTCACATGGAGTCAGTGTAGAACCTTCTTGTCTGTGTCTCTATAGCTAAATGACCATGCTCAGCCAGGTGCGGTAGCATACACCTGTAATCTGAGACTCTTAGGAGGTGGAGGCAGAAGGATTGCAGGTTCAAGGCCAGAAGCAGCCTGCATCACATGGTGAGACCTAGTCTCAAAATAAAAAGTAAAAAATGGAATGAGGGTGCAGCTCGGTGGAAAGCACTTGGCAAAGCATGTGCAAGGCCCTGGGTTCAATCTTCAGTACTATAATCAGTAAATCAATCAATAAATAAATAAATAACCAACCAACCATGCTCACAGCCATTAACAATATCTAGTTTTAACTTCAATGTTTTTGTAACTTCTGTACCTGCTGCATTCTCGTGCCTGGTAACGTAAACGCTTTATGCTTGTTATTTCACTGTGGCCCTAATAGGTAGTGGAAGTATCTTTTTAACAGTCATTAGACCTTTAACTTTTCCTTGAAGACTTCAGCAGATGGTGTTTTGATTTCTGAGGTTCATGTTCCCTCCTTGCCATTGGGCTTAAGGACATCTCTTCCTCACTGCTGGCAATGTCCCAGGACTGCTGCCCCCCACTTCTGCTGTCTGCCCTTTGTGCATCTTCCAAGACCTCCACATCAGGCCTCCCCTGCCTGCTCATGTCCCTAAACCTCGCTGAACCCAGTCAGCAGGGACCTTCAGATCTGCGTTGCCTGTGTTCACCTTTGTGATTCCTCAGCTGGATTACATCAGCAAGCCCCCTGCAGACCCTGCGATGCAGATGTTTTGGATCTAAAGTCTTGAATGCACTAACATGATACCCTCTTTACAGATTGATTTTTCTCTTTTCCCAATCATTAAGCAGCAACTACCCTTCGCATATGGGCTGAGATTTAGCTCAGTTGGTAGAGCACCGCTCTGCAGTCTCTGAGGTCCCGGGTTCGATTCTCAGCACCACAAAAATGGGAGAAAGATGTGGCAATCCACTCCCAAGGCAATCCAGAAACAATCAGCCATTGAAAACCCTATGAGGGTTACTCTGAGTTAGACACCACTCAATGGCACCTAATACCAACCGTTCACTGCACACAGACATAGTACTGTGGCTTCAGATCTCAGAAGCTAAGGAGGGTTGGGCCTGGTTAGTACTTGGATGGGAGACCACCTGGGAACACCAGGTACTGTAGGCTTGGGAGACAGACCCGGCAACCCACTCCCAAAAACCAATCCACCATTGAAAACTCTATGAACAGCAGAGAAGCACTGACAATAGTGCTTCACCCGTTGTACCTAGGGTCACTATGAGTCAGACACCAACTTGACAACACCTAACAACAACAACAACAACCCTTCACATGGCCTCACTCTGTACCCTTCCCATAATTTCCAGCCTCACTCAAGAGAAAGCTCACCTCAGCCCCCCAATTGCCTAGCAGAGCCAAATAATTCCATGGAAAAACTGCACCTACCTTGAATTAGGAACAAGAAATAAGGGAAGGGAGGACAAACACCCCTCCCCTTGCTGGGTCCAGGGCATATTAACCAAATGCAGCCGCTCCATCTCTGGCTGTTCCAGATTAGCCTGCAGTTGCCAAGGAGGAGTTCCGTACATGCGAATTCACAAGCACATCACACGGACGCCTGTGCATCTCCCCGTCATCTATACGGGGTCCTGCTCATGCATCAGTTCACTCACTCGTGGGGTGCAGATGTCATCCGTGCCTCTGCAGATACAGCAGTAACTAATAATTGTCCTCTGTGACCTAATGGCTTAGAATACAGCCTCCAAGTCCAATGTAAGTGGGCTTCCAGCCCAGCTCTGCAGATGACCCAGCGAGGGGCTGTGTGTAAATCATCCGCTTACTCAGAGCCCCACTTCCTCACCCAGAGTGCAAAGATAATTCCTCCACTACAGGGATGATGTGAGACTAAGGTAGAATAATGGATATGATGCACTCAGCATGCCACCCAGTTCACAAATATTAATATCACTCTCCGTCATTCCCTCCCCATTGTCAATTAGCTCGCACACAGATGCCCATGCATCGAAATTAGTCAGATGCATTCATGAAAATAATTTATTTCGAGATTATTTCAAACCTAGAGAAAAGTTTTAAGAATAGAACAAAGAGTCTCCCACGTCCCTGTCTTGGTGGGTGGACCCCGTGTTCACATGCCTCTGCCTTTACTCCTCCCTCTTTCTCTGTGTGCATCAATGAGTTGCCCTCACTCTGCACTGCTCCACTGCGCATCCTGCCCCACAGGGTCCCTCATTCAAACCTGCACCCCAGGAAGTCGCCATCGACCCAGTGCTCTCACCCACTCCCTGTTCCCCATGAAGTTCCTCCACAGTCTCAGCCCCAGCTCGTTTTCATTTCTGGCCCAGGGTTCCATCGAATTAACCAGTGGTTCTCAACCAGAATATTCTGCCCATCCCCTCCCCTTGCTCCACCCAGAGCATTGTTAGCAACATTTAGAGATGCCTCTTCTGGTCATGACTGGGGATTGAGACAGGCATCTGGAGTGTTGTTGTTAAGTGACATCAAGCAGATCCAACCTATAGTGACCCTGTGCATAACAGAAGGAAACAGTCCCTGACACTGTGCCATGCACACAATCTTTTTATATTTGGGCCCAATGTTGCAGTCACTGTATTTCTTCTCATGTTAAGTCATGCCACATCAACAAAAGGAGGTCTCAGGGGCTTTACTCCATTCTCAACTCTATTTTAAGGTCAATTCTACTTTGAGGAGGCAACTCTTCCCCAGTCATTTCTTGAACGCCTTCCAGCCTGGGGGACTCATTTTCCAGCACTGTATTTGACAGTGCTTCTCTGCTATTCATAGGGTTTTCAATGGCTAATTGTTTTGGGAGTGAGCTGCTGGATCCTTCTCCCTAGTGTGTCTTAGTCTGGAGGCTCAGCTGAAACCTGTCCACCATGGGTTGCTCTGCTGGTATTTGAAACACCGGTGGCTTAGCTTTCAGCATCATAGCAACACACAAGCCCCCAAAGCACAACAAGCTGACAGACACAGGGATGTGCATGTATACATACATGCAAATACATGTGTCTATGCACATGAGTACATATGGGCTCATAGATGGATTTATCGTACATACATGTGCATATACCTACATTGTAACTTATTGGATCTGTGTATGTACATGAAATTTAGACACAGCACTGTGACACATGCCTTTAATCTCAGGGATCCATGAATCTGAGGCAGGAGGATCACAAGTTCAAGGCCAGAGGCAGCCTGTGCAAGTTAGCAAGACCTTGTCTCAAAATTTAAAACTTCTAAAACGGTGCTAGGGTGTAGCTCCGTGTAGTGTTTGCTGAGCATCATGCGCAAGGCCCTGGGTTCAACCCATAGGATGAGGAAAAAAGTTCAAACCAATCCCTGTAGTTCCAATCCACTACAGTGGGGTCCTAGCCGCCCATCTTTCCATGACTGTAAGTCCTTCGGCAGCAGTGAGCGACCTGGCCATCGTCATCCTCTGTGCATCTACCAGGTGGCTTAAAGGAATCTCGAGCTGAGACCAACCTCCTGGCCATGCCAGTGGTGTCTCCTGCCTCTGCTTCCCAGCCACCACCCCACGTCCAGGCTGCTGGAGGACACAGGTCCCTCCCTTCATCCCTGGAGCCCAGCAGCGGGTCCTCATGAGCCACTGCGGAGAGTGGACAAGAGAACAGACCCTCCATCACTGCCCATGCAGAGCACGTAGAGTCCCAGAGGGCCAGGCCAATGGGGGCGGATGCAAACAGGCTTCCCGCGGGGCTCAGTGTCGCCAGCCACCCAAGGCTAAGAGGCAGAGCAAGGAAGGTCAAGGCTGTGAGAGACAGGAAGAGGTATTACAGGCAGAAGAACTGCTTGGTCCCTACTCAGCCCACAGTGAGGCAGGAGCAGAGCATGTGGAGAGGGGAGGGTGGCAGCCGGGGCTGGCCAGTGATCAGGCCAGATGGTGAGAGGCCTCGTGAGCACCACTGGGGCCTGGTGATGAAACCTTTCATTTCTCTCTCTTCACACACACGCTTGGCTTTGCGTCCTCTGAAGCCCACAGTGCGCCCATCTGTCACTGCTGGTTATTTACCTCATTTGTACATAGGTCACATGAGGCCGGGATGCTCTCACATTTACAATTGCATCCAACATCTAGAGAAGTAACTGGCACATAGTATATGCTCAGTAAGTATTTCAAAGGACCAGTGTGTATTTTATCTCTGATAAGCTCTGCTGGTTCCCCATCAAACCCAGGCTGGCACACACCAGCCAGCTCGGAGTACAGGCGGCCCCCACCGTCTGCATTTGTGTGGAAAGTGTAATGGGTCATGAAATTGCCTCTGTTAGCATGCAGATGCTTAAACATAAAGTCTGCAAACATTTCACCCTATGAAAATATCGGACCAAAGTTCAAAATTCTTGAGAGGCATCACCTGGAAGTATTAGTTAAAATTAGAGAGCATCATCGTTTCCATGGAGTAGGGACACATTTTGCAATGCAGGTAAGATCTTCATGTTAATCCTAAGGAACCATCCATCTCATTAGGCAGGTAAGCGTTCCTAGGATGTGGATTCTGAATAACCCGGGATAAATGCAACTCCTATTATAATGACTCCAGATTACTCGTTCTTCTTTTGTAAACTTGCCACAAGCTAAATGGCCTGATCACATTTCAGGATAAACTCAGCTATGCTGCAATAACAAACAAATCCCCCAATGTCAGTTTCCTCGTAAAATAAAATAATTCCTCGATAACGGGGTGTCGGATACAAATGGGGCTCTCATTCTTTATCTGGAAATTAGTGCTTCTGGAACAGGTGGTCTCCATGGAAGAGGGACTTCGTGACATTCCATCCTTACCTCAGCCCAGGAGTGGAACACATCACATGTATTCCCAGTCCAGTGGCCAGGACTCATCACAGGGCCCCAGGCATCTGCAGGGAGGGGACAAAATGCAGAAGAGCACGTGGCACACTTGGTGGCTATGAACCGTCTCTACCTTTCTTGGTTTGTCCCACTGCCCTCGAGTGTGGGCTGAAAGAAGGGGAAAGCTGGTATACCTTTACATTGACTTCTCTCCAAGCGGGGGCCTTTCCCATGCTGTGGCTTGGAGTGGTTATCAAAGTGTTGTTGTTAGGTGTCATTGAGTCAGATCCAACTCACAGCGACTCTAAGTACAACAGAAGGAAACACTCCCTGATACTGCCATGCACACGATCTTCTTTGTGTCGAAGCCCATTTCTGCAGCCACTATGTTTCTCCTCATTTTGAGTCATGCTATTTGCACAAAGTGAGGCCTGAGAGGCTTTCCTCCATTCTCATCATTAAGCTCAACTCTACTTTGAGGAGGCAACTCTTCCCCAGTCATTTCTTGAATGCCTTCCAGACTGGGAGGCTTATTTTCTGGGACTATATTTGACAGTGTTTCTCTGCTATTCATAGGGCTTTCAATGGCTGTTTTGGGAGTGAGCTGGAGGGTCCTTCTCTCTAGTCTGTCTTAGTCTCAAAGCTCAGCTGAAACTTATCCACTACTGGTGGCCCTGGTTGGTATCTGAAATACCGGTGGCACAGCTTTCAGCATCACAGCAACGTGCAAGCCCCCACAGCATGACAAGCTGACAGACATGTGGAGGTATCAAAGTGTAGTTAATCATAACAGAGAAGTGTATGAACCTGACTGTAGGCAACCCTGACTCAGCACCTCCATCTCTAGCTATGGATGCTTCAGCTTTCTCTGTTACCTCATTTGAAATCAGAGTAAGACCACTCACAGGGTTGTGAGCAGTAATTAGTTGGAAATGTGAATAGGTTAAGCAATCATCAGCCACAATTTTACTGAAGTGATGTTGGACTCAGAATCCCATGGAATCCTTCACTGTGACAGGAATTAATCAGCCACAAGCTGCAGTCGAGGCCTCCTGACCAAACCCAACATCAGAATCTCCCAGATAATCCAGCATCAGGGGAAGGCCCCAGAGGACCCGGCTCCTCGGGAGGCAGAGCAATGCAGAGATGCCTGGGTACTGACCTTGATGTTTCCTCTTGGCTCACCTTGGACCCCATAGTAACTATTCCTTTAAATGGAAGCAACTGGATTTCTGTGTAAGTTCTTTGGGTATGATATGAAAGCCCATGCCTAGGGGACACATTAGGGAGCAGGAAGTGGGGATCTCAGTTCCACCTGCCTTCCCTGTATTGTCTTAGAAGCAAAGCCCTCCACAGAGGACTCTAGGATCCAAGAATTGTCACCATGGCACTCTTGCTTTGTGAGGTCACTTCTGTTTAGGTCAAGTTTTGTATCTGTAGTTTTATGAGACATCATACATTTTGGATTATGTTTGGCTACAAATAATTTTTAAAAGACCATGTTGGTTTCAACAGTTTGGGAGTTAATTGGTGGCTTCTGGTATTGGTGCTAAGTTACAATGATGACAGGGCTGTCCAGACTGTAATTCCCTTAGGCTTTTCCTCAGGATTGCAAGATGGCTGCCTTAGCTCTAGTCATCACATCTGCATTCAAAGTAGAGATATCGGGAAGAAGTATTGTCTACTCCATCTTTTGCATTGCATCTTGAAATCCAAAGTCCCTCCAACATTGTTCTAGCCCACTACCACCACAGATTTTTGCTTATATTTAATCTCCCTGAACTATGTGTATATACCCACCCATAGTTGCAGGGAAGGATGGGAAAATTAAATACCTGTATTCTTAGACTATCTCTTCGGGGCAGGAAGGAAGGAATGATGGTCATAAATAGGTGTCACATCAGTCTATAATGTCTGCCCCCAAAACTTATCCAAGTAGATTATGTGTGAGGGGAAGAGGCACAGTCTCGATTTCTTTGCTCACCTGTGATGCTTTGTCAGTCCGTTTACCATACAGTTCTTGAAGTTAAGCTTTATGTCCTCAATAGGAAAAAGCATCAAGACACATGCTGAAGTTCTTACTCTCCTCTGAGAGCTAATTGCCTGTAGCAAGTCTCAGCTCACTTTCCTTTGCTTACTATTTTCTGAGTAACTGTGATTCTACAAGGTATCGAGTCTCAGCGGAGCTCAAAGTGGATATTAACTCTTGGGTGCATTTTATTGACTTGGGAACAGAAGGGAAATTATTCTGTTGAGAATTGTCACCCCAGACAGTTAAAAATCTAAAGTAAATGAACGGAACAAGCCTCTCCCTTAAATAGTGCTCAGAAGAATGTAAATGGGCTTCATTACGAGCAACACAATTAGCTTTCTTGTGGGGCTTTGCTTTTTTTCTTGGAAATCTCCCAAACTTTAGCTGAGGGCAGGTGTTGGACATGGCTGAGAATGTCTGCCTTGTGGATGGCTTAGTGGACAGTGGAGCCAGTGGGGTGAGAGTCTCAGTTCGTGACCATCGTAGGATGCCCACTGGCCCTTTGCCATCCCTTCTAGGCCTTGGGACTCAGTTTACCCAGCATATCAAAGTGCTGAATGGAGTTCATTTTCCTTCTCTTTTTTTTTGAGGTGATTATTAGAGTTTCTTTTTAATTGGTATTTTAGTTGTACATAATTACAAGGCACAGAATGAAAATTCAGTTCAAATATACAGCATGCAATTATTAAACCAGGATTGTTGACACTTTCATCTCCTTAAACACTATACAAAAACTTGGTGATTAATGTGTGCTGATAATTGTAGATATGTGTGAGGTACAGTATGATTTTTAAGATGTACACAGTATAATGAGATGGATTATGGGATTTTCATAGAGTCACACCCAATACTTTGTGCTTGCTCTCTCTCTTTACCCTTCCATGCTGTTCCCTCTCCCAGTTTCCCCATCACATTTCTGATTCCACTAGTCTACTCCTCAGTCATGTTGAGTCAACCTGTATTTTCTAATCTTACATATGTTCAACTGTGTGTGTGTGTGTATGTGTGTGTGTGTGTGTGTGTATCCTTTAAAGTACATCTAGCTCCCACATGTGAGTGAAAATGTACAGTATTCCTCTTTTTGAGTCTGGGTTATTTCACTTAAAATGATGACCTCTAGTTCCATCCATTTTGCTGCAAATGATATAATTTCATTCTTCTTTACTGTTGTATAATATTCCACTGTCTACATATAGTGCATTTTTAATCCAATCATTTGTTGATGAACATCTATGCTGATCTCATAACCTTGCAATTGTGAAGAGTGCTGCAATGAACATGGAAGTTCAGCTGTCCCTGTGCTATGATGACTTATTATCCTTTGGGTGTACTCTAGAAGTGGTATAGCTGGATCATAGGGTAGTTCTATTTTTAGTCTTCTAAGGAACCTTTATACTGATTTCCATAATGGCTGAACTAATCTACAGCCCCACCAGCAGTGTAAAAAGGTTCCTTCCTCAATACCCTACCCTGCATCCTTACCAGCATTTGTTGTTGTTTGTTTTGTTGATGTTAGCCATTCTGACTAGGATGAGATGGAATCTCAGTGTAGTTTTGATTTGCATTTCCCTGATGGCTAAGGATATTGAACATTTTTTCATATATTTATTGGCCATTTGTATTTCTTCTTTTGAGAACTATCTGTTCAATTCCATTGCCCATTTATCTACTGGATTATTTGTTACTTGAGTGTTTAATTTCTTGAGCTCTTTGTATATCCTAGCTATTTGTCCTCTGTCAGATATATAGGATGCAAAGGTTTCTCCCATTCTGTGGACTCTCTCTTTACTCTATTATTTCTTTTGTTATGTAAAAGATTTTTAATTTTATGTAATCCTATCTGTTAATTCTTGGTGCAATTTTCTGGGTTGTTGGAGTCTTGTTAAGAAGTACTTGCCTATGCCTGTGTGTTGGAGTGTGTTCCCTACATTTGCTTCTAGTAGTTTTGAAGTTTCTAGTTTATGATGAGATCGCTGATCCATTTTGAGTTGACTTTCATGCAAGTCGAGAGATACGAGCCTTCTTTCATTCTTGTACATATGGATATCTAGTTTTCCCAGCACCTTTTATTAAAAAGGCTATCTTTTCTCCAATGCATGCCTTGGACACTTTTGTCGAAGATCAGGTGGCTGTAGCTGCGTGGATGAATATCTGGGTCTTCTATTCTGCTCCATTGTTCTTCATGCCTGTTTTTACGACAGTACCAAGCTGTTTTTGCTACTGTGGCTCTGTAGTGTAGTTTGGAGTCAAATAGTGTGATGCCTCCTGTGGTAATTTTGCTGCTTGGGATTATTTTGGCCATACAGGCTCTTTTGTGCCTGCATATCAATTTTAGGATTTTTTTTTCTACTTCTGTGAAATATATCATTGGAGTTTTGCTGGAGATGGCATTGAATCTGTAGATGGCTTTTGATAGGATAGCCATTTTCAAAATTTAATTCTTCCGATCCATGAGCAAGGGGGTTGTTTCCATAGCGTGTCTTCTTTGATTTCTTTCTTTAGCATTTTGAAGTTCACATTGTGGAAGTCTTTAGGAGCTTTTCGTTGTGTCCATTTTAACACGAAGGAGCTGAGTGTTCAGAAAGTTCTATTACGTTGGATTTTTGCTTTCAATGTCAACAAGAATGACTTTTCGTGCCAGGCACAGTGGTGCACACCTGTAGTCTCAGCAACTCAGGAGGCAGAGGCAGGAGGATCACAGGCTCAAAGCAAAAGGCAGCAACTTAGCAAGATCCTGCCTCAAGAAAAAAATTAAAAAGGGCTGGGGGTGTGGACCAGTGTTAGATTGCTTGCGAAGGTATGCACCAGGCCATAGGTTCAGCCCCTCAGTGCCAAAAAAAGAATGGTTTTTGGTTAATCTTCATCTTGTAGATACCCTGACCTTTAGGTCTTGAGACTCTGGTGTAAGAACCCCAGAGATGTGCCACCCACTCTGAGTGAGGCCAGCAACCTGCCAGGATGGCCTGACGGGCCCTGGCAGGCAGGCTGACTTTGAGCCGTACAGAGTTTTCAAGATAGGAGACTCCATTAAGAACCACATCTCTGACTTCCTTTAGAGAATGGGAAGAGTTGGCCCAGGGCACCCGTATGTGGAGCTCGGTGGCACTTGCCTGTCTGGAGCAAGGCCGCTGCAGTCCCCACCCTGCCCTGTTGCCTCCCTCTCTATGCCTGTCACCTAGTCACCTGTCTCTGCTGGCTGCTGTCGGCCTTGGTCTGGGTGCCTCCTGGCCTCTCTGTCCCCCTGTTGACACCACATCAAGGGGCACACCAGGGGTTTCTGTCTGAGCCACACATTTCTGCTCCATCTTCTCACCTCCCCGGGGGGGCGGGGATACAGCAGAAGCCCCACGCCAGGTGCACTGCTGACTCCACAGCTCCCCCATGGATGCCGCTGCTGGAGAACGTGCTTCTCAGACCTCGGCCTGCGCCTAGGTGGCCTGTGAATTTTAATTAAAAATAGATAGTTCTGATTACAAAAACATCACATATATATTGTAGGAATTTAGGAAAGTCAGATAAGAAGAAATAAAACACAAACACACCAGAGTTTCCCAGTCAGAGATTAACAATCCTACTGGGATCTGACTAGCTTCTCAGGTAAGTGTTATGTGTGCGTGTGTGCCTGAGAGTGTGTCTGCATGAGCATGCCTGCATTTCAACGAAATGAACCTCAAAGTAGCGCCACCATCTGGGGACCAAGCATCCAGGACATGAGCCTGTGGGGTGAGAGACCTTTCATATTCAACCACAGCACCACCATACATGTTATTTCCAAAGCTCTGTCCTTCATTAGCAATCTCCATCTTTTTATAAGATCTCTCGTTAATTTTCCTAATTTGACCCAAAAATGTTGTTTACCACTAACTGTTACACCTAAACTGAGATGCAGTCCAGGCCAACTCCATGGGTCTGCTTCTCCCACCCCTTCCTCGCTTTCTGACCCAACCTTACCACCCCACCTCCTTTATGTTTCTCCATACAAGACTGAATTGTTGAAAGACTGCCCTCCATTCTGCAGAAAGTCGTACTTTCTGGACTTCTTATCTTGTCAGTTCTTCTTGGGGTCACTTATGAGAGAGAGAAAGAGATCTAATACAGATTCCAAGACTCCACTCAAACCCCAGTGAGTTGGGGTCTTTGGGAGAAGAGCCTGGGGTCTGCATTCTTTGTATTTCACCAAGCATGTCTGAGCTTGAGAACCAAGAGTCTTGACTCACTCGGTGGAGGAAGGTGGGTGGATCCCCAAGTCTAACAATAACACTGCCTTATGCCCTTGGCTCAGATAGGGCCTGATGATGTCAGAATTGAAGTCTCTCTGACTCTGACAACAGGCTCCAGCTCTGCGTTCGTTTACCTTCACTCTACAATGAGAAAAGCAACCAGGCTGGAGGGAGTCTCTACCCAGAGCTTGCATTATTTTCAAGGGCTTAGCTACGTTCCTCATTTCCCCAGAAAAATTCACCCCTCATGGAATTCTGGCTACTGATAACAGGCAGTGTGTGACTGCGTGGGGATTAAAGAGTTGCAGAGCGCCCCAGAACGTCTCCAGGTACTGGGTTTGAAGCTGAGCAACTCAAAACCCCCGCTCCTGTTTCCATTCCTCACGTGGCTTTGAGTGGCAGCATGAGGAGGCTGTGGCTCAGAGGGGCCCAGCACCAGTGGGCAGTGAGCTCAGCATTGAGGATCAGGGCCACTGAAACCCCTCAGATCCCAGAAGGAACATTGGTGCGTGCCAGAAAGGCTGAGCATGGCTGGCCAAGTCCAGGAGCCCTGCAGCAGCAGATCTTAATCTTCTCAGCCCCTGCATCCCATTGCTAGGAGAAATAGATTCTGTTTTCCACAAGAGGAACCACAGGCAGTTTGTACTCGCCTAGAGGTAATGCATGACTGTGCTGCGACTGAGGCTTGCTGTTCCCACAGTACACCTGTTGCCAACAGGGGCTGTGGGCCGCCACGTGCTGTACCATGGCTGAGCCTAGAGTCCCACCCCTCCGACCCTCATCTCCCTGACCTCCATGCCAAGGCCGATTGTGTCCGTGGAGTCTGATGCTCAGGGACGTTGAGAGGACTGTCAAGATCCTGCTTCTCAGACCTGGGCACACACCAGTCACCTGGGCACACACCAGTCACCTAGATTGCCTTTTATCTTTTTAATGAAAGAAAAGTTTAGTGTTACACAATCTTTCTAGATGCAATGTAGGAATTTATAAAAGTCAGATGGGCCCAGGAGCCCTGAGAAGCTGACGAGTGCTTCCTAAAGCACACATCAGTGCCCGGTGACATTCATAAGATTCAGCCTGTCTACACATGTTTTTAGACAACATACCTTAGTAGCTTACCGCAGACATAATGCAAAGGAACAACCCATTTTCCATGGAGTGTCTGGGCCAAGGTGTCAGGGCTCAGTGCAGCCAACCTAGAGGACATCCAAGTGTCCTCCCACAAGACCTCATCAGCCACCATGGCAGATGACGCCAGCCTGCTTTGCAGGAGTCACTCACGTGACACTCATCCGTGCCGCCGGTTAAGTGATTTTCTGGAACTGTTTGGGGTCTGATGCACACAGAAGCCAGGCTCCCTCTGTGACAGGGGTTGTTTGATGAGGGGTCATGCACATACAGCTGCGTACGGGTTTGGGTTTGAGAGTGAACGTGAGCTTGGTTATAGACTCAGATAGTTATAAACGGCGCTTGCTTGGATTTGCCCACCAGGGTCACTCAGAATGCACCGGGGGACGGAGTGCAGGAATCCTGAGTGTCAGACAATGCCTTGCATCCCTGGCCACTCCCACTAAGTGCCAGTAACACTCCCAGTTATCCAGACAATGCAAAACCGCCGCTATGCTTTTCCCAAGCATGCCCAGGCTAGTTGCTCCTGCTGTCTTCTTTGAACAAGTTCCGTAGCCTGAGTTGCCAACCAGGCCCCACAGCCTGAGTTCCATGGCCTGCAGCAAGCCACATGGACCCATGCCTTGGCTTCCTCATCTACAGGATGGTGCCTAGAGGAGTGTGAAGAGTAGATGGGATCGCAAAGGACCCTCATCCCAGCGCCTGTTGAGTTACAAGTGTTAGATGAACGCTAGCTGTGGGGATACTTTATATTTGATAGTCTCTCTGATTGCCTTTAAATTACCATGCGTAAGTGCCTAAAAGCAGTGAGCGAAGAGTGGGAATGCTATTTCACGGATTTCAGAGACTGAAATTAGATTCCAGAACCTCAATCACCAAGGTGGTGAGGCTGAAGCTGCTGCTCCCCCTCCACATAGAGGCACAGCAAGAACATCGCAGGAGCTCCATGCCCCAGTTCTCAGTGAGCAACCTCCCGGCCCTCATCGGGACCCCGCCTTCCCACACAGAACCCTCAGCTGCAATACAAACCAACAGAAGACGCAGCTTACCTGCGGGTTCAAAGACAGACTCAGCACATGCCGAAAAGCTTCTGCAATTCCACACTAAATTACCTGGTGCCATCTTTAAATCATGCAGGAAATAGACAAGGGAAACGCCCCACAGGGAGGCCCTGGAGGCCACAGGGAATCCAGGGCAGCAGGAGGCCACAGGAAGGAATGTGGCTGGCTGCAGGGCCTGCAGGAAGACAGCTGGGTGGCCCGAGAGTCCCAGGAGTGTCCCAGGTGGGTAGCCCGGGCCTCAGAGCACAGACCTGCTAACAAGCACCATAGGAATTTCCCTGCCAGGAGAAAGAAGTAAATACTTCTTAAAGCAGTGCAGAGCATCCCCGATATCCAGTGAGGGTGTCTTCTTCCCTGGGAAGACATCTGCCACCAGTGCCCATGGAAACATTGCCATGGGAGGCAGAGGCCCTGGCTCCATGCTGGATCCCAGGCCAAGGAAAGGACCCATTCTCACAGGAATGTGGCTTGTGCGTTCAGGAGGAGCTGTGGGAAGCCGCCACTGCCAAGCAACTTTTCTGAGGACACATGCGTGTTTGCTACTTTGGGTCGCTGACTCAGGAGTGTATTGGAGCCTCTGGTCCTTTCTCCGAAAAAGGCACCCGTCCCATCGCATCGGCTGGAGTCCAGTGATGTAGAAACAAAGTTCATCTTCCCTGGCAGGCTGCATCTGCTAGGAGCCTGAGGGGCTGCCAGACCACTCCTCCCAGCCCACAGTTCCACTTAGAGGGGACACCTGCTCCTACGTGACTGTAGTGCCATTTACTAAAGTTGGAGAACAGGGCCAGGTTTACACATTCATTCATTCACTCAATAAACATGAGTATAGGGGCACCCTCTACAGGGGCGAGACGATTGAGTAACTAAGAATATGTAGAGTATCTTAGGCAACACACACCCTAGAGCAAAGTAAGCAGTCCTGGGAGAGGGTGATCGCAGTGCAGTTTGCAGAAGAGTGGCCAAGGAATGCTTGCCTGAGAAAGTTACATTTGAGCACAGCCTGAAAGAGGGGAGTGGGGAGCCACTTGACAAGTGGAAGGAGAGTATTCCCAACAGGAAACAGCACGTACAAAGGTCCTGAGGCAGGGACATGTTTGGTGTGTTGGACACACTGTTGGGTGCAGTATGGATAGAGTGAAGTGCCAAGGCAGAGAGAAGCAGGAGGTGAGTTTGGAGGAAGGAGAGGGAACAGACTGTCTCACTGTGGAGGCACTGAAAGGAGTGCTCTCAAAAGTGCTCCTTTTGCTCTCAAGGAGAAGTGGCTAGTCAAGGGTTTTGAGCTGAAGAGTTGTGTGATCTGATCGGCATTTCACAGGGCTTCCCTGGCTGATGGGAAATGCTGAGCTAGGTGAGAACAGCAGCAAAGTGGCCCCCAAGGGTGTCTCAGTCCTGCCAGTGCCTCCACCAGAGCAGTGGCCAAGGAGGTGGGGAGTTTGGGTCACTGGCTGGCTGGCCCAAGTGTGGATGTGTGGAGTGAGAGAGAGCACAGGGACCAACCCGAGGTCTCCAAAGAGGGTCTGTTAGCCGGTGGTTATGCCGTCCCCCGTCAGTGATGTCTGGAGGGCCCAAAGGCTTTAACTGTTTTGCCAAGGTGGCTTCTGTTTCCAGCAGTGGAGGCAGTCCCGGGGTTGACCTCCTGGGGGCGTGCGAGGGGTGATGGTCATCCCTCTGGAACACCCTCTGCCCAGCTCCGTGAAGTGAAGGGTGGGCAGAGGACCCTTGCTGGGCTCTTTCTCCCTTCACTGCTCACAGGAAACAGAGAGCAGGCGCACATCAGGAGCCATAGCAGGCTCCAGGCGTGGGTCCCCACACGGCAGGAATTACGCAGTGGTCAAAACCAAAGCCGGCCGCAGGCTGAATTCCAATCAGCTTCTGCGTGGCCATGGGGATTCAGCCCACCTTCTTGAACATGTTACAATCCGTGAGGTGGGTGACCCACTACTGCCTCAGGACCATCAGCAAGATGATACATCCGTGGCACCGGGCCTGCACGTGCCTTGCCACAAGTGCTGAAAACCCTGAGTGGTCTGGGCCAGCCTGCCTTAGCTCATCCCTTAGGGCCCATGATCAGGAAGCAAGCTCCGAGGCCTCTGCCTCTCTGCTGCCTCACTGACCTCCTGCCTTTAAGCCTTCTCGTCTCTTCTGGGTCGTGACAGCCTTATTCTGAATCAAGGCAGAGCCTTTGACTGTCTCTGAGGGGCCGAGGTAAGAGCCCCCTGGGTTACCCATTTGGCCCTAAATCCACCTGTGTGTGCCTTTTTCAGTCCTCATGAGGGCCCTTTAATGTCACTCCTAATATTGTACTACTTTATAGTTGAGGAAACTGAGGCTCTGGGGTGATGGGTGCTTTCCCAGGGCCACGCACCTCCCAGTAGCATTGTCAGGTTTGGAAACCCAGATGCCTTGGCCCCAAAGCCTCAGTGCCAGGCCTGTGCCCACCAGGTCTGTCTGCTGTCCTGACCTTGCCCCAGGGCCATGGGCAGCCCTCTTCCCAGGCAGACTCCTCTCGCAGACTGCGCTGCCCAAGGCCCTCAGAGGTCATAAGGGCAGCGCATCACTTTGATTAAGAAGGGGTGCCATGTGGACAGTCCCACTGCCTTTAGGCTGAATTGAATCAGCCCAGAAGTCTGGCCCTGGGGGACGCTGGCCCTGTCCCCTCAGCTGCCAAAGCCAGAGCGTGCCCTGGCTCACGACACGTTTCCACTCTTGCAAGGTCGCCCCAGAGGCTCTCATTTGAAGCTACTGGAACATGTATGCACAAGCGAACATGTTTCTGCCCTGATGTGACTTTTAGAAGGCCTCGTGGCTCTTGAGATTCTAGCGGATCTGTAAGGAGGATGGGGAGTCACGGGCTGCATTATTCATGGGGGGGCAGTGCACGCTAGCGTGGATTCAATGCTGCCCAGAGCTTAGGGGGGATTTGGCTGGAGATCCACTTGTAGCTTGAAGGGCCCCTTATTTGATAGGTTCTGAAAGTGTTTGGAAGGCCTTATGCCTGCGTCAGGCTAGTGATGGGATGCTTTTTATTTGTATCTACTTGTCCTGTTTCTCCAAAGAGCGGCACTCTCGCTGGTAAGAACAGAGTCTTACAGCCCATTGTGACGGCAGGGCCTGGCACAGTGTCCTGTCCATATTTACAGCAAAGCAAACATTTCTGGAAAATGAGGAAGTGTCTAGTGAGAGAGCTCTGGAGGACCAACCTGGAGCAATTCACTTACCTGCTGTAAGTCTAGTCTCCCTCCAGGTATTTGGTGCCCATACAGGGCCTATTTGCAGGCCTCAGGGAGGCCCCTGCCATGCTGTAGGGAAAATGCGCATGTCTTTACTCAGTTACTTGAGCCCTGGTTCTCAACCCTGTTCTCAGGAGTGTTCTCAGGAGCACTAGGAGGGCTTGGTAGAGTCCTGATGCTGGGTCCCGCACCCAGTTTCTTACCGGGACAAACCACACTGAGGCTGGTGGCTTAAAATCACACACATTAGTCTCTAACAGTTCTGGAAGCCATAGATCCAAAATCAAGGTACTGTATTCCCTCCAGAGGCTCCAGGAAGGCTCTCTCCTGCCGCCTCCAGCCCCAGTGGCTCCAGGCATCCCTTGACTTGTGGCTGTGTCATTCCAGTCTCGGCCTCTGCCCTCACAGAGTGTCCTCCTCTGTCTCAAATCACCCTCTCACTTTCTCCTACAAGGATATCTGCCACTGGATTTAGAGTCCATCTGGGCAGTCCAGGAAGGTGTCATCTCAAGACCCTTAATTTAATTACATCTGCCAAAGACCCTTTACCCAAATAAGGTTGCATTCACTGTTCCCAGAATAAGAATGTGGACGTATCTTTTGGGGAACCACCATTCAATCCACTACAGTTGGCCTGGGAATTTGCAGCTTTTGCATATCTAACATGGTCACAATGAATACTGGAAGTTTCTCAGTGTGGATTGGAAGGGATTGAACTGTGGGGCTCTGAAGAGAGAGAAATACTACAATGCCTTCTTTGAAATAGCACCTTTTCAGCAGAGGTCTTAAAATAGATTTTATCTCATGGGATTGATTTATGGTATCCATTAAGCCAGATGCATAGCTATACCACTAGAATTAATTTTAAAGTTGCTAACCCTTAATTATTTGCAGAAGATAGGACAAAAAGTGTTGGAAGCAATTTGGAGGTAGTCTTTATATTTCGGTCTATAATGGATGCTGTTTAAAACAATGGCTTTTCATATTCTCAGACAAGCAAATGATGCCATGACCATTCAGAGCCATAGGCTGCTCAGATGCTTTGTGTCCTAACAGAGATACAAAGACCATCAGCCTGTAGACCGTGGTTCTCCACTGCCATGGCATGCTTCAGCAGATGGCACATTTCTATGGATGTTTCCATAATTCTGAAATTAGGCTCTCCCTCTGCTCTCTGCCTGCCTAGGGGAAGCTGGGTCTTAGTTTTCTTGTCTAAACAGTCGGGGTGGTAATATTTGGTCCAAATAATTAGCAGGCTCATTATGGTGATCAATTAAGAGCACTTTTTAAACTGTCACGTGTTTTGGAATATGGCATTTCAATAATGACAAAGTTATAAATAAATCGAAATGAGGTTAATTCATGGAAGTTTATGTCCTACAGATAGTTCTGAAGAAAACTTTTAGTCTCAAATATATTTGCACAGAGCAGTCACTTTGGCTGCTCCCATGTATCAGATTGCCTCTTCAGAGAGGACCGCATTCTCTCCCATCCCATGCTATGTTCTTCAGTGTGGCCTTGACACTTCTTTCATTGAGATATGAGAACTTGGTGTCATCGCCTTGGACCTAAGTGGACCAAGGACTCAGTTATAACTGATAGAATGATGCTGCTTGGAGGGATGCTGAGTTCCTTCTCAGGCAAGGTCATGAAAGGCTGAAGTCACCATAGTGAGGAGGCTTAGATCAGCAAACACTAGACTCTGGTTCCAGGACAGCCACAATCCTGGGTTTCCTCTCAGTACCTCCTCTCTTGCACCTTGTACAACCCCTAGCATCTAGTAGGCTTTCAGACAACCAAGCATTGCAAGAAGGAACAAAAAGCATTCATTCTAAAATAGCCTCGAGTTTAAACAAAACCTGTAAATGGATCATATGAACAAATGTAAGGATGAAGAAGGTGGGATAGAAAACTATGCCTTAGTAATTTTCCAGGATTGTATGGTGCCTAAGGATTGCACCTCTTTCCTGCTTTGGTTGCTTATAACAATTGCCACAGGAAATTAGAAGGGAAGGAACATCGTTAGGCCTGGGAAATTTGAAAAGGTTTCTGTGGGAAGATTTAGCAGATATCTGAGAAAACGTAGAGGGAGTCTTGAGTCTCTTTAATGGCCACAAAAGAAATGCCTTTCAAAGAAGCTGATCCAGACATGTCTTCTTATTGTGACGCTCCTCACAGGGAACAGAGATGTTGGAGATTAAGTGTTTGCTTTTGTGGTGTTCAGATACAGCAGTTTGCAGGCTTGTCCTCTCTTTCATAGTAAGTAGCCTGTGGGTGGGCCACCTCCATAGCCTGATTATCATGCAGGCTGGTGCCCCTGGAAGCTGTGGCAGGTCCACAAAGATGGAGCCTCCCAGGATAATGCAGTTTGGCAACCCTGGGTCCTGCCATTGCTTTCCAGATGTGCCATCCACCCCATAGTTGCGTGTTATCCATCCTTTGATCCTTGGCCATGCTGAGGCTCCGAGACATCCCCCAAACAGGATTAAATATGGGCAAATGCAAGATAGGACAGGGAGTGAAGTATTAACTGAGTCCCATAATCCATAATCCTTCTATTTGGGCCACTTGCTGTCTGTGTTACTTAGAATGGCTCCCACCTTCCCCTGTGATGCTCTCCCGCCTGCTGAAAGGATTCTAAGTTTTGGTCCTGTCGACTAGTGTCATTACTACCACTAATGACAGTAGCAGCCACTGGTTTTTCTGATCATGCTCTTTATTGCATGAATTATGCTAAGTTCTTCACACAAATGATATAATTTAATCTTCATGAAAAACATAAAGTATATATCCTAGTAATATTTGCATGTTATAGATTTAAAAATAAACCAAACAAACAAAATAGAGGCATAGAGAATTTCAGCATTTTCCCCAAGGACTAATAGCTACTAAGCAGCAGAGCTAGAATCTGAACCCAGTCTGACTCCAGATCTTAGGGGCTTCACAAGGAATCCTGGGACCGATGGGCACCAAAGTTGTGACTTTCAAAGGAGGGCGGGGTGAGATTCCTGAATGTAGGCGCTGTTGCTTTTTTTGGTTGCATATTTCCTCACAGTGTATATAGGTGTTGGAGGTAAAATCTTCCAGCGTCCATAAGATTACCTTGAGCTTTGGTGCTACACAGTAGCCTGTCTTATTATTACTGACACTACTACTCTTCACCTGGATGAACTGTTTGGCTCCCACAGCGCCACCTGTTGGCCATGCACTCTACAGTCAAGCTTGTCCTCACCAATTATCAGAGGAGAGAGAGCAATGTGTCCAGGAAAGAGGCGCCCTGGGTGTTGGCCTTGCACCCCAGAGAGCTGATCATCCAGGTGGCCTCAAATATACCAAGTTTTATTAGCACAAACCACATCTCTCAATTTATGGAAATAGTACAGAATGTTTCCTTTGGGTGAAATTAAAATGCACCACACCAAAGGCCTTTTCCTCCTCCCTTAGCCCAGGACCTCTCTCCACAAAGGACAGCCGGCCCGACACGATTGGTGGGTGGTGAGCCCAGGTAGACTCTGTAGACTATGACACCTCATTCTTCTCATTGATAAAACAGTGAAATATCTGTTTCATACATCAGTGCCATTTAGATGGCACGAAGCAAGTCAAACACTAGCTTCACGCCTGACAAATAGGAAGCTGGCAAGAAGTCAAGAGTTCCATCCATCATCATTATTAATAAGAGATTTAGTTCTGTTCTCGGTCATCTTTGAATTTAATTGTATTGTCTAATTTATGTAACGAGACCACCTCGTTCCCTTTAAATTTAGAATAGTAAATCCCCTTCTCCTTACTTGTGTGTCCAAATTTTTAAGTTTAATTTGAAACCTAATTGTTTAATCTCATCAATAACCAGTCACAATCTGCCCTTCAGACACTCTTAAAGTGTGTCTGAGTTCCCCTTGCACCCTGATTTATGGTATGATATTTAGCACCCTAAGCTGCTTCAGAAACCCAATGGGCAAATTGGTTACCTAGCAACCACATAAACGCAACAGCTAACAGTACAGGTTAGCCCCATTTTGTTATAATGAAATAATGTCTGGGAGAATGGAACACCTAGGCACAGCATAGGATATGAGTGCTTGGAGGCAGATTGCTTCATCAGGGCAGATAAGCAAATAGCCATGGCGATGGTCATCCTGGTCCACAGTGGCTCAGCATTTTCCAGAGGGGAAGGCCTACTCTAAGAGTCCTGGGAGTGGAAAAGACAGGGACTGTGGTTGGTGTGCCCAGTGCTCTTGAAAGAGAATGTAAATTCAGATGCCTTTTGGCAAGTGGACACTTCCCACCCAAACTGCCATTTCCCAGCCTCTTTGTACCTGACTGCATGACCTCAAAACCATCTGACCTGGTGAAAAGAATTCTAATGCTCTATTCCTGTACTAAAACAAAACCTGTAGATAATATTACCACCTACACACATAATTTGGGAAAAAACCTCAAGATTATGCCATGACTTTAATATAAAGGAGGAAAAAGGAAAATAATTCACAATACAATAATAGGTACTTTAAAATGTAAATGCTCAGGCATAACTACACTGGAAAATATAATGGTGTGGTCAGATGCATATGCCTTTTTGTAATGAATCCACTTGGATTTAGGAGAAGATAACACAGAAGCCATTCTGAAGACTAGATGCACGATGGGAATTACAGAGGTGGAGATGAACAGGAGGTGCTGGGATTTAGCTCAGTTGGTAGAGCGCTGCTCTGCAGTCTCTGAAGTCCCCAGTTCGATTCCCAGCACCGCAAAATGGGAAAAGGACATGGCAACCCACTCCCAAGGCAATCCCGAAATAGTCAGCCATTTAAAACCCTATGAGGGTGGCTATGAGTTGGACTCAACTCAACGGTACCTAACAACAACAACAACAACAGATGAACAGGGGTAAAGCTGACCTACTCAGCACAGTTAGAATCACACAAAGAAGCTTTTACTTTCACAGAGAATTAGATTCCTGGCTTGGAGAATTATAGAGAAGTTTTATACCTCTATGAAACCTCGATGGGACCCTGAGAGTTGAGCAAAAATAGGATCATTCTTTCTTGAAGGGACTTTCCTTCACATTCCAGAGATGTTGGCAGCCCAGGCTCTGCCCATTGAAAGCCAATAGAATCCTCCAGTGATTAGAGCAACCAACTCCCACCCTTATTGTGGTTTTTAATACTGGTATGTCCTCCCTGCCTGACTCCACTTCTCCCCCACGCCTCCCCTCTCATCAACTCATTGATTGTTCCTATGATGTCATTATACCCTTGTCTCAGTCTCTTTGACAATTAGAGGAAAAGACAGGACCAGAGGAAAGACCAAGCAATCCATGTAAAATGCTTCGTTAGTACAGAGCCCAGCCCATAAGAAGGGCTCAGTAAAATGTGTCCCTCTTGTTTCTTCACTGAATTTAGCACTTTCTTCATGTATACAGTGAGCCCCTGACACAGGAAGATTCAACCTACAATTCTCCAACCTTGTGAATGGTGTGAAAGTGATCCACACTCAATAGAAGCTGTTCAGACTTTGAATCTGGGTC
The DNA here is from genome assembly GCA_007922755.1 of Pedetes capensis. NCBI lineage: Eukaryota > Metazoa > Chordata > Mammalia > Rodentia > Pedetidae > Pedetes > Pedetes capensis. The sequence goes on from VMDO01001606.1 coordinate 130,390, forward strand.
TTTCCTGGGGTGGAGTCCCATGGCCTGACACTCTCTCCTGACACTGTGCAGTGGTGGAGAGCCTCACTCCCTGTCGGCTCCACAACTACAAACAGAAGCCATCAGTGATCTCCAAGTGCTGGGCTGCTGAGCTGTGAAGTTTGGTAGGTTAGGAGTGTTCCATGTCTTTGCAACTGAAATACTTTCAATTTATTATGGGGTTGTATCCTGACAAACCCAACTTATGATTAGTTTGGGGCTAGGGTATAGTTCAGTTGGTAGAGTGCTGCTCTGCACACTGAGTCCCTGAATTCAATCCCCAGCATGGCAAAAATGGGATAAGGACTTGGCAGCCCACTCCTGAAGCAATCAGCCATTGAAAACCCTGTGGATTGCAGAGAGCCACAGTCAGATACGGTGCTTCTTTTGTTCTGTTGTACATGGGGTCGCTATAAGCTGGACTCACAACACCTAACATTGGTTTATTTGGACATAACCCCACCATCAGTTGAAAAGGATAAGACATGGGCATGCAAACACCACACATACACACACAACACACACACAAAAGCATGCATGCATGCACAGACCCCTCAATTCAGAGGAGAATACAGGTATTCTGTATTTGTGCAGAGCATTGATTCAGAGACTAAAAGGTCGTGGCATTTGCATAGAACTTACACATATCTTCCTGAATACCTAAACAACCTCTGGATTACTTACAATGTCTAACACAATGGCAATGCTACATAAACAGTTGTTAAAGTGTATTATTTAAGGAATAACAAGAAAAATATCTGTCCATGTTCAGTACAGATGTAATTATTTTTCTGAATCTTCTCAACCTGAAGTTGGTTGACTTAGGTGCAGAGTCCATGGATGTGCCCCGTGGGTGCAGAGAGCTAACTGGATAGGGAAAAATTCCTCCTCTGCACCAAAACCTGCTTCAACCCCTTCCCCAGGGCAGCCATTGGGTGTGGCGTGTCTTCCCAGAAGTTTTGTTTACAACAAACGTACACATCATTTCCATCCTTCCGTGGTACTTGTCACCTGAGTGGACATTGCTCCACAGCTGGCTCGCAGCTGCTTCCTCCCCAGTAGGATGCTGGGTGTGTAGATGCTCTTCCTTCTGTTTAATGCCTGTGTGGTAGTTCGTTTTATGGATGGACCATAATTTTTAGAAACATTTGTTGGTTTTATAATACAGACATGTCTAAAGCAGAAAACAAAGTAGCCTATAATCTCAGGATCCAGATAACCAAGTTAATATTTTTCTTTTAGTGAAATAAAAGTAATAGATGCAGATGGTAAAAATAAAAACAGAGCAGGATGGGGCAGTGACAGGACTATATGAAAAGGAAAAATCTCCTTCTTCTAGAATCCCAGTCCCTCCTTCCCAGAACAACTTTCTCCCAGAAGCCACAGGAAAGTAATACCCCAGCAGCAGCAGCGTATATTTGTTCTATTTGCATAAGGACCACACTGTGTAAGTGACTCAGGTGTGCCCTAGGAGCAGTATCGCTGCCTGATTTTTCACAAGCACGTGCCTGTCTCCTGCAGTAGGCTTGCAGCACCCTGGAGGAGGAGGCTGGGCTTGGCACCAGGTTGCATTCCCCCGGCTCCACTCTCAGCAGGAGGAAATATGGCCGCTTAGTTAAAACTAAAACTGGACATGGTGGCTACACAGATCACTCCATGGAAAACTGACACTTGCAATGGGCTGTGCCATATGCCCTCAGCCCGCCTGGAGCCGAGCCGGGCTGAAGCTGGGGTGGGCACCTCCTCTCTTCACACCTGCAATTTCCCCTCTGCACCTACAGATTCTCTGGGCTTTTCCAGTAGTGAGGCAGTTGCTCCCCATGTAAGGGAGCCCAGAAGCAGGGAAGTTTATGTCACAGGAGCCAGCCTCCAGTCAGTAGAGGAGAAGGGACAATGCCCAGGTCCTGTCCATAAAAGGGCAAATCTGGACTGAGTTCATTGTGGTTCCTCAGAGGTCCCCAGTGGGAGAAAGCTGCAGCGCTCCATTGGCACCCTGTCAGGGACGCACCTGTATTATGCTATCCTTTTCTCCCTGCTTATCTCTGTCTTCTCCCCTCCCACTCCTGCTTTCTCAATCCACACCCAAATAAACCACCGGCACCCAGCTCTCCTCTTCCCGAGGATGCTTTAACCCTGTCACTTGCCTAAACCCAGATTTCCTAACCTCTAAGTGAAGATAACAGGGCTGGGATTTAGCTCCGTTGGTAGAGCACTGTGCTGCAGTCTCTGAGGTCCCAAGTTCAATTCCCAGCACTGCAAAAATGGGAGAAGGACCTGGCAATCCACTCTCAAGGCAATCCCAAAACCATCAGCCATTGAAAACCCTATAAGGGTCGCTATGAGTCGGATACCAACTCGACGGCACCTAACTACAACAACAAGAAGTGAAGATAACAGGCTGGGGTTTAGCTCAGTTGATAGAGTGCCTGCTATGAGGCCCTAGGTTCATCCCCTGTACTGCAAAGTTGGGAAGAAAACCTGGCAGCCCACTCCAGAAACAATCCCCAAACAATCAGCCATCAAAAAACTCTATGAATAGCCGGGCGCGGTGGCGCATGCCTGTAATCCCAGCGGCTTGGGAGGCAGAGGTAGGAGGATCACAAGTTCGATACCAGAGGTAGTCTGCATAACTTAGTGAGACTCTGTCTCAAAAAGTAAAAAAATGGGCTGGGGGCACAGCTCTGTGGCCCAACACTTGCAGAGCATGCAGGCGCAAGGCCCTGGGTTCAACCCCCAGTACAGAAAAAAAAAAAAAAAAACTATGAATAGCAGAGGAGCACTAACAGAGTGCCAGGCATGGCACAGTGTTGGGAAGTGTTTTGTTCTGTTGTACCACAGGGTCACTATGACAGCACCTAACAACAAGTGAAGATAGCAGAATCCACCTGAGTAGATGGTACAGTTTAAAGGAGATAATGTGTATGAAGCATCCAACACATTGCTCATAGGCACTATCTTTAAGATTCTGCTATGTGCCATGACTGTTATATAATAGTAATTGCTTTATAAAATGTAACTTAATGAAATACATACATTAAATGCTTTATGAAAGCTTAATTTTTCTAAAATTGGTCTGGGTTGTCAAAGGAATTTTTATTCCTTCTTCCACATTCATGCAACAAATAATGTTGAGCACCTACTGTGTGCCAGGCACCCCTCTAGGGACAGAAATACCACCATGAACAAAGACGACAGAAACTCTTGCATTGGTGGTGCTCAGGTGCAAGTAGATTTGCTCAGCAAATGATATCTGCACCCTGGAGGTGTCAAGGAAAAGAAAACACAGTTGTTGTCTCCAAGAGAAGAATCCTCCATTTATTCAATGGAAGAAGAATCTTCCATTTATTTAAAATATATGCAGTTGAAAACATTGTTGTAGGCTTATTTACTTTATCTATGTTATTAGGTTCCTACTATCTGCCAGGCAGTGGGCTCAGCGCCCTCCTTATGGAAGATAGATAACTTTGGTCCCTGAGCTTCAGGAAATGTACGAGCCACTAAACTAGGTCAGTGGAAAAGCTCAACCCACTTTTTCTAGCTGGCTTGCTGTGACTCTGACTCCAAAAAAAAATTCTTTCTAATCACTGGGTCTAGCACAAATACAATGTAGTGATTCATTAATCTCCTTAGCCTTATAATTGCAAATTGAGTTTTCTCTAGAATTTACCTAAAGGAGGTAGATGCCCATTAAACAGTTCAGGGGAGTTTTATTTAAGCTGCAAATAAAATTAGTTTATTCATTTTTAATTTAATTCCCGGGAGGCATTTTGGAAGCCTTCCCTTCTCATCTGACCTAAAACCATTTTTTAGAATTATTGTTCTCCTAAATTGAAGCCCTTTCCAGCATTGTGCATTAGAAGTCTTAAAACTCATCTGTTTTCGTTTTTGTAATTGACTTACAAATGCATAATTGACTCACAAATGCATAATTGACTATGCATGGCATTTTAAAAGGGCAAAGTTTCCATTGCTTCTTGATTTCTTTGGAGGTTTTTGTTTTCTTGAGCCTGCTTCCAACAGCATGCCAGCTCATTCCTTGGGTCTTCTTTTGGAGAAAGCCCCATCCCACGGGCACCTGAAGGCAGGGCAGCTTCTCTTCCCAGCTGCAAGGGCACCAGAAGATTTGGCGAAGTGAGGACAATTTCCAGAGTCTTTGTGGGCAACTATATATACACCCATGGGAGAAAGACCTGGCAATCCACTCCCAAGGCAATCCCGAAACAGTCTGCCATTGAAAACCTTATGAGGGTCGCTATGAGTCGGATACCAACTCGACGGCACCTAACAACAACAACAACATATATACACCCAGTTTCATTCTCGCAACACGTAATTAGTCCACGGCCCACGTGACTATATGTATATGAATATGATCATCACTAACATAACAAATCATCTAAGTAGTAAGGAATTCTCCATGTTCCATTGACAAAACCAAGCCCTATGCTCACATATACATATCCACACAAGCCACACACCTAAGTACCTTCAATAGAAACACAAAGAGTGTAGCAATTGTCATTTGAAAGAGGACTTTCTGAAGATAGCGTTTCATTAAAGCAGACCATCCCAGAGGTAGGCAGTGGCCGTTCATGTTGCCCTGTGCTTATCTCCATGCAGCGTAAGGGGGAGTCGTGCAACAGGAAGCAGGGAAGAGGTTTGCAAAGGAGGGGGAAAGGCAAAACCTAAGCCAGAAGGAGGAACTCAAGGCTTCTTTGCTAATCCATGTGATTCTTCTTGGGAGAAAGGGGTGATTGGTACATGCTTGTCAGAGGCATGGTTGAATCAGGGTGGTCTTACTGTGGGTCTCCCCTGAAGCCAACTCTGAGGCCAAGATCCAATACAGGGAAGGAAAAGAAGGGAAGGCAGCTTTGGGATCAGGCACCCAGCTGCCTCCACAGGAGCCTGAGTGCTGGCCACCAGGAAGCACTGGAAACAGTCTTTTAAAAGAAGAGCCAAAGACAGCTGGGCATGGTGGCGTACACCTGTAATCCCAGCGGCTTGGGAGGTGGAGCCAGGAGGATCGCAAGTTCGACACCAGAGGAAGTCTGTGTAACTTAGCGAGACCCTGTCTCAAAAATTAAAGAAAAAAAAGGGCTGGGGGTGCAGCTCAGTGGTCCAGCAGTTGCAGATCATGCAAGTATGAGGCCCTGGGTTCAACCCCTAGTACTGTGAAAAAAAAAAAAAGAAGAAGAAGAAGAGCCAAAGGAAGTGGGGCCTCCGAGAAAGCGGTGGGAGGTGGCAGGAGCTGGGTGCAGCTGCTCAGGTCCCTACAGTGGTTGATGGGGAGCTGTTACTGGGGGTGTCACTTCCCAAGACTCATGGGCCTCTGTTGCCTCTGAAGACAGCCCTCCTGGTGTGGTGTCAGGAGCCTCACACAGAGGGGGAAGCAGCAAGGTCTGGGATGGGCTGGGCCTCCCCAGAGCCTGGTGAAAGATTCAGAAAGTGTTGGTTTAGCACAGGTAGGGTTCAAGGTTCCTGGCTCAGTACTCCTCATCCTTGGTAATGGGGTTCAGGTCTCCATAACACTGCCTTGAGTTTCACTGTCAGTCCCAATCCATCGACCAATCTACCCCTGTGCACACCTCATAATAACTGTCACCAGCATCCATCCTCTTAGCCCATTTCCCTCCTGCCAATGGCATCCCTCCCCAGTGGAGCTCCTCCTCCCCGATGGAGAACAGGACCAGAGAGTCACTCATATCATCCCCTGAAGCAGGGTCTTGAGTGGCACAATCCATGTCACGTGATTTCTGAACACGACAGAAGGGATTTCAACCCTGGAATATCATTAAGTCCAGGTTATTTAACCAGCTGCTTCCAAATCCTGCCTCGTGTCTGGTTGCTTGGTGCATGTTAACATGAAATTTCTGAATTAAAAGATGAGAATGTTTCTGGAAGATATTTAAAGCCCTTTAAGCAGGTTAGTGGGTCTTATTTTCTGTCTGAGCCAACTGTTATCGAAATGCATTTGACATTGGGCATGCGGGTGAATTGGTGAACGGTCCCTGGGAGTTCCAAGCACAAATCCTGTTAGCAGGTAATATGATTATGAGCACAGCCCATGTCGAGCCCATGGTTTTATCAGCTGGAGCAAAGCACCAAGATGCCAAGTTGCTAATGGAATTCAGCATCTGTGTCTTTCATGGGTTTCTAAATGGACAAAGTTCAATGCTATCCAAATTACCTACAGAATCAAAGCTACATCCAACTGTGGAGTAGGTATTTATTATTGCTTCTCCTCTGGGGGAAAAAGGCTTTTTTGCTTTCTAACCATTTTTATCTTTGATGCAATAATTCCTTCCACCTTCTAAAATTATTAGAAAATGAACCAAATATGAAAAAACACATTGCATTTTGAAGGGTCTGACCACAATCAATAGACCATGGTAATGCCAGACTCTAATTTTTGTGTTTAGCAAGATAAAGGTTATTGGCTAATGGCCTTTGAGAGAGGAGAAAAAAATATGTTGAATGCGATACAAATCCCCATATTTTGTATTAAGATCTTTTGTAGGCTCTTGCCATACAGTGCAATCATAGGATATTCTTCCTTTCTTCCTTTTATGTCTTTCTCGGTAACTTAAAATAAGCCCTCATTTATATAGTCTAAACATGGAAAGCCTGCAGCCATAGCACTGTGGCATCCAATCCCGTCAGATCTCAGAAACTAAGCAGGGTCAGGCCTGGTTAGTACTTGGATGGGAGACCATCTGGGAATACCAGGTGCTGTAGGATTGGGAGAAGGACCCTGCAACCCACTCCCCAAAATCAGTCCACCATTGAAAACCCTATGAACAGCAGAGAAGCACTGACAATAATGTTTTGCCTGTTATACGTAGGGTCGCTATGAGTCAGACACGGACTCAATGGCACGTAACAACAACACAACAAATCATGGAAAATCTTTGTTTTTTTCTTTTCCTTCTCTATCAAACTTGTTTTTTCAAAATATTACAAAGAAGGTTCAATTTAATCCCGTTCAAGCAACTGGGTCACTGGCAATTTAATGCCCAAATTTTTATGGCCACCTTGTAGAATTCAGTCATAGCATTGAACATCCACCGACTACTGCCCAGTTCAGTCATTCAGATGACCATGACGATGAGCTGTCAGTGTTGAAACATCAGGACCAGCACAACCACTTCTGACTCCATCTGTTCATCTATGAGGGAATGCCCAGCCTTTGCCCAAATGTGCATCCGTATTGAAATTCAGTCATGACACATCCTTCTTCTCCCTCTCACCCAGTCTCTTGATTCACGCTGCTCTGCCCACAGCAGTGACGCTTCACACCCCTGCCCTCCCTTAGCATCCTCTGACACACTGGGCTCTTCCTTATGCTCAGAGGTGCCAAGTTCACTCCGTCCCAAGGCCTTTGCATAACGTGCTCCTCTGGCCTGAATGAACACCACTCACTTCTGCAGAGCTGAGTCCTCCTTGCACCCAGGTCTTGCCTCCAGTGTTACTTCCTCAGAGAGGTCTTCTCTGGTTCTGCTGCCTACATTAGCATCCCACACAGCTGTGCTCCGCAAAACCTTCTGCTTCTATTTCCTCAGTGGCCTTTACCACCACCTCAAAGCATCCAGTTTTTGTAACTGCACCCCAGTTTATTGTCTGCCCTGCTAGTAGCTCTGAGAGTGAGCAGGGACCTGGTCTCTCTTATCTGCAGAGTTGTTAATGCCCAGGATGGGGTTTAACACATTGTGAGTACTCAAGAAATGTCTGGATGAATGTGTCCATTTGTAAATATGGAGGCACGTTACAACTAACTCGACACTTGGCACATGCTACTTCTACATTTGATGTCTCAAATAACATATGATAATCGAAAGAACTTTTTTATCCTCCTATGTGCCTGGTGCATGCAGCCATACCACGGTGGCGTCCAGTGAGATCTCAGAAGCTAAGCAAGGTTGAGCCTGGTTAGTCCTTGGCTGAGAGACTGCGTAGGAATACCAGGTGCTGTAGGCTTGGGAGAAGGACCTGGTGACCCACTCCCCAAAATCAATCAGCCATTGAAACCCCTATAAATAGCAGAGAAGCACTGACAATAGTGTTTCACCTATTGTACATAGGGTCACTATGAGTCAGACACTGACTTGATGGCACCTAACAACAACATTTATCTGCCTGGTATCTAATATTGTGTCCCTACATGGTAGGTGCTCAAATAGCAGGTCAGTGGACTATGTGATGATGCAAGGAAATTATACAAGAGAGAAGGAAACTCCCACTCATGGAGCAGCCCAGGATGGGACCTTCTGTATGCTTCTGCTCTAACCCCTCAGCAGTGTCCCTGTGGGTGTTTTTGGAGGAGACAGGGGGAAGCAAGTAGAGCCACAAGTTCATGGCATTGGTGTTGGAACTTCATTGCAATAATAAGCCCCTAAGAACATGCGCACTACACTTAGGCACATAGAGCGATGTGCCTCTGTTTCACACTGATGAGGTTTTTTAAAGTAATACTTATATCATCACCACAATGGCTGATGGAGCCTCTTTGGAATGGGGGGCAACTCAGCCATCCATATTTGTGGTCTCTCAAAGGAAGAGTACGCTGGAAGTGAGTAGGGTGTGCATCTGCTCTTGCGGGCAGATAGCATAACTGGAATACACCGGTGTTCCAAATGCTCCCCACCCCAAGTTCTTCATCTCTGTGAGGCTCGGAGCCCCCTGAGTCCTGGTCAAAGCAGAACTGTCCAAAGGGCACAAAATCCATGCATTTTCAATTCTGGGGCTGCAGAGAATTCCCACAACTATACACATTGGAAATGTTTAAATAAAAGGAGCCACAGTTCATGTTATTTCCTTTTTTTATGACAAGTAACTGTCTTCCATAACCAATAGACATATTTGGGTGGAAAATCACTTATAAGCCTGTCATTGTAACATAGCTACTATATTTCTTTTTGTAATATATTGGCATTTTATTCCACTGTGCACATACAGTTTGACAGTTGACTGCTTTTACTTAAGACATCATAGCTTCAAACAGTCGTGATGCCATCTCACAATCAGTACTTAATTGGAAAGGTTTCAGAATAATGCTATTGTAGTATTCAAACGCAAAGGCATGATGATACAGTGAAGATTGGTTTCTGTTTTGCCTAAAATTATTTTAGAACCCATTAAATTTTGTATAGCACATTCTCTTCCATCTACAGGTCTCCCATAAAATGGCTTCAAGTCTCATAATCAATGATATTTTAAAGCAGCATATAAGAGTACTTAGCTTTAATGTGATCATTGCCTCTGGCCATAGTAAAAACAGAATTTTTTCCCAATTATTATCAGTCACTCTCCTCCTTCCTCCATCATGATAAGACTGAGTGACTTTCATTCCTCACCAGGCAACTAATCATCCCTTGCAAGCCTCCTTTATAAATGGGATGGAATGAATCTCATTATGCAATGCAGTAATGTTCCCCAACTAGAGATTGGGGTGTAATGATATTGGGGAAAGTCATGGGCAAGAGCATTAAGACACATGGAACTTAGAGAGAGCACCCACCTCACAGACAGGCTACAGCAGCCCGCACCAGCCTCGAAGGGGCCCTCCCTCACCTCTCCTGCCTCTTCCACCTGCTGCCTTCTTGCCCAGTCCTTCCAAAACTTCTGAAAAGGAAACAAGTGCTGGTGTTTTTCATGTCCCTGACAAATGCTCCCTTGCCAGCCAGCTATGGTTTTATGAAAGTATTATCTGGAAAGGTACCAAATATGTCTTAATAAATCCAATAACTGCTGTTCTTACTTGTTTTGACCTCTTCAAAAATTCCTTCCTAGCAAATTTGAAATGTACAACGCAGTATTGTTGACTGTAGGTCCAGTATTGAATGGGAGAGCTCTACAGCTTGCCCACCCCACTTAGTTGGAACTTCACACCTGTTGATCAGTGACTCCCCATCTCCCCTTCCCTGAGCCCCTGGCAATCACCACCCTACTCTTTGGTTCTATGGATTTAAGTGTTTAGATACTTTATAGAAGTAGAGCCAAACAGCATTTACCCTTTTAGGTCTGGCTTATTTCACACAGCATAATGTCCTCAAAGTTCACCCATATTGCCATAGACTGCAGAGTTTACTTCTTTTTTTGAGGCTGAATAGGATTCTGCCATGTGTATGCCACATTTTCCTTATCCATTCATCTCTCAGTGGGCATTTAGATTGTGTCCACATCTTGGCTGTTTGTGCTGATGTGAACATTATACTCCTTATTATGTGTTCATAATACCTCTTGAGACCCTGATTCCAATTATGGATAAATATCCAGAAGTAGGATTGCCAGATCATATGGTAGAAGACTCAGGTTTTTGTCTTAAAAAGATAAACAAAATTGACAGAACTTTGGCTAGACTAAGGGAAAAAAGAAAAGATTTAAATAAAATTAAAATATAATTTTCAGAAATGAGAGATTCCAACTGATAGAAATAAAAGGATCACAAGAGAATTATATGCCAGAAAATTGAATAACCTAGAAGAAATGAATAAATTTCTAGAAACATACCACCTACTAAGATTGAAGCATGAAGAAATACAAAGTCTAAGCAGATCAATAACTAGTGCAGAGATTTAATCAGTAATGAAATACATCACAAAAGACAAAAGCCAAAACCAGATATTTGTTCTACAAACATTTAAAGCATTTTGCCAATCCTCAAATGCTTCAAAAAAAAAAAAAAAGATGATGAACACTTTCAAATTCATCTTACAAAGCAGGCATCACCCTGATATCAAAACCAGACAAAGATGTCACCAGGAAAGAAAACTACTGGCCAGCTGCATGCAGTGGGGCATGCCTGTAATCCAGTCATTAAACAGGTGAAGGCAGGAAGATCAAGTTTGAGGCCAAAGGCAGCCTGCATAATTTAGTGAGACCCTGCCTCAAAATAAAAAGTAGTTCATGTACAGTGGAGCATGCCTATAACCCCAGTGACTCAGGAGGCAGAGGCAGGAGGATGACAGGTTCAAGGCCAGAGACAGCCTGAGTAACTTAGCAAGACCTTGTCTCAAGATAAAAAATGTAAAAATGAGGGCTGGTGTAGCTCAGTAGCAGAGCACGTGCAAAAAGTATGTGTGAGGCCCTGGGTTCAGCCCCCAGGAAGAAGAAGAAGGAGAAGGAGGGGGAGGAGGAGGAGAAATAGTAGCAGCAGCAGTAGTAAAAATGGGTGAGGTATACTTCAGTGGTAGAGCACGTGCAAAATGTGGGGGCCCTGGGTTCAACTCCCAAGTACTGCAAAAAAAATAAATAAGAGAAGAAAAAGAAAAGGAAACTATGGACCAAAAATCCCTCATGCATTATTGTTGTTCAGTAGTCAGGTCCAACTCTCAGCAACCCTGTGTACAAAAGAACAAAACACCACTCAGAACTGTGCCCTGCACACAATCTTTTTTATGTTTCAAATCTTCTTCACTTTCAACAAGTACCCTCATGCATATAGAAATAAAAATCCTCCACAAAATACTAGCAAGCAAAATCCAGCAGCACATCAAAAGGATCATATACTGTAATCAAGTGAGATTTATCCCTGAGAGCCAAGTGTAATTCAGTGCACAAAAATCAATGTGATCCACCACATTAACAAAATAAAGAATAAAAATCACATAGTTGTCTCAAATGCAGAAAAGTACCTTTCATAATAATAATAAAAAAAAAAACTCTTCAACAAATGAGGAATGGAAGAAAAGCAACTTACCATAACAAAGATTATATATGAAAAGCCCACAGCTAACTTCATACTCAGTAATGGAAAACTGAAAGCTTTTCCTTTAACAATGAAATTAAATTGTAATACAAGTTTTTATTTTGTTTATAAAATGTTAATAAATATATATTTTGAAACCAAAACAGACAAGATATTTTAATAAAGTTTTAAATTAAAACACAAGCAACTTGCAACAAAAATAAAGACCTATATATCCTTAGAAATGATACAGGTCTTAGGGAGCCAATGGCCCTGGTTATGTTCCAGTTAGAGCAGGTCACCAGGTAAGTGTTAAGATCAACAGTGAGGTGAGAGTGCCTGCCCTCCCACTTCTATTCAACATAGTACTGGAAGTCCTAACAAGAGCACTTAGGCAAGAAAAAGAAATAAAATACACCCAAATCAGAAAAGAAGAAGTACAATTATCCAATTGGCAAACAAAAATGATCTTATATATAAAAAACACTAACGGCTTCATAAAAAATACAATAATAATAAATTAACTAATAAAAGAATTCAGTGAAGTTGCAGTATATAAAATCAACAGCACAAAATAAGTTGTGTTTCTATACATTAACACCAAATTACCTGAAAACGGAATTAGGAAACAATCTAATTTCTAGTAACACCCCCAAAAATAAAATTCTTAGGAATAAACTTTACTAAATGACTTGGACATGGCTCGATGGAACCCAACAACAAAGAGGTCAAAGACTTGTGTACTGAAAACCACAGAACACTGTGACAAAAATTAACATGTACAAATGCAAAGACTTCCCATGTCAATGGCTTGGAAGACGTACTGTTGTTAAAACATCCTACCACCACAGATTCAGTGCAATCTCTAGCAAAACCTCAATGGTGTTTTTGCAGGCATAGCAGAAATAGCATATGTGATCTAACAATTTTCTTATTTAGTCTTTGATGACCTGGCCCACCAGGTTCACCTGTAGCTGTACTGCTCTTCCCTTGTGCCTTGTTCTTCTTTGTACCCTCATGTATAAGGTCCCCCAATATTCAGCTGGTGATACTTTTTCCTCCATTAGTAGGAATGGTCACGCCCACAAGCTGAATTATGCCGTGCACACTGATACCTCCTAAAAGGACTCTGACCATCCTCTTGAGCACCTGTATTTGAATTTCTAACTTCCTGGGAGCACCTTAAGTGGGTGACCTTAAGAAACCATTAATAACTTATAAAAGGACACAAAGTAAGTTATATGAAACCACAAACCACCTGGATTCGAAACCTGTCTCTGCCACTAACTAGCTATGTATACATAGGCCACCTAATTAACTTCTCTGTGCCTACATTTCCTGATCAGTGAATACTTTGTAGTATTCTTATAGTGGTTATACTAAATAATATGCACAAAGTCTTTAGAATAGTGCCTGGCACATGTTAAGTTGTTGTTGTTGTTAGGTGCCATGGAGTCAGTACCTAACTCATAGCAACCTTCATTCAGTTTTCAATGGCTGACTGTTTCAGGATTGCCTTGGGAGTGGATTGCCAGGCCCTTCTCCCATTTTTGCGGTGCTGGGAATTGAACTTGGGACCTCAGAGACTACAGTGCAGTGCTCTACCAACTGAGCTAAATCCCAGCCCAACATGTTAAGTAGTCTTTAACAATTAGCCATAATAAATATTGGTAATTTTATAAACCAATACTATTATCAGTTGAGCTGGGGTTTAGCTCAGTGGGTAGAGTGCTGCTCTGCACACTCTGAGGCCCTGAGTTTGATCCCTAAAACTACAAAAATGGGAGAAGGACCTTGCAGCCCACTCCCAAAACAGTAGTGTCAGGCATGGTACAGTGTCGGGGAGTGTTTCATTCTGTTGTACATAGGGTCGCTATGAGTGAGACCTGACTCAATGGCTCCTAACAACAATATTATTAGTAGCATTTTCTAAGTATTATCTTCAGGACTTCAGGGCTTGATAAGGATTATTTCATTTATCCTCAAAATGATCCTATGAGATAGCCACTGTTCTTCTTTTCACTTTACAGAATGGCAAATGGAGGCTCAGGGAAGTTAGTGGCTTAGCCCAATGCCACACAGCTTCCTCAAGGCCCCTTAGGAAATGGTAGGGCCATAATGTTAGCCCAACCTGTCGGACTTGTCACCACACTTCTGACCGCTCTTCTGTATGACTTTCCCAGCTCCTCTGCAAAGACTGTCAGCTCACTTTCTTCTCCTGGAAACCACCCCCATCTCCTGGCTTCTCCCCTCCTGAGACCCCAGTCACAGCCCTTTCTCACCTGTAGGGAGCATTTGCTGCCCACAGGACTTTCCTCCACCTCTGCCCATCTCTCCTCTCACAGCCATGACCAGCTGAACCCCTTTCTCCAGCTTCCCCTGTTCTGATACCGCTTCCTGTCCTGAGCTCCCGCCGTCCAGCTTTTATATGCCTTCCTGTTCACTGAGCACAGTGACCTTCAGGAAAAAGCAGAATTTTAATCTTAATGACATGAAGGGAGAGGCTGCAGCAAATAGGCAATTGAGCAGCCAAGACAAATATGTCCTAAACATTTTTGGAGAAGCTGGAGAAATTCCAAAGCACCAGCCAGTGATTTAAGCCAGACTTCCCTTAGGAAGCAGACAGATTGAGACACAACTTGAGGTTCAGCAGACAGACCCCACACCCCCTGGTAGGTGCTGTTTGTTGTTGTTAGGTGCCTGGTAGGTAGGTAGTCAGTATTCCATCTTGGGTCTGGATGAATCCTCTGGATGTCAATGAAATAAAGACTATTTTGCAGCAAAATTATTCCAATCAACTGGAGAGAGAGGAATAATAACTTTCCCCCATATACCCTAATGCCCTCTGCAACCCCCCAACTTTGAAAACTCCTACATGTCCTTTAAAGTTCAAGGAAAAGTGCACATCAGTTAAGCCTTTTCTCAACTTTGCTAGATAGTTCCTCCCTTTTAAATCATGTGGTAGAACATAGTGCTTAAGAAAATGGGCTCTTCAGCAAATGTCATTCAAATACTGGTTTTGCTATTTATTAGCTACATGTTACTGTGAAGTGCCATTGAGCTGGGTCTGACTCATAGTTACCCTGTGTACTACAGAATGAAACACTACTAATGCTGTGCCAGGCATACAATCTTTTTTATGCTTAAGACCATTGTTGTAGCCACTGTGTCAATCCATCTAGTTGAGAGTTTGCCTGTTTTTCATTGACTTGCCACTCTCTCAAATATGATGCCCTTGTCCAGGGACTAGTCCCTCCTAACAACATGTCCAAAATACTTAAGACAAAGTCTAGCTATCCTGGCTTCCAAGGAGTACTCTGGTTGCACTTCTCTAGGACAGATAGATTGATTCTTTTGGTAGTCCGTGGTATATTTAACAATTGCCTCCAGCACCATAATTCAAAACTATCAATTCTTCTCCCTTATTCAACATTCAGCTTTTGCAAGCATATAATGTAACTGAAAATACCATGACATGAGTCAGGCACACCTTTGTCTTCAATGTGACACCTTTACTTTTCAACACTTTAAAGAGTTCTTTTGCAAGAGCTTTTCCCAATGCAACGTGTCTTTTGGTTTCTTGACTGCTGTTTCCATGGATGTTGATTGTTGAACCAAGTAAAGCAAAATCTTGGGCAACCTCAATCTTTTCTCTATTTATCATGAAGTTGCATGCTGACCCACTTGCGAGGACTTTTGTTTTCTTGATGTTGAGATTCAATCCATACTGAAGGTAGGGCTCTTTGATCTTCATGAGCAGAGGTTTCAAATCCTCTTCAGTTTCAGCAAGCAGAGTTGTGTCATCTGCATAACACAGGTCGTTAATGAGTCTTCCTCCAATTCTGATGCCACATTCTTCTACACAAAGTTCAGCTTCTCAGATTATTTGATCAGCATAGAGATTAAGGGGTACAGTGAAAGAATACAGCCCCAATGCACACCTTTCTTAACTTTAAACCAAGCAGTGTTTCCTTGTTCTGTTCCAACAACTACCTCCTGGTCCGTGTGCAGATTCCTCATGAGGACACTTAAGCGCTCTGGTATTCCCATTCCTGGCAATGTTATCCATAATTTGTTGTGTGGCCTTCAGTAATTACCTCCCCTTCTCATTTGGAAGATGGGGTGGTGCAGATGCCTGGTCCTACTTCCTGTGACTATTGGGAAACTGAAAGAGAAAAATTATGAAAAGCATTTAGCCCAGTGCCTGATGCCTGTATGTACCAAGTAATGGTTGCCTGCTGAAATGTACAGCCATGAGACAGAGGCATCTGGAAAACTAGAACACCCGCAGCAAACACTGGGGTCTTTCCCACATACAAAGATGTCTCCATCCCTTTAAAGAAAAAGAGCAATGACAGTCTCTGACTGCCTCAGAGGTCCATAGGTCATTCCTACAGCCTTGGGATAAGGTGACAGGAAGGACACAGAGCAGGGCTCCAGTTCCACTTAAGATTTGATCCAGGGCCATGGGCAGGTGGGGAGAGCTTGGAAACCAAGATTCAGCCCAGGAACCACTTTGAAGAGGAGGTGATGGTAAGACGAGGCCTCTGATCTCTGCCGGCTGAGAACTCATTTTAGTAAGAGGAAGGCAAGAGAGAGAATGGCGGTGCTGAGGCCGCAGCTCTTTGCAGGGTGACTGGCAGGGTGACCATGGGAAGGATTTGGAAACGTAGAGCTCAGCCAGAGGTGGTGCAGGCTCCCCTTCCCCTCTGCTCTTCCCAAAGGGACCCTCCTACTTGGGGAGCTGAAGCCCCATTTGGAAATTGAAGTGCCCCCAGAAGAATCTCGGACAGTTACTTCCATTCTGATGAGCACAGCCAAGGCCCCCACCTCCTGAAGGGCTGGCAGGTGCCTGCTCACCTCTAGCCCCATTCAGGATGCCTCATCTGTTTCTAGAACAGCTCAGCAGTGTACAGCACCTGCACTGGAAGGGAAGCCAGGGAGGAGAGCATTGTCCTTCCTGACGCTGTGCTGCGTCCCTTCCTCAACACCTGTGACTAGCTCCACTGCCCTCTAACCCCACCTCTGCGACAGACTTCTGAACCTACCTATAGATCTCCTGCCAGGACTTTTTGTTCATTGATTCCACCTTTGGAAAGCACCTCATCCAGCCCCACAGGGTGTGGTGAATACCTGGTACTCAGAAGTGTCATTAATCATGGCATAAGACATCATCCTGGCTTCCCTGGGGATCTAATGACCAACTATAAATACAGGTAGTAGAAAAAAGGTGGATGTGGCATGAATCATCTCATTAAAACCCTTGGCAACCTATGGAGGTGATCAGGGGTAGGGTTCCAAGTCTTCTGCTGATCTCAGTTGAACCAGTCCTTCCAGAACCATGGCCATACACAACCAGTATTCACACTTAACATGGCTGGAACATCCCTCTTAAATGGGGGGAACTGATTCAGCTCCACTTGTGATAGACTGCTCCAGACTCCTATTATTATGGCAGGTGATTTCCTTCCAAGATGCCCTAAGGCATTCCCACAATATACTAATATGATGATAATATACTAAAAATCCTTAGATATCCTAAAATGTGTTTTTCTCTGGTTATTTATCTCTAGCAGGTTCAGGGATCAGAAACCTTACTTCCAAACCAGATAAGCTGTATTGCACATTCAGCTCTATAGAATATTAGAATTTCTTTTCTGTGAATAATCCAATCTCTTTTAAAGGGGTAGGGCTTTTTTGTTTTGTTGTTTTTGTTTAGTTCTGGATACTATATGCATAGCTTCAGACTTAAAAGAACTGGTTGATGCATATTTCACCTTGGGATTTTAATTAGCTAGACACCAATTTTAAAGAATGGTATTTAGATAGAAAGCGATGGATTTCCTACTACAGATGAGCAGAATAAAAATACATAGTGTAAGAGAATTCTCATGATTGGGGCATGGAGCTATGTGCTATACAGCAGCAGTTTTCAACCCTATTGGCACCAGGGACTGGTTAAGTAGAAGATAATTTTTCCATGGATAGGGTTTCAGGGTGGATCGCTTAGGCTACATTGAATTGGAAGTAAATAAATTCAACCAATAGTAGATTAAACAATGAATACATTTAATGACTTCTCATAAAGTGGCTGGAGGCGGGCAGTTAAGGGTGGTTGGCAGCTGATCAAGTCATCATGAATCTCAGCTCTCTTTATTCTTCCACTTGTTGACTTTTTGTCCTTGTGTTCATTGCCTTATGGTTACAACATAGGCACTGCAGCTCCAGATACATCAGGATCACCTTGGCAGGGAATGAGGTGAGAGTTAACAGTGGAAAGAAGGTACAAGTCCTTTCTTCTCCTATCAGGAAAGACCGTCCTCTCTGGAAGCTCCTATAGACTTCTTAGGACTTTCAGGGGCACCAGATCACATAGTCCCCCCGCCTGCAGAGGCATCTGGGAGGGTGTCTGGCTTGTTAGTGTGCATTGATGAAGGGGATGGCTAGGAATGAACTCTGTGGTAAGCAGTAAACAGCCAGCCACTGTGGAATTAATGTCATTGTTCATCATGCATTGAAGTGCTTTTTCCATGATTAGTCCTTTTGGTAAGACAATAAATTACTCAAATCAAACAGAGAACCCTCTCATGAAAGCAGAAAACAAAAGTTTTAGCAAGCCTCAATAATGATATTCCAGTTGTTAAAATTGATGATATTTCTTATTTGTTGAAAATTAATACCAGGGCCTGAGGTGTGTCTCTGTGGTAGTCTGCATGCCTAGCATGCATGAGGCACTGGATTCCATCCCAGCACCACAGAAATCAATTAATAAAATTAATACCATGTGAAGAATCATTTAGTTCATGTTCTTCTGACATAAAAGTTAACTCATGATTCATTTATGATAAGGGGGGGGTCTCTGTTTCTAAGAATCAATCATTCAGAGAAGTTAGTAAATTTTGTGGATTTATAATAGAACTACTTAGCTAAGAATTTGT
This sequence comes from Pedetes capensis, assembly GCA_007922755.1. NCBI lineage: Eukaryota > Metazoa > Chordata > Mammalia > Rodentia > Pedetidae > Pedetes > Pedetes capensis. The sequence continues at coordinate 149,029 of VMDO01001606.1, forward strand.
GTGTAGTTTGAGAGCCGTTCTCATTTTCAATTAGATATTCTAGAATCTCTGGAGTTTACTTAATACCGTTTTCCACGAGTTATATTGAACTCTCTTGAAGATTTCATATCATTGAACTAAAATCATATTAACATTCATCTAACAAATTAAAAAGTCTTTCTCTTTAATGGGAAAACTTGAGCACCAGGGCTGTTTCATAGATTGTTTAGGAGACACTCGGTTTTGCCCATGATAAACTAGAGCATCCATGACTTCTAGCCAGGCAGTGGTTTCAGAAAGAATGATGTCTCAGAGGTCTTTGAGACGATGAATCAGCTAGTTTCCCATAGTGTTGTTGCTTCTAATTTGAAACAGAGTAGACTTTAATTTCTTGCATGAATTAATTAATACTTATGATAAATGCCTTTAAAACACTTTCTGGTGCCTGATCAAAAATTGGAGTTCTTCAGATCTATTAATTCCTCTTAATATGGAAAAGCCTGAAAAGGTTGAGTCACTGTGCTGCTAATCCCATGCCATGCCTATAATCCCAGCCACTCAGGAGGCAGAGGCAGGAGGATTGTGAGTTCAAGTCCAGAGGCAGCCTGCGTAACTTAGTAAGACCCTGATTCAAAATAAAAAATGAAAAATAAGATGGAGGTTGACCTCAACGGTAGAGAACTTGCAAAGTATATGTGAAGCCCTGGTTCAACCCCCAAATATCAAAAAATAAAATAAAAAATAAATAAAGTGATGTGGGAATTAGAGACTATTTGACTTCTCCCCAACTTCTAAAATCACATGTCACTGGCATATTTAATAGGGATTGCAAATGCAATGGAAGGATCACCATGGCCCCTCAGTATAAGTGAAACCACCTGCCTCCCAAAACCTAATGAAAAAAATTATTCATTGTCTTTGATGATATCTAATGTTAACTCTTCACACAGCACCCATTCTCTAATACTTAGTGTTTACTGCGTGTTTCTTCCAACTGAGAGGTGGCCACCAAGAGAACAAGCATTGCATGTGACATGTCCATTACTCTGTTCTTTGCCAATGCCTAGCAGAGGGCACTGCAGAACTGAGCAGATATTTTATTAAAGTCTTGTGTGAATCAGGGACTTGTATGGGTTGTGTTAACTTAGGTTGCCATTTAGTAAGTTGTTCATGTCATATTAACCAGAGAAAAATAGACAGCAGGTTGTGATGGATTAGCAAATTGGGAGATATTTGGGGACCCAAAAAATTCAGCTGACTACCTGATCATGTTGCCTGGAGACAAAGTTTGAAAGGAAAATATTCCCAGGGATGTTGAGTGTGAAGCAGGCAACTCAATGACTGTTGTCTCGGAGCATTTTAATATGACTGCATTTAACCTTGGTCATCCACTAACTCCTAGAGAAGGTGATCCTTAAAAGGACTAAAAATCATGACCAATTTAAGAAAAAAAAAAAAAAAAAAAACAGTCAATGTAGCAATCCACTGAATACCACTGACGGAGGCTCACATGACCCAAAGTTCTTAAAGTTGACCTCAGAGCATAATTGAAGCAAGCCTTCAATTACAGTGCTGAGATAAAGAGAAAAGCAGCCAACTGGTTTCCTTGTTTTTAATGAAGTTGGAGAGCAAGTGGCAATTTGGGGACTAAGATGAGCTGTTCTGGAAGCTTCTGCTCCTGACGACAAAGGAACCTTGGATGCCTTCTACACTGTTTTCAGTGGCTCCAATGACAAGATGCCACATGGCTGTGTTGGCACTGGGGAGAAATTCAGAACAGACTAAGCCTTTCATTTCTCCTTGGTCCCAGACCCCTCTGACTAGCAGACACACAGTCCTTCCTCAGCCAAGTGTGGTGGCGGTGCCCCTGCAGACAGGACTCAGCTCAGCCATATGAAAGCCCTATGTCGTGTGGCTTCATTGTCTGGCCCTGTCCAGTGGAGGAACCTGTGCCAGAGAGCACTCAGATGACCTGTCCAGCTTCATGGCTTCTGAGCAACAGCAAGACACAGACACCCTGGCCCCAGGACCATCTGGAACACTGGTTCAAAATATGTCTTTCTCGGGATCTTGACATTTTCCCCACTAGGACATTCAGAACACAAGTAAGGCTGGAGGCTCCTCCCCCCCAGGGCACATTTTCAGCTGCTTTGGGCCTCTAAAGTATTAGCCCTTAACCTCCCCTCTCCTATGAAGGTGAAGGAAATATTTTCTAAGAATTGGAGTTTCCTAAATTGACCAACAAGTCTTCCTCTTTGGCTATGACGCATCTGGAGGGGCTAAGGATATCACACGAGGCTATCATTTTCTGTATTTTTTTTTCATTTCTTATGGATTATAGGTTCAAACCCTTGGTCAGGGAATGACAGGCTAAATGATTGTGCCACTAGAATGTGAGCTCAGTTCTCAGTCCCATAGGTGCCCAGTGAATGCTGGAAGGGAGGGAGGAGAGAGAAAGGGAGCAGAAGCTATTGAGCTCAGCAGAGCCCTGGGTTTCCTATGTTGAAAGGGTGGCTCATGATGGTACTTTCCTTATAAGACCTGCCTGAAGAATCATATCTGAACCCAAATAAGATGCTCAGAGTAATGCCTGGCACGTGTAATAAATACTCAGAAATGTTGCATGGCCGTGATGACCAGGATGATGGAGGAGGAGGAAAACAAGGAGAAGAATTTGGCAAGTACTTCCTGAACGTGCACTCTGTGTCAGGCGCTGTACCAGATAGTGGGGCTGCAAAGAACAACTCATCGTGCAGGGTTAGGGTTCTAGAAAGCTTCACCTTTTGTTCTTTAATTCAGGACCTACATTTCTCTTGTTTATATTGTGGACTTATATGTAATTGTAAATTCATTGAAAGCATGTCTTCCCACTGTGTTCTGAAGTACTGAGCCTACGTGTAGGAGTAACAAGGGTCGCACAGGACTCTGCTTTGCTTCCTGCTCCTCACTGGTGAGTCAGCCCAAGCACCACATGGGTCTCTGGAGTCTCTAAGCACCCAAGTGTTTTCACCTTGATGTGTAAACACTCACCCAAGAGCACCTTTTAATGGAATCATTAGTGACGGTTCTCATTCCGTCAGATTCTTACAAAAACACACAGAGGAAAACACCGAAGCATCTCACTCCTGGCTTTTTCTGTAGCATCGTCATTGCATGGTCTGTCTCCTACTGCACGAGGAAATCTCAGTAACCCTGGGAACTAACTTCACGGAGGGAAAGCGTGACGGCCAAAACAAAGAAAAAACCCAGGAGAACCAAAGGCGTGGGCTGGCTGGACTCTTCCTAAAAGTCCAAAAGAGAACTTGAAGACTGAGCTTCAGAATCCGTCTTTGCAGAAGCCCACCTATGCAGCTCCTGCAACAAGCAGGTAGAAGTGCCCACGCAGGTGTCCACCATGGTCCTATCACTGTCAATCTCAATGGGAGGCTCCATCTCAAAGGACCGTGTGTGAAGCCCAAATGAGAAGGTGGGATCAAAATATAGTTCTCTGATTAGGGGTTGAAATAGCCACAAGTCCCTTCTTCCCTTCTCTGGTGGCCCTTGGATATCCCTGCCAATCTTTAGGACTCCAGATAACAGGAGGAGATGCCTTCTGGCTTCCCCCATCATCCATGGCAGCCAGGACTGAACTGGGCAGGGCAGCGTGACCACACTTCTCACAAGTAAAAGGTGCAAATAAGAACATCACCCAGAAGAAAACTGAGAGGAGCCCAGCACACACCAAAGGCAGGCCACTCCCACAGTCTGTCACAATCTGTTGTGTGTCTGTAGTAGCCGGAGCTCTGTCACTTCCCTGGAGCCAAACACACCTAATTCCAACCACACAAACTTGGTGGCATTCTGAGGCCCCTGCCATGCCCCTCTCCCACCTCTGACCATCACTCCGGAAGCCTCTCTTACTCACTATTTCTTTTTAAAGCTGCTGTAGTAAGACGTAATGCAGGGGTGGAGTATTGCTTAGACTGGGGCAAACTAATGTAAGACATGTTGGACTTTCAATTTGGGAAGGATCACCATGGCCTCTCAAGATAAAAAGGAAGAAATTGGACATTTTTGAAAATGGCTTTGCAAGAATAACAAATAATTCTTGGTGCTAGACAAATGCTCTCAGAACATTATTATGTAATGTCTGGTTTTTTTCTCTCTCATTATAGTCATTTCATGCATGTTACAGATGAAGCCATTTTATCAGTTGGAGACCAATTTTAATCCCAAGGTTGATTACACAGTTAGCTCTCCCCAGCATGTTCTCACCCGTCTCTTCCCCACCCGTGCACTCACACTGCCATTGATTTGAACACGAGCAAGGATTTGGCCTGGTTCGTTAGCAGAGCATCCTAATGAACACTCAGTTGCATTTAACCTTTTGCTGCACCAAAAGTCTTGGGGTTGCCATAGTAATGGGGAATTAAACCTATGGAGCCTCCCTCCCCCTGAGCGGCTCTCGTGTGCTATCGCACCATGGCACACTCGACCTGGGTCGATCAGAGCAGTGACTCCACTGTCTGCTGTCAAGCTCCAAGCCCTGGGTGGTATTTGCAAAAGTCCTTCTGCCTTCCTGTCATTATGATAAATACAACAGCTGGAGTGTAAATCAGGAGAGGGGAATACAGTTTGGACCTTTGGCTGTCTGATGACTTGGGCATTGAAATGGACTCAAGATGTCACCCAATATTGGTTTCAGCCAATGCATCTGTTGTAGGACATCCCTGAGATGGCCACAGAGATGGTGCTTGAAGCCATCAGGACAAGGGTCCCTTTGTAGAGGCAGATAGTTCTTGGTGTTCCTCTTCTGGAACCAGCCACTAGCCTACTAAGTGCCCACTCTCTGCAAGGTGCCAATTCATGAACAAAACAAGCTCCCTGTGCTCAGAAGAACCCCAGAGAAGGGGTCACAGAATCCTGATTAGATCCTACCCCCAAAGAATGCTCCATGTAGCTTGCCAGCATCCTCCAAAATACCTTTCTCCTGCTGATTCCTGACGCTCCTTTCCTGGCTACTGTGTGGGATATGAATGCATCTCCATTTGTTCTTTTCTTCTTTTCTTCTTCGCTTTCTTCCTTCACCCTCGATGCATATGAGCCCTTCCTGGGTGTTCTGGCAACCCTAAACGAATCAGCACAACCCATCTGTCCTCTCCTTTTGCTCCTAAAGTGTATGGTAGGCACAATAATGGTCCCCAAACATGCCTCTGCCTAATGCCCAGAGTCTATAATATGCTCCTCAAGTGATGAAAGACGTCTTCCAGATGTGATTAAGGATCTTGAGATGGAGACAATATCTGTGGCTTGTCTAGTTGGATGGACCCAGTAGGATGCAAAGATCCTTATCAGAGGGCCAAAGGAGGCTCAGAGATACAAAAAGAGATGTGGCGGTGGAAGCAGAGGTTGGAGAAGTGCAGTGAGGAGCCAAGGCCTGGGAGCAGCTCAGGCAGCTGGAAAGGCCAGGGACGTATCTCACCCAGCCACTCCAGAAGAAACCAGCCCCACCCACACCTTGACTTAGCCCCTTGGGACCCAAGCCAGACTTCTGCCCGCAGACTACAGGGTGAAAAATCTGAGTTGTTTTAAGCCACAGAGGTTATGATGGCATGGTACAGAAGCCATAGGGAACCCACCCACAGTGCCTGTACCTTAGAGGACACAAGGAGGCAGATGGTAACCCTGGTCCTTGGCCCCCACAGAAACCCCACCCTGGCTGGGCCTGAGTGCTGCCCAGCATCTCAGCACTGTGGCCGCCACCCCACCTCACCTCCTCCTTCCAGCCTATTGACAACCTGCTACCTAGATGCCTGGACTCATTGGTGGCAACATCACCTTTGTTCCCCCAACTTTTATGATTATGGGTCTACACCTCCTTCCAGGGCCACAGAGATGTTCCTCCAGGCCAGTCACAGCCTCTGAGGCCTTGGCAGCCCTGTGTCCCCTCACTTGTGAGCACTGACAGGAGGCCAGAGTGACCTGTTGCCAACCCTCAGGCATTCCCATGAGCCCAAAACAAAAGCTTCAAGAGAAGTGGACTCCGGCATATTTTCTCTTTGTGGGTGACACAAAGTGGCATAGTTTGTGTTTGTAAAGTCAATGAAAAAGCTTTGGTGACCAGGTACCAGCATTTTAAAAAAATACATTGTACATATTAATGGAGTACAGAGTGATAATTCCGTTCATATATACAGCATGCAGTTATCAAAGCAGAATTGTCAATACTTCCATCTCCTTAACATTTACCAAAAGAGTGTTTGATTAACATATAATGATATTTGTACACATTTATGAGATACAACATGGTTTCCTAATTCCATACAACAGTATCATGAGATTCACTATGGGATTTCCATAGACTTGCATCCTATATTTTGCACGTGTTCTCACCCTTCACCCCCCCATGTCACTTCCCTTCTCCCTTCCAATTTCCCATCCCCTTTCCCTCCCCCTTTGTAATTGGTCCCCTTGTGTTTTCCAATCTTAGATATATACCATAGTGTGTGTGTGTGTGTGTGTGTGTGTGTGTGTGTGTGTGTGTGTTATTAGGTACCGTTGAGTGGAGTCCGACTCATAGCGACCCTATGTACAGTAGATCGAAACACTCCCCAATATATACAATATATATAACATTATGTATCTATGTGTATATATGTATAAATATATACATTAAGGTAGATCTAGTTCCCACATATGAGTGAGAACATACAATATTTCTCGTTTTGAGTCTGGGTTATTTCACTTAAAATGATAATCTCTAGTTCCAGCTATTTTCCTGCAAATAACATAATTTCCTTTCTCTTTACTGTTGAATAATATTCCATTGTGACTGTGTACTACATTTTCTTAATCCATTCATCTGTCAATAGACATCTGGGTTGATTCCATCCCCTTGAAATTGTGACGAGTACTCTAATAAACATGGAAGTGCAGGTATCCATTTGGTATGATGACTAATCTTCCTTTGGGCATAGACTCAGGAGTAAGGTAGAAGCATTTTAATGAGAGAACAATGGTACCTTTTGACCATTCATATTTATTCTGTGAGCTAGAAAATGGGTTTTATTATCAGGCTTGATATGACCTTCTGTGAGACTAAAGGGATTCAACCGACTAGAAAATGCTAACAAAATGACATTTTGTTAAAGGTAAAGACAGTTGGCTATTTTGGGAATGTTTTTGGTTTGTTTGTTTGTTTGTTTGTTTCCTTTTTTTTCAATGTCACAGTGCTGAACCCAGGACTTCGTGCATTCTTTGCAAGTGCTCTACCACTGAGCTGAGCTGCAACCCTAGCCCTGCTTTCTTTTCATGTTTTATCTTGAGTCAGGGTCTCACTAAGTCACGCAGGCTGCCTCTTGCCTCAAACTAGCCATTGTCCTGCCTCCACCTTCGAGTCTCTGGGATGACAGGCGTGTACCACTGTACCAAGCCATTTAATTTTTAAAAACATTGGAAGCATACCTTAAGTTCCTATTCAGTTTGACTTTTGTGGTTTGTCTTTTTCGTTTTTAACTTCAATATTTTTCTGGGTTGTTTTTGGATAAGATTTCTTTTATGTTATCAAGTTAGGGAGTAGAATTCTTTTTAACAGGTGCTGCACAGGACAGAGATGAAAGTAACATTTTGTGATTTGTAATGTTTTGCTAAATAATTCCCTGAATCAATCACTTAAATGCACTACCCCACAAAACCAGAACTTTGGGTGCTTGGCATGCAGAAAGTATGAGAGATGCCCAAAAACATTTGCTGAATAGATGAGAACTAAGCAGACTTATTAGAAATCAGTTTGTAAGATACAGGAATGATAAGCCTGTGCAAATGCTTGATATTCTCTTCTTCCCTTTGTGGGACAAGCTACACATATTGTTTGTGTTTTAGGAGAATTTTGTCTGGTGCATTGAATCTTTGTTTTCAGGTTAAATCAGTTGTTTCAAATTTTTCTGTCTTCCAATGCATTCAGCCACTGTGCTTGGGTAATTTGTTAAAATAATCACAGCACTGGATGGATCCATTGCAATCATCTTTAATAGCCACATCTCAGATTTGTTCTCCCATTACTCCTGTATGAAAGCACACAGATATCTTCTCTCAGGATGTTTCCTCAGGGCAAATGTCTTTTCTTCTTGACTTGGCAAGACCATTACACAAGGAAAGAGTGGAAAGTCTGTCATTAGAAAGGTGGTGTTGAACCCTGGGCACGCAATGGCAGGAGAGGCTCCTGCAGTTTGGGATTGGTTATAACTTCTTAGTACTCTCCATGGACCGGACCCATATAATCCACAGTTTTCCTAAAAGGTCTTGCTATAAGTTGGGACCTGGAAGAAATATCCCATTTGTGGAAGGAGAGTCCCTCTTCCTGCAAGCAGTCTAGAGTGTGTCTCTGCGTCTGTCCCTGGACGGAGGTAGAGTGGAGTGTGGTGCCCTACTGAGCGGTGGGTGCCTTGTGCAGACCTGTGTTCTGAGGACCCGCCCCTCAGAAAAAGGTGTGAACCTTCGCTCCCGATTGTGTTCTTCTGTGTAGCCCCACACCAGCCTAAAATCTTCCTGTGGTCGTGTTCATCACATGGACCATTAACTACACATGGAAAGACGGTGTGGTGCACACGCTGCCACCCCGCAGTGAAGGCTACACTAAAAAGAGAGAAGCAGGTGCAGGGGAAAGAAAGAACAATAAATAAGCCAGCTTCCTGCCTGACAACCAAATATGTCATCTGGCCGTTAGAGCGGTCCCCTTCTCCTAGTCTGGCCTGACCTTTGGTCACTTCTCCTTGTGAAAGTTGTCTAGAGGTCTGGGAGCTTCCAACCTGGCATGCTAAGGAGAAGCCAGCCAACATGTGACCTACCCAGATGGTGGTTGATATTCTCGTATTCCTGGTGCAGATGAGGAAACTGAGGCTGAGGTAGGCTCAGAAATATGCCTGAGTGGGATGGCCAGCAGGTGGCAGAGTGGGCTCTGGGCAACATTGTCTGGGGTATGGAGCTTGGGGGGTGAGGATCCGTTTCCTGACCACAGCTGCAGACAGAGTGGGGAACAGGCTTTGGTTTTTATGTCTTGTTTTGTCCCCGCAGTATAGACCCAAGGACTGATGGGGACCACTCAGGCTGAAGGACTGGCGTTGCCTATAGCATTAGCTCCTGTCATGTCACATTACACTTGTTTATGCAAGAAGCATGCAGCAGATGAGCGCATTTAAATACCTTTTATTACTTGGCATCCTAATATTGGTAATAGTTTGTAATGATTTTTTTCTTGGTGCAAAACATGCTCCTAATCTAAAAATATGAATTACACTTAGTGGCTCGTTGGAAAGCGTTTGCTTTGCATGGGAGGAAATCAATCTTTTCTATTGCTTATTTTTCTTTTCTTCCTAGCAAGGTTAATATTCAGAGCGTGATCTGATGGACTTTATTTTACAAAGTGAGAGGTTTCCCAGAAGTACAGCCTGAGGCTTGTTAGTCCAATGCAGAATCAATTCTTCAGAGCAATTTGGGGGCTCTGTCTTCTGTGGGGGTGAGCTGGGGTCCCACTTGCAGCTCAGGTTAACTAGGATCTTCTATAATTAAACTCATTCTGCCACAGGTTCACTGGGGGCGGTTTCAGCCGATTCCTATTACATCATGGAGAGACCAGAGGGCTGGGAATCGCAGGGCCTGCGATCAGGTCCCAGTCATGCCATTCACAGGCAGTATGAGCTTGACTCCAACTTTACTTCTCATTTCTGTGATGGAGATGATATATAAGATGGTGTGGTCACCAAGGGTTATTGAAGGATCAGAATATCCAAATCCATAGACTCTAAGGCTGACCTGGAATCTCTCCTCCATTCCCTCCACCCCACATTCAATAAAACTCCCAGGATCCACCCAATGTGCAGAAGTGAGAAAGCCTTTAGAAATCATGAAAAGGCCTATCCCTGATGGCCTTTTCCAGGGCCTGTCCATGTCTCCATCCTGCTGAGGTCTCCCCACAATATGTCCTCGATCTGTCCATCTCTCTGCATCCTCTGCTGCCACTCCAGCCAAGGAGATGGTGTGCTGCTCTCCGGTGCTTTATATCACACCAGCATCTACCAAACTCTCATTGATGTGCCCTGAGTGCTGCAAGCAGAGTGATTCTTTTTCCGAGTGTTAGTATCACATCACCTTCAGAGTCCTTTGTGCCTCTCTATTGCTTCTAGACTGTCAACCAGTGTCTCCCTGTGACAAGGTCCAGCCCCTGGCTGGAGTCTGTCTTCCCCACCACATTATAAATCATATCATGTGAGGGCAGGAATTTTGTCTGTCTCCCCCAGAATTCCATCCCTATTAAGGATAATATCAGGCCCTCCTTGTGCAGAGAAGTCACTCAATAAGCAAATGGGAGAAATGTGATATAAAAGCATGTCACTTACTTTAAATTGCTTCGTAAAAATAATCTATTGGAGTTACCTACACCAGATACAGCGCCACATGTTTGCTTATAAGCGAGGGTGTGCAGAAGCAAGTGTGCACCTGCCATGAGAGCTAGTTACTCATGTCTGTTCCCAACCCCATCCCCAGTAATGTTGGTAGCTCCGGACCAGTTATCCACGGTGGAAATACTTATACCATTGCACTGAGCAGACCTAAGCCAAGCACAGTGGTTCACGCCTGTAATCCCAGCAACTCAGGGGGCAGAGGCAGGAGTATCTCAAGTGCAAGGCCAGAGGCAGCCTGTGTAAATTAGCAAGACCATCTCAAAATGTTTTTAAACATGGGCTGCAGGTGCAGCCTAGTGGTAGAGTAATTGAAAAGTATTTGTGAGGCCCTGGATTCAGCCACCAAGTACTGGAAAAAAAAAAAAAAAAAAGAAAAATCAGCAGACCTGCAAGTCAGGTCATTACCCCTCCCCTGCCCTGGAATTGCTGCTTGGTAAACAATTACTGGCACATCACTCCTCACAAGTCTTTGTGACAGTGCTGTTCTAAAGAGAGGGCTATGGTAGTTTTTAAAATCTTGGTGCATTTAACATGTGACTGGAGAGGAGAAAACAGGGAAAGAAAATGCGTCTGGGTGACTGGGATTGAAGTCTCTGCCGGCCTGCCAATCTCCTCCTTGTTTCCTCCAGCATGAGAGAGCAAAGGGATGACCATGCCCTCCAGCCTCCATGCGCTGGACAAAGCCACGTGCCTCGGTCTGGGGCAATGGGCTTACTTGGGAATCTCTCTTTTCATAGTCCTGGCCCTTGTCCCTTGTCATTCTTCTTTGATTCCTGTTTCCATTCCTGCCTAATGAAATGTGCCCAACAGATAAATACATAAACAAGCCCCTATATAATGATGGGCCCACCCAGAGGAGCAAGAAGTCACCAAGAGCTAGGTGCCTCCTACAGTGGGGACCCCACCAGCTCAGCTGGCTCTTTCCAAATGAGCACTGTGCTTCATTTAGGGGGTTTCTGCCACAGCTGAATGATCTGTTGAGAAGGATGGATGTGTATACATGTGTGCATATGTGACTGTCTGTTTATATGTATATATTTGTATTTATGTGTGTGTCTGGGAAAGGGTATACTGGAGACACCATACCATCTAACGCAGAGATCTCAAACTACATGTTAATGGGCTGTTGGCAAAGTATTACATCCTGTTGTTCCCACATATTTTTTTCATTTAATTAGCCATATATCTTACTTATAAGAGCTGGCAAGAGAGTCAGATCAACCCTACTCCATCATTAAGCTGGTTCTTCTACCCCGTGTTCACTATGAGTTGTCTCCCGGTGCCTCCAGGCCTTTCCCTCACCTGCCACATAACAGACGCGCCATAAACAGTTGTTAAATAAATGGGTATGAGACCTCACTGGCACAATACTACTCCTCTCCTGAGAAGCTTTCTCTAGCCAGTCCCACTGAATAGCTGAGCTCCAGAGCTGAGATTTCGGCGACCACCCTGGAGGAATTCTCCCCTGCTCCTCCCAAGAGATGTTTGACAGTGGGCAGCAGTTTGGTTGATGCGACTCAGGAACATTCCTACCATGTAATGCGTGGAGGCCAGGGATTGCCGTTCAGCTTCCTACAGTGCACAGGACACCCCACCACAAAGAATGAGCTGGCCCTGAATCTGAAATCTAGGTGCCTTGTTCCAGAGATTACCAGAGAGATTATTGCCAAATACAAAATATAAGGAAGAATGTAGCAAATGCCCCTCGATCTAAAATTGCATCTCGTTGGTGGCTCCATCCTGGGCCAATTTCACTATGTTTCTATATGTTGTTGTTGTTAGGTGCGGTCGAGTCAGTATCCGACTCATAGCGACCCTCATAGGGTTTTCAATGGCTGACTATTGCCTTGGGATTGCCTTGGGAGTGGATTGCCAGGCCCTTCTCCCATTTTGGGGGATGCTGGGAATTGAACTCGGGGTCCTCAGAGACTGCAGCACAACACTCTACCAACTGAGCTAAATCCCAGCCCTGTTTCTATATAGTGAGGTGTATAATGTATTGTGTTCATTCTCAAGGAGCTCTCTCTCGCGCGCGCACTCGCGCGCGCTCTCTCTCTCTCTCTCTCTCTCTCTCTTTGTTTCTCTGGCAGTACTTGGAATTTGAACCCAGGTCCTTCTGCACTCTAGGCAAACGCTCTACTACTGAGCTGCCTTCCCCAGCCCCACTTTATTTATATTTTATTTTCAGGCAGGGTCTTCCTAAATTGCACAGGCTTGCCTCTGGCCTCAAACTCACAATCGTTCTGCATCAGTCTCTCGAGGAGCTGGGGTTACAGGGGTGTGCCACTGTGTGCAGCAGGAGCTGTCTTTTAGAAAGACCTATGAGACAATGAACGGCAATGTGCCCAAGCGTTCTGCTATATTCCTGGCCTCAGACATCCTTGTGCATTTTTCAAAGTAGTGGGAGGTGGTAAAGCTCATAGTGAATCTGTTAGTCTTACTTAGATTGATAAAGTTTCATCCCCCTGAAAGAACTCAGGGCATTTAAATGCCTATGCTGAGTAACCTATTTCATGTGTAATTCCAGATACAAGATAATGAAAAGAAAAGTTGGAAAACTTATGTTGACTTTGGCATGTGTGGCTAGGAGACCTTCTGTAGGTTTTCAAGGTCTGCGGTTGAATGTGTGATTTAGACCACAGCTCCTCAATTGTGACATTTAATCCATAGAGATAAATCATCATGCACCTTTGGTAGGGCTCTTTATGGATAAATAGGTCTAAAATAATTAGGTTTCAAGCTCCATCAGAGCCTCCATCAGAAAATCACCGCCATTTTTTTTTTCCAACATAAAGAACTAGGATAGGATGATGAAACTGTTTTGGGTTGCTGTGCTTGGAGCAAAATTAAATCAAAGTCAGAATAATATAACTGACTTGCCCTTTCCTGTCCTTGAGGGATAGTGAGTACTGTTTTTACTCACAAAGAGGTAAGAATTTGGTCCTGACGTTGCCTCCAAGAAGAGGCTGTGCTGTATGATGATCAAAAGCAGACTTCAGAAGCTGTTCTTCATTTACTTGCCGTGTGACTTTGGACAAGTTACTTGACCTCTCTGTGCCTCAGCTCCTTCCTCTGTTAGATAAGGTAATGATCCTTCCTACCTCATAGGAATGTAATTAATATCACATTAATTAATATTCATAAAACAGAAGAGAGAACATGCTCAGCTTAGTATTGATGTTTGAATAATAAAGGCTCCACCCAATATGCAGTTGAAGCCAGAAAAAAATGGGTGTCTTTCCCAATCCTTTTTCCCACTGACCCCAGATCCACATAATAAAAATGCTCTGATCTGTAATAGGTTGGTCAAAGGGTGGAAATTAATGTGACATCCAGCTTAGGGAGAGGAGAAAATAAAACGTGTTCCTTGTGTGTAAACAGATACCCGACACTCATGCCTTCTCAGTGGCTCTGTAGTCTGCTCCTGGCTCTCTGACTCGCTCCATCTTTCTACCCTGCCCACCTCCTTTTGCAGCAGTCCATCGCTAGCCACGTCCCAACACCCTCCCTCCCACCGCATTCCATGTGCCCCTGCAGCTAAAATGACTTAGAATGGAAACCTGATTGGGCCATGTCTTGCTCACAGACCTCTGAGGGCCCAAGAGGTAGTGTGTACCCAATCCAGAGACCCTGGACTCCTGCGGGGACCCTGTGGGAGAGCAATGGGGGCCCATCCTGAAGTCTGGGCTGGAGTCAGATGAGACAAATGCCTGGTCTCTGGGCTTCACCAAATCCCACTACCCAACTCCAGGAGTGATTCCTGGCTCATGGATTCTGGATCCCAGGACAGAAGGAAGCTCAAGTCTCCAGTGCCACTGCACTGATGCCTAGGTCTGTGCTGGGGACTCTTTCTCCTGCCCTGGGTTGAATCAAGAATGGAAACCCCAGAAGAATCCATCTACAAAGGGACCCAGTGCAGGGCCGGGACACCGCTGGCTCTAAGAGTGATCCAGGACATCCCGAGCCACATTTATTCCTTTATCAACAACCTGGAGTCTTCATTCCTGGGCTGCTGAATTCAGATTTTTTCATTAGTCAGATCTCAAAGATAAGGATAGAAGACCTTGTTGTTAGGTGCCGTCGAGTCGGTGTCCGACTCATAGTGACCCTCATAAGGTTTTCAATGGCTGACTGTTTTGGGATTGCTTTGGGAGTGGATTTCCAGGTCCTTCTCCCAAGAATAACTTATGTAATGAAAAAATAAGACAAAATCCTCAATCTGAACAGTGCCTTCATACTAACACCTGGATGCAGCCCTTTCCACCCCATACATCCACACTTTAAAACATATTTTCTATTTCACAGTTGTGCTCTAACAAAGCACAGAGTGGTTGCCTGCAAATATTTCTTGCATGCATTCTGTATGTTTGAGGTTGTGCCAGAAACCCAGTCTAGCAGTGACATTGAAAGACAAAACAGCCACCATCTAAACTTCAAACATCTATTTCTTGTTGTTGCTGCTGCTGCTGCTGCTGCTGTTGTTGTTAGGTGCTGTCAGGTGAGGTCGAACTCATAGAGACACTATGTACAACAGAACATAGTGCCTGGCACTATGTCAGTGCTTCTCTGCTGTTCATAGAGTTTTCAATGGCTGATTGTTTTGAGAGTGGACTGCCAGGTCCTTCTGTTTTTGCAGTGCTGGGGGTAGAACCCAGAGCCTCAGAATGCACAGAGCAGCACTCTACCAACTGTGCTAAACCCCCAGCCCACAAACATCCACAGAAGGTAAAAAGCCTAGAGAATAACTATCGGGAATGTTAATCATTTCCAATGGAGAATTTATTAGAGGGAGCACATTTATCATCCGCATGCTCGTTGCCGGCTTAGAGCAACCGGCACCATTTCTAAAGGAGAAGGAGGAAAAGGAAACAGCAATAACAAGATAATGCATGAGATTCAAAGGCAGGAACAGCAAGCCAGATTGTGGCTTCTCCCCAGTAGTTGTGTGACCTCGGGAGCTGACTTCCCCGATTTGAGCTTCAGCTTGTTCATCTTGAAAAATCAGAATCGTGGCCATCACACCTCCCTCCCAATGCTGGTGGCAGAGGGAATGGTGCCTGGCACAGAGCCTCACAATGTCTCTGCACGCTAAAGAAGCTACTGCTTATTATTATGCTTTCACGGTCATTACCCTTCAGCCAAAGACCACCAGCAACCTGCGTGGTTTGATCATTGGTTTCACTTCCCGCTGAACTAAGGGAGAGCAATCCATTGCAAGTGCGGGCGTCGGAGGAGGAGGAGAAGGATGGTAGGAAAGACAGACTTTGGGCTCACACTGGCTGCTCTGGGGAGGTTCATAGCGGTGGCACAGGACTGAGAGTTAGATCCTGCAGGGAACAGGGGCACCTCTGGCTGGGTGTCTTCCTCTTCCTTACCCCTGGCTGGGCCAGATGGGAGGGAGGCTTCTGTTAGCAGAGAAGCAGTGCTTGTGCTCATGACAGGAAGGGGGCAGCTTGGACAATGCCCAGGCTTGTCTGCATCTGGGCATGGTGACCAAGTGGTCTTTTTTGCATCTGACCTGCCATGGTCACAGAAAGGCCTCGTCTGCCGTCAATGTTCCCAGAGACTGTCTGTGTTCAGCAGGAGAATCCCAGCATCTAACTCTCCATGTCAGTGGCGATTTCTCTTTCTCGCCGGATTTATTCCACAAGTAGGAAGTCGCTCTTCTCAATCTCTTGATGTCTTTTCTGCAACAAAGCTCAAATTATATGTGTTAAAAAAGCATAGGTCAATCAAATGTGACCATTTTGGTGCTAAATGTAAAGGAGAAGGTAGCAGGCGATACTGTAGTTTAGAGTGATGGAAGAGGAGGGCCACGTGACTCAGTGGCCAGGTGAGTCCCCAGGGAAATGCTGCTGCCGCTGAGACCTCAAAGTCAAGCAAGAGTCGGAGGAAGTGTGTTCCAGGCAAGGAACTAGCGGATCCATGGAAGATCTTGGGGCAGTGGGTATCAGGGTAAGATCAGGATTTCCGAGGCTCTGGGGTATGAATGTGCTGCATATGAGTGTGGCTTTCCCCCAACACAGCGCCCAAAGGGAGAACAGGGTTGTGGGGTGACCAGGAATGAAGTCTTGTATATGTCTGTGCACACGACACCCGGAAGCCTGGCTTTCATTTTAAATACCATGTAAAATCAAAAAAACTTTGATCCTAGTGAGGATGGCAAATAGACAACTGGGATGGAGCAGAAAAGCAGAGGACGTTCTTAGACCATGGTACAAGAACTGGGGACACAGAGCTGAGGACTCTTAGGCTGATAACCTTCAAAGGACTTGATTATTCCTTTGCCCCAGTCACCTCCTTTACCTGTAAGGACACCATCCTCCAGGACAGGCAAAGTGACTCAGCCATATCTAAGTATTTACCGCAGAGCTGAGAGACAGGAGCAGGGACCAGAGCCAAGTGACTCTGCCATCCTTGCACCCCCAGCACTGTGGAAATGGGGTCTCCCCATGGCAGGGTGGTAGGTCTCTGCAGATAGGATGGGGCACAATGGGAAGATAGATCACAGGAGGCAAAAGGCAGCCCTAGAGCCCTTCTAACAAGACTACTTCTTGTTGTTGTTGTTGTTGTTGTTGTTGTTGTTGTTGTTATTGTTAGGTGCTGTTGAGTTAGGTTTGCTATGAGTTGGACCCATCTACAACAGAACTAAACAGTCCCCGACCCTGTGCATGCCTGGAGCTGTGTCAGTGCTTCTCTGCTATTCAGAGGGCTTTCGATGGAGGAACAAGACTACTTAGGCTTCCCTCATTGTCCACTCAGGTGTGTGCCGAGGGATGGGAACATGAGCCCATGACCATGTGGGCGGTCACTCTGGAGGGTGGAGACCCTGGAGAGCTTGCCCTCAGCAACATCGCCAGCCCTGTGTTTATCCTCTGGCACAACCACTGTCCTTCTAGGAACTCAACCTCAAAATCGATGTAAGGATGTCTGTCAGGACTCCATCATCTGAAGAAAATCCAAAAAGTGAAGTGTTTCAAGTAAGACTAGTTACCCTGTGCCACATTCAGCATCACAGATTGTCTGGTTTATCTCATATGGTTCTGCCAATGGCTCCTCCCAATTCTTGTGGGCTGGTTTATTGGTGCTCTTTCTCAACCGGGAGTTCAGGATTTGGGTACCACTGTGGTAATAGAATATATGGGTGAGGAATAACATAACAGCCATTAAAAAGATGACTATTCAATTACTTGAAAAATCCCACAATACATTTATAATTGGGGGGAAAAAAGCCACAGAATATCAGGACCCATGGTGTTAAATCTACATAAAACTTATATTCCTATTACATATTTGGAAAGATTTTCCCTGAGTGGTAGACTTATGGATGGTTTTTATTTCCTGTGTTTTGATCATTGAGATTTTTCTAAATTTTCAAAAAGGAACATGAATAGCTTTTGTGATCAATGAGGAAAAAATTCTTTATAAAATTGTGCATGCAGTTCTTCAGATTTGAGTAGTGGCTGCAAGGGGCACTAAGCTCAATTGTCCCAGCTATAACTTCACAGCTGCCATGGGGAAGTTGGTTAGCCTGACAAGAGTTAAATACCTGCATTTTTCTGAGCTACAAGGAAAGCAGTATCTGAGAACTGTAGGGTACCTGCTAGGACACTGGCAGCAGAGTTTGTGATAACTGAGGTTCCCCACAGCCAAGGACCCCCTCCTAGTCCCAGAGGAAAAGTTTTAAGATGTCACAGAGGCATGGCCTTTGCTGAGCATGCGTGTGTACCAGGCAGTGTTTATCACATTTTGCATACAAAATTCCATGGGTGCGACATCCTTATGAGGGAGGGATTGGTAGTGGGGTTTTCTACATAAGGAGGCTGGAATGGCGAGAGTTTGAATCACATCGCCCAAGTCATACAGTAAAGTTAGGGAGTCAGACCACAGCAAAAGAGTTACATCTTGTGTGTACGAAAGCAAGATGGCTCTGCCTCTGCTTGTCAGCTGGGCTGGAGCAAGGCACTGGCCAGCTCTGATGAGCATCATTGCAAATCCCAGTGTCACCTACATCTTAAATGTGGCTTCATTACCGAGTGTATTAATGGCTATGGGTTATTTATTCACCTTGGGCCTCAGTTTCCTTTTCTGCAAAGTGGGACAAAATAGTGTTTGAGGTAGCAAGATGGAAGCCTCCTGTTGGCCTCAGAGTACAGGATTCTATGTCAGTTCAGATCAACTTTATCCATAGATCTTCACACCCTGCTTCCCGCCTCTAAGAGAAGCTCTAGAACTACCAGTCTGGTGGCACAGCCCAAAGGCCATCAAAGGAACCCTTGGCCAGTGTCTTTCTGGATGTTAGTGCTTCGTTCCTGAACTGGTGGCACCGTGGAGACCAGTGATGGGTGAGAGAGCACCAGCTCTGTCCTGGGAAACTTTTACATTGAAACTTCTTCCCCCTTTTCTTTGCAGATTTATAAAGGCAATACTTTAGCCTTCCGGTGACGGGAGGCTCATGTTTTTCTGGGCTAGATGTAACAAAAGACTTTCCAAATGATCAGGGACACCTCAAGTTAGGGCCACTTTCTGAGACTGCTTTAGCATCTCTAACTTCATTGGGACAGTGAAATCAGAATGTTAGCTTAATGCTCTACTGGAAATACACAGAGAGGATGTAGAATATTTATAAATGAGCATCCAATGATGTGCACTTGGTAATTTCATTCAAAGATGTAAAGGAAAAGATATTATAAGGGACATTTCTGTTATTTTGAAAAATGCTCTTCCCCCAAAATAAAATTTCAACCTATAATCTTGACCTTCAGGGACTTATTTTAAGATCATATGGCTTTTCCTAACCAGCTGAATTATTTAGTGAGACTGAACTGTCAGAGATTTTAAAATAAAGCCCACCAAAATACCAGCCACTCTGCAGCACTACAGCTGTTCAGGCCTCAATCTGCATATTTCATCTCAGCAGACTGAAGCTTGCAACTGAAAAATCGCTCAGAAAGTACTTATCACCCTCCACGCCAAATGCAGAAAGGAATTCATCCAAAGCTAAGAACTTGATGTAGTGGATGACCTGCTTCTGCAGCGATCCTCAGAATGGCTGATGAAGTCACAGCTCCATTAATACTGCTTCGCCCTCTCCAGGTCCCACCTTTGAGAAGCTGGCTGGGAGCGCCTTCCACACAGATGTGAAGGCCCGAGCGAGACAAGGGAAGGAGCGAGCTGAGGGTGCCGCACCTCAGCTAGCACCAGGGGCACCCATGTCCACGCGTGTGGAACGTTCTGAAAAGGTGTAATTCTCACATTTTTTACCTGAGCAGAGTGAAATTAAAAATTCCAGCTCATAGGAAAAATTCCCAGGTGGCTAGCACTTCACCATTCCCAAAGGACTGAAACCAGAACCACCGAGAGGGCATGAAGTTCATGTTGGGCACCACGCACTCAGGGGCTTTCTGAAGGAACCCATGGTGCTTCCCACAGAGACAGATGACCAGACATTGGTAATGGTGATGGTGGTAACTGTGCTGACATCTGGGCTGGCAGGTGCAGAGATGCTCACAGCCTGGAAGACGTGGCTCCCCCAGACGTGATGATGATGGCGATAACAGTGATGATATTGCAATGATGATGGTGGCTGGCATTTCTCAAGCCCTCTCCATGGGCCAAGTAATGTGCAAAGCACTTAAGCACTGAACATCGCTCATCTTTGGTCATCTTCAGCACCACTGTCTGAAGAACATGCAGTGATTTTCCCATTTTAAAGATGAAGAAACTGAGACTCAGATTGTAAGAAACTTATCTGAAGAAACTATTTCCTACATTTTGCTAAACAATAGGATCTCTCAGAAAGCTTTTTTTTTTTTTTTATCTTGACCTAGTGGTTAAGTACTGTGTCCAAAAGCTCCCAGCTAGGGAATGGCAGACTCAGTTCACAACTAGATCCCTGAGCCCCAGAATCATGCTCCTCCTCTCACCGGGCAACCTCTCCTTGGAGACCCCAAGGAGTTGACATGGCCCTCTGCGTCCAAGTCCCCTCATGGACACCGTTTCTGCTGTTTCTAGTAGCAGTCACATTGGGCGGAAGCATCATGCTTCTGGTAG
This sequence comes from Pedetes capensis, assembly GCA_007922755.1. Taxonomy (NCBI): domain Eukaryota; kingdom Metazoa; phylum Chordata; class Mammalia; order Rodentia; family Pedetidae; genus Pedetes; species Pedetes capensis. Next base: position 169,500 of record VMDO01001606.1, read on the forward strand.
CACAGCACGTCCTTGCTGAGCAGCGTGCCGGAACCAGTTTGCATCTCTGTCCACCAAATTAATTCCAGTTTCATTCACAATATTCCATCCTAAGTTGAGACTATGCTCGTGGTTATTTTTGCCTGAAGGTATAAAATTCCATCCAAACATCAGCTGCTTTTTAGTGTCTGTAATCGTTAGGAGCTCGAGTCCCCAGAGATGGAGACAGAAGACACAGTATAAAGGAACATGTCCAAGTTCCCAAATCAGTGAGCTGAGGTGTTTCTCTGGTGGAAGGAGAAGTTTAAGCCGGCTCCCACAATGCACCTGGCCCGAGGTGCACGTGAGAAAGGCGGGCACTTCTGAAATGCTGCCAATGGTTAGCCACATTCATAACCCACAGGGTGAGGATTTTTTTTTCTTCAAATAAGGCCATGCTGAATGAAGACTTTGCCCCTCCAGGAATTCATTTTTCTTATTCTCTTTTAAAAACTAGTATTTTCCTGGGATAGTGGTGTCTGACTAGACATACCTGTCCAGGGTCCTCCATGCCAGCTCCTTCACTGTCATTTGATGTCTTTGTAGCCCTGGCAGAGGGTGATGAGTAGTGTGCCCATTCTGCAGATGGAGAAATCAAGGTTGAGAGGGATTAAGGAATTTCTATGAGGTTAAAAACCTCAGCATTGTTCTCACCCAGCCGAGTGGTTCTTATACAGAAGAAAAAATCATTCCATAAAGTCTCCCCAACTTTTCCCTAAGCAGAATTTCTGGCCTGGAAAATCAGATGCTGGCATCTTCACACTTGGCCACAGTGTCCACACTGCTTTCTCACCTGGCTGCAGAAAGGAGGAAGCCAGTAGTGCGGCTGACCTGGCCACCTGGGCAGCCATGTCAGTATTGCCCAGAGGCCCACTCAACAGTAGGAAGCGCGTCCCCACTTGCCTGCCCTCCCTCTCCATGTGGTTTGTGTGGGAGAGAAAGGTAAACTGTTTCCCCTCCCTCTTCCTTTTTTTTCTCTTTATGCCTTAGAATTCAGAATGAGTCCCTTCATTGCTTCGCTGAGAGACATTGAGTGGCTGAGGTGTCCAAACTTCATAGTTAGAAGCGTTAACAAGGACCTAAAAATTGTAGTGAAGGAGGAAGAAATGTTTAGTCCAGAGATGTGAGTCAGAGTCTCGGGTCTTCACTGCAGTGGAGACTTGGAAAGGCAGTGAAGTGGAAGAATACTGTCTTACAGATCAGTCCCAACAGCAGAGTTCCAAGCTCTCTGTGCCTGTTGTTGTTAGGTGCCATTGAGTCAGATCCGACTCATAGCGACCTTATGTACAATAGAATGGAACACTCCCTGACACTGTGGCATGCATACAATCTTTTTATGTTTAAGCCCCTTGTTGCAGCCACTGTTTGTTCTCATTTTGAGTTGTGCCACATCAGATACCAGGGGCTTTACTCCATTTCCATCATTAAGGTTGGAGGGTAAAGAGTAACCTATATGTATAATGCTTATCAAACTGCATATATGAAAATTGTCACAACGAAAAGCATGTCAAAATGAATCACATTATGATGTACATTAAAAATTTCTAATTAAAAAAAAAAGAAAAAAAAAAAGGTTCACTCTACTTTGAGAAGACATCTCTTCTCCAGTTGTTTCTTGAATGCCTTCTAGCCTGGGGAACTCATTTCCTGGCACTCTATTTGACAGTGTTTCTCTGCTATTCATAAGGTTTTTGGTGGCTAATTGTTTCGGGAGTGGGCTACCAGGTCCTTCTCCCTACTCTGTCTTAGTCAGGAAGCTCAGCTGAAACCTGTCCACCATTGGTGGCCCTGCTGGTATCTGAAATACCAGGATGGCATAGTTTTCAGGATCACAGCAATATGCAAGCTGCCATAGCAGGACAAGCTGACAGACACATGGGGGTATCTGTGTCTAGTGATGCAGAAATGCAATGGAAGATTCCCAAAGATTATCCTCTCCCCTCTCAAAGACTTTTTCCCCCCAGAATCTTTCCAATGGGTACAAAAACACAACATCCAGCACTGAACTTAGTTAACTGAACTTAGACTCCAGCCCTTAGGTGGAGATGGTCGGCGGAGCATTTTCATCGGGAGTTGCTTAAGGAGATCGCTTTCCACTGAGACTTATAGTTCTCTAACTCCAGTTCTATAAGATAGTTTTCTTCATCTCCAGGCTCAGAGGGGAAAAAGGGGGATAGAACATGAAGATGAGCAGAGTTGGTGGGTCCTTTCTTCTGAGAAGGGGAAGTGAAACTACAGTGCGGTTTGGCACCGTACAATTCTGGGGCTGGTGTGTGCACGCTTCTCCTCCTCCTCCTCCTGGTGGTGATCAGACAAGCAGGGGCCCCAGAATGGAAGGACTTCCCTGCATTAAACTATGTTCAGTAGACTTCAGTGGTCTGATCTGCTACAGCACAGAGGAATCACTGGTACCGGAACATGGGTCACCTGGATGACCTCCATGACGACTTCATTAAAGAACAGTGGTAACAAATTTTGGGAGAAGGACCTGGGAGCCCACTCTGGAAACAATCCAAAAACAATCAGCCACCGAAAACCCTATGAATAGCAGAGAAGCACTGACATAGTGCTGGGCACGGCACAGTGTTGGGGAGGGTTTCCTTCTGTTGTACATAGGGTCTCTGTGAGTTGGACCCAACTCAACAGCACCTAACAAGAAGTAACAAATCTTAACATATGTCTACAGGCTAGGCTGCTTGGGCTTTTTAAAAAATTATTCCTTTATTATCAAATAAAAGATGGGGACCGTGTTTGCCACCATCTGAAGCCTAGAGCAAAAGCATTGATTTGATTCTCTTTTGTGATGCATTGCTGCCACCTGGTGGCAGTGTACCTGCATTGGAGGGGATTAAGAAGTAAGGAAATGTTTAAAATAAATTTCTCAACACTACAGCCATACCACCCTGGCATCTGATTTGGTTGGATCTCAGAAGCTAAACAGAGGCAGGACTGGTTAGTACTTGGATGGGAGACCGCCAGATAATATAGGTTTGGGAGAAGGACCTGACAGCCCACTCCCAAAACAATCTCAAAAACAATCAGCCATTGAAAACCCTGTGAATAGCAGAGAAACACTGACAATAGTGTTAGGCATAGCACAGTGTCAGGGAGTGTTTCCTTTTGTTGTTCATAGGGTGGCTATGAGTTGGACCCAACTCAGCAGCACCTGACAACAGCAAAAACTCCTCCCCCTAAAAAATTATGATAGTAATTTTTGCCATAAATTTGATGGGTGGAGCAGATGAGTTAAAGTAGAAAAGCCTGACAGACTAGGTTTGCCCTTCACCCAACAGACAGATAAATGCCCAGGAGATGGTGGCTCTGGGGAGCCCCAGATAGAGCTGTGCAAAGCATCCTGTGAGTACTCTGAGTGACTCTGAAGAGTGGCCCTGGAAGCACCCGGGGGTGTTAATTGGCATGGTTGTTATTTGCAAAAAGGTGGGTTTTCCAGAGAAATGAGGCAGCATGAGTGAGAGGAATCCCTTCCTGCGGGAAGGCTGGGCTGGGCTACAGACCTCCAGGGAAAGGGGAGGAGGGGCAGATGCGTCAACATGGCAGAGGCAGCTGAGACTCCAAGAGGCGTCTAAGGTGAGGCCACAGGATGGGGTGACTTGGGGGTTACTGGTGGTGTTCACAAGAGCAGCATGTGGGTACAGATTCCTCAGAGTGAACCAAGGCCATCACAGAGGGGCTGGAGATGGAAGAAACAAACTGCCCAGGGTTTGCAACTTCCGCAGCCCAGAGGTCCTCAGCATAGGATCGAGGCCCTTGTGGAGCTGAGAAGTGACCGTGGCAATACGTTGTGTGATCTGCGGGCAGCTGTCATGTGCACCTGCATTTCAGATTTCTCACGTCCTTTGAGACAAAATTGACCAGCCGTGATCTGGTGCATTTCTGCAGTGACCTCTGAGGCTCCGTGGTGTGTCTGCTCAGCTAGAATTCCAGGCCACGGGGACAGGGGTCTCAGGCTCCCTTGAGACACAGGATGGAAGGATGGTCTGGAACAGGAAGCAACAGCTTAGCAGTAAATGTCTAGTGGTACCTGGACAAACACCGCCCCATCAGGAAGTACTGAAGACCCAGCCCCCGGGGCAGAGGCGATGCTCCTGCCAAGTCCTCGGGGCCCAAGCGCAGCTCTAATGCTGAGCGGGAATCACATGACCTTGGGGCAATGGGGCTTCTCTGCAACTATTCCATGTACCAAAACACATGTGAACTCCCTTAAGTTACCCGGAGCCTGGGTGCCTAATCCGTGGCCTTTGCCTCTGCCACCTGTTCCTTCAGTGTCCTTTGTGTTTCCAACTGCCCCGTGTCCAGTTCCTGCATCATCCTCTCTGAACATGGCGTGCCAAATCGTCAGGGTGCAGACAGGGCCCCGGGGCTGGTGGGATGTGCCAGCTCCCTCTTCTGTGCCCCACTCCCCGTGTGACCTTGCACCAATCATTTGTCCTTGCTGTGCTTTGGTTTCCTTCCTGTGAAATGGAGACCCTGCCGCTGGGACCCCCTCCCGGGTCGTTCATAGAGCAGCTGAGTCAATGTAGGTGAAGTGAAGCTCAGGCCAGAGCCTGGTGTGTGGGAAGCGCCGTGTTAGTTATGGCTGTTGTTAGGTTTTTGTTGTGGAGAGGACCTTGGAGAGAGAGAGCATTGGATGCCGAATCCAGTGTCCTCACTAGCTGCACAGAGGCAGGTGTCCTCCTCCCGGCTCACCACCAGGATGCAGAGGCAAAGCCGACAACCCAGCTCTGTCCCAGCGGAAAGCCAGACGTGAAACCCCTCCCAGTCCCTGTGACCCATGCACTGCCAGAGAGGAGGACTGAGGGTACAGACCCTGGAGCCCCTCCAGGGGACCACCTGATGCCCAGGGCCCTCCTGTGCGACACGTCATCCTGGACATTCTCTAGAACCAGCTTGGGTTCTGTTCTTCAAAGACAGCATTGTGGGTGCTGCATGGAGCGAAATCTATGAGTTAGAATCACATGGACCCTGGGGACAGACGAACAGCAAAGGACTCACCCTCTCTGCACTTCCTTTTCCTCATCTGTGCAGTGGGTGGTGTGTAAGGGTGGATTTCTTCCTTGATGGGTTCCTCATAGGAATCTCTGAAAAGGGGATTCTCTGATTCATCCTCAGGACTTTGTATATTTTATGTTTGTACGATGCCGTCAGGTCAGGTCCAACTCATAGCAACCCAATGTACAACAGAATGAAACACTATGCTATGCACACTCTTTTTTATGTTTGAGCCCATTGTTGCAGCGACTGTGTTTCTTCTCATTTTGAGTTATGTCACATCAGCAGAAGGAGGTCCCCGGGGCTTTACTCCATTCTCATCATTAAGGTCAACTGTACTTTGAAGAGGCAGCTCTTCCTCATTCATTCCCTGAATGCCTTCCAGCCAGGTGGCTCATTTTCTGGCACTCTCTTTGACAGTGTTTCTCTGCAACAGCACAGGATTTTCAATGGCTAATTGTTTGGTTCCCAGGTCCTTCTCCTGGCGAATTGGTGTGGGTTCCCAGGTCCTTCTCCTTATTCTGCCTTGGTCTGGAAGCTCAGCTAAAACCTGTCCACCAAATGTGGACCTGCTGGTATCTGAAATATCAGTGCCATAGCTTTCAGCATCACAGCAGCACGCAAGGCCCCACAGCACAACAAGCTGATAAACTCCTGGGGAGTGGATATTTCATAATCACGCCCAATACAGTATGTCTTCCCTGAATTGAAGAAAAACTTGAAAATCAAATTCTATATTAAATTTCATGAAGAGAGCTGATAACCTAAAACAGCAGTTCTCAAACTCACCTGTGTGGCACCCTCACTGAGAGGGCGGGTGCCAGAGCGTAGCCTGGGAACTTGCATTTCCAACCAGCTCCCAGGTGATGTCGACACTGATGCTGCTGGCCTAGGACCCCATTTTGAGAACCACTTATTTCAACAACTCCTGTGCTTCTGAAGCAAAGGAAAATCATTTCTTTCCTTATTGACGTTTTCTCCCCCTGATTCTTATTTTCAGTTTTGAAAAGTTTATGTTCAATGTTAATTCAGAATGGAGACTTCCCTACATCTGGTATGTGTGTGTGAACTAGACCCAGCTCAGGGATTTTGCTCTTCTGTTTAATCTTGGCTCTTCTCTGAGAACCCATGAGTGTCAGGGCTGATATTTCTGATTCTCTATTTGTGCCAAATTGAGGCTGATCCACCCAGCCAGTTTTAATGCGACATGTCTCCCTGCTGCCTGATCATGTGACAGGGGACACATTCCAATTTGAGGTTCTGAAAATATGATTACTCCTAAGACTGGAAAAAGAAAAGTTATTTGAAATATTTTCTTAAAAATTAATGTTTCTAATCAACCTTGTGACAGTTGATAGTACATTAATAAATCAGATAAGGTTACATTTGTGGTTTTATTATGCATATGATTTAGCTGCCCGTAATCAGTTTCATAAAACCTTACTCCTACATAAGATGATTCATTCCTTCATTTATTCACTCATTTTTTCAGCAAGTGTTTATTGATTATCTACTTGGTGCCAAAAGCTTTATGCTAGGCTGTGAGAATAGAGAAATATAGACACCATGTATTCAGGCAATAAGAACTTTATAATGAATTCTCTTTTTTTCCAAGTAGAAAAAAGGAATGAGTTTATTAGGAGAAACAGGGAAAATTACACTCTCGACAGACCACAGAGTAGGCCACTCAAAAGGGAGAGTCAACAACCTAATGGATTTCTTATAGATATCCCTTGCTCCCATGTGAATCCAGGTAACATTAGGGTGGGGCTAGGGTAGAACCCATGGGATTCCTTGCTGGAGATGGGGAGAGCAGGAACCTCCCTTGCTATGATCTGCTTTGCAAGGATTCTTCAGGGCTAATGATAAGCTTGCTGGAATGTGGCTCTGTGGCTTCTTTTTTTTTTGGCAGGGGGCTTTACCCTGCTGCTTACTCCTGACTGTTCCCTAACGTTTCCCCCCTCAAGAACTGGTAACCCTAAAATATTTTAAGACACAGGGCATCAAGTCAAATCTGGCTACTTCCTGCTGAAATTGGTCATAGGCCTAAGGAGTAAAGGTTTCCAGATCTTGCTGATTGTCAGCAAGGGAAGGGAGGTCCAGGGGTCCTCAGTACAGAGCAGCAGCAGTGCTTGAGTCAGGAGGGAGGGGCTGATATCCTTATGACATCACCATTTGGATTTTGATCACCTGGATCCTGGAAAATACCAATCATACCAGGAGGTTAATTAAGCATAGAGCAAGATTAGAAATAAGAATAAGTATCTAAAATCCATCTGGAGAACTTACCTGGGATCTGTTTCAGTCAGGAAGTCTGTTTTGGGGAAGGAAGAGAGACTATTGTCTGGATATGTTTGGAGGCTAGAATATATTTACCTGGAGTTTGTCAGCCATTGGGGTACTTAGTAAGACTTGGTAAGGCCTCATTCAAATGAGCTGAAAGATATAACTTTGGAAGAGTCATTGGTCTAGGAGTCTAAATTTTTATGGCTGCAGTGAAAATAGCCCATGAGTGGCTAGAAACTCTTGGAATTTGTCAGCCTTTTTGAACACTGTATCTATTGGTGTCTTTTTAATTAGATTTTATAATAGTTGGCATAATGTTTAAAGTTTGTTCTAGGTCTAAGTCTGACTCCTTTTATTTTGTATTATTGTCAGTTATTCCATATTTGGTTATAATTTCCTACTTCTTTTGTTTTATATTATCATTTACTCCATACTTGGATGTAATTTCCTTCTCCTTTTGTTTCCTATTATTATCAGTTATTCCATACTTGGTTATAGTTTTCTGCCGGGTGTTTAAGACCATGAAGGAGGCCAAAAATCAACTTTTTGGTTTTATTTGTTACAGTCAATCCAGTCTTCTTAGGGATTGCTTTGGGGAACTTATTAGGAGCTCCCTGGCCCTTTAGTTTTTATTCGACCAGTCATACAACTTGCTGGGACGAGTCGGGGTCTTGCTGACCACCTGGATTCCATTAGGAGCATTAGGGGGCCTTGCCCTCTGTAATAACTCTCCTCTTTGCAGAATGTCTGCTGGTCAGAGCCCGCCTCGGGGGTCTCCAGAGCCTCCCTGATCAGGAGGACAGGTGACTTACCAGAGTCATAGAACCCTTTTGAGGGGGGTGCCATCATCCCCTACCTTCTGGCTGACCTGGGGCAAAGGCCAAAATATTGGCTTTTCTCTTAACCATATTATCCTGATTGGCTTTGGCTTCCAACTTTTGGTTGTTGAACACCCAGAAGGTCAGTGTTACTTGTCTTAACTCTTTGACTATTGTTTTCAAATAAAAATACATAACAGTGTACAGTTTATTTCCAGAAACTCTTCATTACAGTGAAAATAAGAACATAACTAGCTAAATAATTGGGATACATAATAAGAGTAAAATCATCATGTAATTAGCAATGTGCATAATTTGAATGCAGAAAAACTATCAGAAGAAAAATGTGTATAATGGGTAAATAAGAAAAATATGGCATGTAGTTACTGTTCTAAACATTTCAGTTAAAAATACAAAAACAACAATGGGTAGAGAAAACAATGTCAAGTACAATATAATATCTTTCATGTGTGATCATGTGTAAAACAATTCTTACACAATGGTACATAGCACCTTGTACATGTAGTTTTTGTTCTTAGTGCATGTTTAAAGGCAGCAAATCTTCCAGTATTTCTTTGAAACTTTGTGGGACATATATGTTCCCATGGTAGTCAAAGTGTTAAAGAAGGAGTAATGGATTCTAATTGTAACTTTGGTATAACATTTAGCTACAGCTTAGACATAGAGCACTTTTAACTCTCAAATGTATGTTTTAGTTACACGTATGTGGTGTCAAATATTCTGTAATAACCTAAGATAATCGTTGCTCACTCAGAGTTATACAATGCTCATTTGAATGACTTTAAAACAGATATTTACATACATGTTGACTCAATTAAGACTCAGGTTCCTAAGTAGTTAAAAGCTTGGCAAAGTCATCAACACAAACACACAAATAATCATCTTGACAGAGTGTAAAATCCTTGTTCCTTTAAGTCAGGTTTTTGTAACTCTTACTAAGAGCAGATAAATACTTTAAGAAAAGCTGATAGTTCTAAACATAAAACATTTAACACCGGCCAATCTAATCTTATATCCATCATTCCTATAAGTTTCATTCTCCACAAAACTTTTGCAACATAAACATACTTAGACGATCTGCAACATGCTCTCACCTTCTGGTTTCGTTCTTGTTTATCTGTCCATTTCCATCTTGGGATAATTTTTCACTTTAGGAAAAAACCTTATTTTACCATACTGAGTCCTTTCCTTGTCTGAAAGCTCTTCCTTTGACCTTTTATATCTCCATTCTTTTTCTTCCAGTAGGTTTATAGAGAAGGGCAGCCTGTACTGATTCTGTTTCTCTGTTTACCTCTGATGTTGGATTTTCCTGATATGGTTTGGGCTCTTCCCTTAAACTCATAAAAGTCTAGACATAGGGCATCTCTGACCATTTTTCCCGTATTTTATAAAATAGATTTGTTGTTGTTATTTGTTGTTGTTAGGTGCCATCAAGTCAGTATCCGACTCATAGCAACCCTCAGTACAACAGGAAACACTATTGTCAGTGCTTCTCTGCTGTGCATAGGGTTTTCAATGGCAGATTGATTTTTGGGAGGGGTTTGCCAGGTCTTTCTCCCAAGCCTACAGGTTCTGGTGTTCCCAGGCGGTCTCCCATCCAGGTACTAACCAGGCCTGACCCTGCTTAGCTTCCAAGATCTGACGGGATCGGATGCCACAGGGCTATGGATGCCGGCTAAAATAGATTTAGCTGGTTGTATTGTTGTTGTCAGGTGTCATTGAATCAGGTCTGACTCATAGTGACCATATGTACAACAGACAAAACATTTCCTGACACTACCATGCCCAGCACTATTGTCAGTGCTTCTCTGCTATTCATAGGATTTTCAGTGGTGGATTGTTTTGGGAGTGGGTTGCCCAGCTGGAGGACAGTATTAAAGCTTAAATTTGCCAGTTTGTTGGAGAATTTCTTATTGTCTGGTAGAGAGAGGGAAATTAAGTGTATTCCAGCATCCTGAGATCTGTGTTCTAGGCCAGCTTTGGCCATTCCTAGAACATCCCTGTGACTCTTGGGTGTCACCCCAAGAGTTCAGGGTCTGCATCCCCAGAAGGAAAGCAGTTTTCCCCAAGGTTGCCTATGTGTTAAAAGGGACCAACCCCTCCAGGCCTGCCTGTGCCCCAAGAGTCAGCTATTCTCCCAGGATTGCCCAGGCCCTCCCTCAGGCCTGCCTATGCCCTGACAGCTAGTCACTCTTTTAGGCCTATGGACGTCCCAAGAAATGACCAATTCCCTGGGAATGTCCATGTCCAAAAAAGTGACTATCTTTTGGGGCGTCCTTGTGTCTTGATGGATAGCCATTCCCCCAAGATTGCCTGAGTCTCAAGGGGTGGCAACGCCCTGAAGACTGCCTGTGATATCATGGTGTCCCAGGATCCCTGCCCTGGTCTGGATTCAGCCACTCTGGGGCCAGAACCTTCCTGTCTTCTTTAGGGTCCAGAAGAGATGGCGTACTCCCTCTGTAAGCCTTAGTGAGAACAGCAGCGCCTGGAGGGAGGAGGCCTGGGATGCATGGAGCTGCATTGAGCCCAATCCTGTGCACGCTTCCACCTATGTCTTTCCCACCCTCTCTACAAACGATGTCCTGCCCCTTTCAAAGCTTAGCCCAGAGCAGGAAGCTGGAACTTGGAACATGGCAGGCACGGGGATGCAGCAAGAAAAATGAGAAGGGGGATGTTATCTTGTCCTCTTGGCTCAGGGATAGAGGAAGTCCCCCAGAAATCAAGCTGCCACAGGTGATCAGTCCTCTGCCTGCGTGGCCTGGTGCAGTTGCCTCCATTTTAATGAACGCCGGGGATTCTGGTGTTGCCCATCCAGCTATGATGCAGCTGCTGCAGGGCTGTAGCCTTTTTATGCCCCTTTCTGAGGTTCCCTAAGAAGTGGAGCTGATAGTTGGGGAGGGTCCCCCAGTTTGAGTCCCAATACCGCCAAAAGGGAGGCATCCATTTTAGAGTTCTGGTGTCCTTAAAAAGAAAAAGGGTTAGACATAAGGTATTTTAATCCACTTTTTGCCTTTTTTACAAAAGAGTTCCAGTGGGAGATCTGGCTTCTCGTTTAGAAGAGGGAAAGCATAAGGCACAACTGGACCACCCAGCCGCATATGTGTGCCGAGCTGGCCCCCAGTTAAGGGTTGAGAGCCCTCCTCCCCTAACATGCTCACTGACCACGGGTAAGAGAGGAGCACCTCCGTTCTTACCACAGAATGCCAAGGTTTCCTTGAGAAGGCAGACCCAAGAGTGAGGGATCCACTAAAAGGGACTGAGCGTCCTCTCCCCTATTGCGATTTCCTGCAGAAAAGAGACAAGCATCTGATTTCCTCATCCGCCTTTTCCTGTATCTCAAAACCCTGCTTTGAAGGTGTCCCCCCAGTGAGCCCCAGGGAATAGGTGTAGCCAGCCTCTTCCTATTCTGACCTCCAATTTGGCCTGTCTTTCTCTTGGGTTTAGAAGTCTCATTTGTCATCTAAAGAGGAGAATAGAAATGCACACATCTCTTCTTTCCTGGGTGCCTTATAGGTTTGGTAAACATGATGCTGAATGGTAGAGGAAAACTGGGGAAGGACATTGATGTCAAGTTGCTTAACAACAGGTAAGAGGCCTGAGGCAAGTTAGATTTACTGAGGGAACCTCAACACCTGTGTTCTATTTTATTCCCACCTCAAAGCAATGTGCATAGAGTTACTTACCCTGTTCCCTTAGATGCCCAAGAACCTGCATGGGTTCTAGTTCCTCAAAGATGATTTGCAAAATGTTTAAGGGCTCTGGCTCTAGTGGAAGAGGAAGAAGATGTTTAATGATTAAATCCACAGCTGTAATGACTGGGTTTTATTTTATTTTCGTTTTTGAGCCTGTTTCTATAGGATAAAGGGAACAGCCCAAATGGCCAAAGAGATAAGTAAGCACGTTGACTCTTAGGGCTTTCCATGTGCCTCCAAAAGTGTTCATGAACAGTCCCCATAGGAAGCCTGGTTAGGAAAGGGAAATTTTGAATCTGTGCTGCCAGCAGGGAAGGAAGACACAACATTGTTGCATGTGGGCGCAGATATGGCAGAGGGAAGGATCTGGAGGCAGCCCTTTAATTAGAAAAGTGAACGTAGGTTTCCTTCATAGTGTCCTGCAAGGCAGGAAGAGGCGGGGAGAAAGGGGAAAAGCAGAGCTTAGGATCTAGCCAGGTTGTTGTTGTTATTGGTTGTTAGGTGCCGTCGAGTCCGACTCACAGTGACCCTATGAACAGCAGATCAAAACACTTCTCCATTCTGTGCCAGGCACACGATCTTATTTATATTTAAGCCCATTGTTGCAGACACTGTGTCAATCCATCTGATGGAGAGTTTTCCTTTTTTTTTTTTTTTTTTTCGTTTACCTGCCACTCTCCCAAACATGATGTCTTTCTCCAGGCATTGATCTCTCCTGACTACATGTCCAAAATATGTAAGACACAGTCTGGCCATTCTTGCTTCCAAGGAGCATGCTGGTTGCACTTCTAGGACAGATCTGTTGCTTCTTTTGACAGTCCATGGTATATTCAATAGACATCTGCAGCACCATAATTCAAAAGCATCAAGACTTCTCCCTTGTTCAATGTCCAGCTTTCACGACCATATGATGCGACTGAAAATACCATGGCATGAGTCAGATGCACCTTCGTCTTCAATGTGACATCTTTGCTTTTCAATACTCTAAAGAGATCTTTTGCCACTGCTTTTCCTAGAGCGATGCGTCTTTTGATTTCTTGACTGTTGCTTCCATGGGTGTTGATTGTAAGGGCAAGATAGGGAAAGGGTCGAAAAACATAAAGTTTAGTGAGGTAATTTTGGCTTTTCCTACAGTGTTTTGGATCCAGCATGTGGTGCTGAAGGCATTAGCTCCTTTGACTGTGACCTCGAGGTCAGTTCATCCCATCAGGGTCTCAGGCAGCTCTCTTGTAGAAAAGAGAGGGGCTCAGAACTTGGGCAGCTCAGTCCTTATTGAGAGGCTCCCTGGAGAGCCTAGTCTTCCGCCATCTTACCCAGGAAGCGGGCATGTGAGATGAGCAGGACCTGTTCTCAGGGAAAGCTAAGGAACTTCTGGCCAGGAAGAGGAAGACAGTGAGGGATGAAAAGTGTGGCTTTTCACCATCATGGGCTGAAAGCATTTTGACTTCTCCTCCCCTGGGCCTGTGCAGTCCACTGAAGAGTAGCTTGAGCCAGGGGCTTGCAGATGCCTGAGAAGAAACGCCCTTATGCTGAAGTCAGATTTAGGAAAGAAAAGGAAAGTCATAGGCTACCGCCATACCCATTCAATACTTTCCAGCCCTCTAGAGATATAGGGGATCTGGTCAGAGGCAAGGAAGCCCTCGACCACACCAGAGAGTAACCCTCACCTCAGGGCCTTTTGCTAGGTCTCTGAAAAATAGGGAAGTGTCAGGGGCCGTGGCATATGCCTGTAATCCCAGTAGCTTGGGAGGCGGAGGCAGGAGGATCGCAAGTTTGAGACCAGAGGCAGTCTGCATAACTTAGGGAGACCTTGTCTCAAAAAGTAAAAAGATGGGCTGAGGGTACAGCTCAGTGGTCCAGCACTTGCAGAGCATACAAGTGCGAAGCCTGGGTTCAACCCCCAGGACCACAAAAAAAAAGAAAGTCAGCGCCAGCAAGTGAAAGCGAAGAAGTGAGATGCTCAGAAACAGCCCAGGAGTTCTGACAGAGACCTCACCTCAGGGAGACACCAAAAATGCCACCTGACGTGATCTGAGAACCAGAACAAATCCACTGCAGGAAATGATCCTCAATCCTTGTCCCCTTGTTAGAAGAATTTAACAAGTAATGGAGACAAAGTGAATGTCAGGAGTCAGTTTATTAAAAGAAATGGGAAAAATTACACTCTGGGCCCAACCACAGAGTGGGGAGTTGGCCACAGTGTGTGCTTAGCTGTTAAAGGACCAAGGCATTTATGACTGTTGTTCTATGCAGCATCTCATTGGGTTAGTTTTGTGTTTGGCTGATTTTGTGTGTTTTATTTGGAGAGGTACTTATTTCCTGCTCAGTAACCTTTATAAGGAAGTAATACATAATAACCAGATCATATACATATATATATGTATATATATATATATGTATATATATATATATATATATATATATATATATGTAGAGAGAAAAAGAGAAAGAGAAGGGGAGAGAGAGAGGGAGAGAGATTTATAAAAATAAACAAGATATTTTAAAGAGCTTTTAGTTAAGAAGAAAGTATAAGCCCCTGAAAAAGTACAAACAACTTAGTATGAAGAGGAAGAATAGATGTGCAGTGACCCAGTGCCTGGGTTCCAAGCACCATGTGCCTCCCGCTGGTGATGCAGGCTCCACTCTGGAGAAAATGCCAGGCAGATTGGATGTCAGGGTTTGACAGTTTCAAGTGATTTGTCAGGGGTACTTAGAAAAGCTGGCCCCTATGAGAGAGCTGGCATTAGAAGGGGGAAAAACATTGCTCTCCCACGTAGCATTATTTTCGGTTAACTTCCTCTCACACAGCTGCAGGAAGCTCAGCATCTCACCCAACTGAGACACAGTCCTGCCCGGGGATGGAATCTAAGTCCATGGGGAAGAAACCCAGCACTGTCGCTTCCTACCTCTGCCGTCAGCCAAGATCACTTAAGGTTTTGAGCCCCAGTTTCCTCATCCCTCAAATGAGGATGGCATGGCATCCCACACAGGACTCTTGAAAGGGACAAAATGAGATAGTATTTTAAGAGCACTTCATATCTGATGTGGTTGTGGTATCAGCACTTAACAAAATTATAGTCATTTAGTTATTGTCATTACCACATGTCCGATATGTGTTATAGGACACAAAGTAGATCAAGTCAGGTCTGAGAAATTATGCCTTTTTACATTGGATGTTTGCTCAATGGGGGGTCCTCCACGCCCCCCAAGGATGAGAACCATTGTGAGTTTGCTGGACAAATGTTCTCTGTAGCATTCTCAAACTCATCTGAAATAGGAATCCTTTATCTATTGTGGGGTTCCATAGATGGTGTGTTGGTTCATAGCCTCAATGATTGGGATGCTCTACTGTGCGGTGCATTTGCCTGATAATGGTTCTGACTTTGTGCTTCAGGGGTGAAAACTGGCTGTGAATCTGTAGTTCTGTGCAAAATGGCACCACGCTATGCAGGGTGTGTGTGTAGCACCTGAGGACCTGCGTTACAGGGATCTTCTTATCTTTATCTTTACAACTCTGTCTATCATGGTCTCTCGGGGACTTGGGCGTGCCACTGTGGCTGTCTGTGGAGAAGGTGACTCAGTCCACATGGTTTGTGATACATGGGGAATTCTCCAAAAGAATTTCCACTTGGCAACTGCAAGGATGCCTGATAGACCTGTTAAGGGGTGGTGGATCCCCTCAGGAAAAGAGCCTCAGCTTTTAGAAAAGGTTGATCCGAAGATGCCTCTAGATTACACACTTCCCTTTGCTTAGCCTGTGTGTATGAAAGAGACTGATTCAAAAGAGAGCCCTCTTTGGAATGCATGCTAGGCGTTCCCAGGTAAGTCCACAAAACATCAAAGGAGCAGTTTGATTTACCTTTTCTAATTCAAAAAACATCTTTTCGATATTGACATTAGAAATCAGTTCTAATTATTCCACACTGACATTGGTATCTTTGTCTTTCCTTCCCGTCTGTTTCCACCTGCATCGTATTGCATTATATATTTTACTTTTTACTTAATATATCATTAGCACATCTCAGATTGCTGCACAGTCCTTACAATTATAATCTTTAATGACTACATAATGCTCCATCAAGTAGCTGAGCCTAATTTGTTTGGCCATTTTCCTATGGTTAAACATCTAGGCCATTGATTTTCAGATGTTTTTTAGCAGCAGAAGGCATGTTTTAAGAATCCATATGTAGAACGCGAATATGTTCTATTGATTCTTTGCAAGTACCTTAGCCTATTTAATTTTCATAAGTAACCCATGAAGTAGAAACCATTATTATCTACTTTGTAATGTGAAAGTTGATGCTCAGAGGATTTATAGAGTTTGCTCAAGGTCACAGACCTAGACTGGGGACATGAACCCCAGGACCTCTGACTCCAGAGCTTGAGTTATACCTGAATGTGTAAATAGCTCAGACCACGTGGGTGGGATGAGGAAGGAGGCAGAAGCCCAGCTACTCACTGGCACCCCTTCACACCTGCCCTGATGGGTGGCACTGGGCCATCAGGCAAAGACAGATGTTTTGTAAGTTTCTAAAATGCCAGGAGCGTTGTGTAAACACCAGCCCACCTCTGGCACTGGAGGTGGGCCCCCTGGGGCCCCACCCATCTCTGCCTGTCTGCCTGCCTCAGCCTTGTCGCTATTTGCCTCTGGAAGCCACTGTTTTCCCACAGTCTGGACGTGCAATCTGGAGCACCTGCCAGATTCTCTCTTCTTCCCTAAACGTTTGCTCTTTTGTGTTCACACCCAGGTGTTCTGGCCGTGATTCTCCATTCCCTGCTTGCTGCTGTATTTTTCCACAAAGGCCCTCTGGTATCAGCAAGTCCTTAGATCACTAAGAATCTTGTACTTTCCAACCAGGGGGTGTGGGGGAGCAAGGCTCAAACAACAGCTCCTGCTTCCAATAAGTTTTCCTTGGTCACCTAAAGCAGAGCCAGGCAGCATCCCTGTTCTCTAGTGGGAAGGCTTTCCCTGTGGACAAGTCTCCTTTTCTCTATGTTAGCTGGAAACAAACCGCTAATTAAATTTCACCTTCCACAGCTCTGAAAAATGACAGGCTAGCGCCTCCAATAACTTTCTGAGACAGTGTTAAAGAAGAGGCATGTTGCATACTACAAAGCCAGCAAGGCCGAAGGGCAGAGTCACCCTTGCATCTCACCCACTGTCTCCAGGGAAGCTAGAGTCATTTGCAGCTTGCTGGTCTGTGTTCCTGCAGCCAGCCCTGATTTGGCAGAGGCTGGGAAGGCAACTTTCCTTCATCAACCACATGGCAGTGGGGAATGGCCTGGGTCCCAGGCACCAAGTGCCTCCCACTGGTAACGCAGGTCCCACTCTGGAGAAAATGCCAGGCAGATATATGGATGTCAGGGTTTGACAGTTTCGAGGGTCTCTGAATATTTAACCAAATGTTCAGGGCCAAAGTCATGAGGAGAGGAAGAGATCAGCTCACGACAGTGGGCCCTGCATAGGTTTTGGGGAGACAGGGATAAATCGGTGCCAGGGATATGGAAACTGGTGTTTCTGGCACTTAAGTGATCCATGGCTATGTGTCCAGAGTGGCACAGGATAGCAGAGGGCAAAGGAGTCCCAGGCCTCAAGGAGGGAGAGATCTGCCCCTCTGCAGGTTCAGAGACGGCTTCAACGAAGCATAGTATTGGCACCACTTTTAAGAGTTTACTGAATGGGTGAATGGAAGAAAGGACACTGCAGACACGGAGAACAGCAGGTGCTGCAGCCTGGGGCAGGCCGCATCCAGGGAGCGGAGAATCACCCGGGAATCAGAAGTACACAGTGGAGCGTACCCCACAGAGCTGTGCCAGCAGTGGGCAAAAGGCAGAGTACAGAGGGTCTGTGCCACTGACTGTGACTTTGGGCTTCAGCTCCCAGACAGGGGAGGATGGTGAACAAAACAAAGTCCTGAGCACAGGCCCTGGCCCTGTCCCATCCTAGCTGTGTGACCTCGCCAGGCTCTCATCTTGCTAAGTGCAGCTGGTAACAGGGCTAACACCTTGGGGTAGGCATTGGGATGAAATCAAAGACCACTAATAAGGCCCTTAGCACAATGGCTGGTCTAAACTGAGTGCTCAGTAAATAATAGCTATCACTGTTCTTCCCAGTACTGTTTTGCTAGTGTTGATCAACATGGGGGCCAGTGAGACAGAGTAGACAGGGAGGGGCTTTGAAGTCAATGGACCTGGGTTAGGATCTTGACTTTGCCATCACTCATTATATGGCCCATGTGTGTCACTTAATTTCCATAAGCCATCCTTACCTCCCTGCCCCTCACCTAGGAAAGCATGTGTCCAACATCCAGCCCATACTCAGCATGCAGATCCTCACAGTCAATGAGATATCATTGCCATCATCACCATAACCCACCTCTGGTACCCTCAACAGCGGTGATGTTAGGAGGAGTGAAGTTTGGGCTTGAGGGTGAAGGAGCAGAAGCCAACAGCCCCATTGTTCCCAAGCCTCTGCAAGTGCTGGGGCCTTTCCCCCCAAATTCTGATTTGACAGCTCTGATGTTGCACCTCTCAATTTGTGCTTTGGAAAGTTCCCCAGGAGGTTTGCTTGTGCAGCAGATGGCAGGTGGCAAATGCTGGTGGGACATAAGTGATAGTGCTGGGGAGCAAACAGAAGGGTGTCCGGGGGCAGGGTAGACAACAGCCCCAGGCTCTAAAGCCCCCAGCAGTGGAGACTCCCCTACCAGTTCCATTGCCCAGGGGCGCTCTTTCCTTGCCCCCCATCCAGCAGGAAGCTCCCAGGAATTCCAGAGTTGTCCTTCTCTGCTTCCTGGTCACTGCTGTCTCTCTTCCCACTGGACTGTGGGTCCCCAACTTGGGGCCCTAGGATCTCCTTCTTCTCTTGCACTCGACCACTGATTCTTTGGGCTTTCCTTTTGTTATTCTGTTTATTTTTTGTTTACCTTTTGATTTCAATCCTTTAAGTTACCAAATTAAGTCAAGCATTTGGTAACAATCTGAGCACAGAAATAATTTATACTCCTTCTAATCTTGCCCCAACATCGCTAACACTCTTACTAGTCACAATTTGTGTGTCTTCCTCTGTAGACATTTTCCTTTTCTTAGATATACTTACATATCTCCAGACAGGGCTTGTTGTGCTTTGATTTGATTATAAAAGTATGAAGCTATATATAATGCAGTTTATCTTATAACTTGTCTCCCCTCCCCAACAAAAACCTGCAGTTGTCTTCCCATGACAATACAAATTCTCATTGTTTTTTAATAGCTGTTGTAGCCTTGTAATTTATTAACCCATTTCCCATCCGCAGGCTTCCTGCAAGCCTGAGCTCTCTAGCGAAAGTCTTTGAGTTCTATCTTCCCGTCGTGCTGCTGTGCGGCCCTGTTGGGTAGATTCCCAGTGGTGAGAGTGCTTATTTCCGACATTCAGTCCCCAGATCCTAGGCCCCAACATCTGTTGTGTCTTTCTCTGACCCAACCCAGCTGTGATGAGATTTCAGCTTCACTGCACCATTGCAGCAAGGAGAAGCGGCCACCAGGGACTGGCTCTGGATACTGTTAGGAAACAAGTATTATCATGCAAATCAGGTGCTACTCACAGATGAGGAAGTCAAGGTTTTTCATGACATTTCTCCCTTTTACTTGACTTCTCACCTGTCAGTCCCAACATAGACACTTGTCATGACCTCTGTACTCCTCTAAATAGATACCACAATGCCCAATAGCACAACAGCAACTTTTTCTCTTTTTGCAAGTGCACCGAAATTATGTACAAACTTCCCATTTTACAGGTACAGAAAAAAAGGATAAAAAAATTTTAATCTTAGTGAAAATAGTAGTTCAGGAAATCCACTGGCACTTTCTCCAATAATCTTTTGTTAGCATTGGGATACAGCCACACTGCTGATAAGAAGTCCATCCTGACCACCGTTCTTATGTTTAAAGAGCCTTTCTTCTTTGCGTGTATTCCAGTGAAGGAGGGGACAGAGTAACTGTGATTAAATTATCAGGCAGAAACACATGACTACAAATAATTGACTCTCTCATGTTTCAGGAGCCTTAACCTCACATTCCAGAATGTTTATTTCCTTTATTTCAAAATGTTTATTTACTTTTCTCCATTGGCTTTAATTAATTTTGCCTTTGGCTCATATACAGGTGAAACTGAAAACTTTTTTATTTGCATTTATCTTGAAGCAAGCAAACTAATTAAACTTTCCAATTCGGTTTCACTGTGCTGTCTCAGAGCCATAGAAAAATGGCTGACAGAGTCACAGGTGATGGTTTCTTCACAACAAAGCAGAAGGAGTTTGGGGACTCAGGATGGTTTCACGTAAATGCTAAGGGTAAAACCTGTGTTAAGATTCTCTTCTTCTCAGGAAGAAGGTGAGCAAATGATTCAAGCACACAACGTGGCTAGAGGAAAGGTCTAGAAAGTACATACACACCAGTGATCTTTCCACAGTCCCATAAAGAGAGTAGAGTGATTAAGATGGGAATAGCCTGGGAGCATTGTCACTTCAGTAAAAGTAAAAAAGAGAAATGCCCAAAATATAAGTCTAGGGCTGGCCACAGGTGACTCATGCCAGTAATCCCAGTGACTCAGGAGACAGAGGCAGAAGGATCACAAGTTCAAGGCCAGAGGTCGACTGTGTAACTTAGCAAGAGGCTGACTCAAAATAAAAAATGGACTAGGGGTGCAGCCCAGTGGTAGAGCACTTGAAGGTATTGCAAGGCCCTGCGTTCAACCCTCAAATGCTACAAAAACAAAAAAATAAACAAGTCGATAGATGTCAGCCTGAAGCACATTATTCCATAAAATCTTAGGAATTAAAAAAAAAAATGAGGACACTATTTTTTAAAGAAAAAAGTATAAATTCAAGGCACTACCTTAGAGAATGTTTGTAACCCTCTTAAGGATAAGTAATTAAATTATATAATGAACCCCCTAAACTCAATCAGAATTAAGTCAAAATAAGCTCAATGAAAAAATAGCCAAGAGATAAAAATCATTTCATAAAATAAACATATATGATCAATAAATTTATAAAAAAAACTCTTCAAACTCACCAGTGAAATTCAAATAACAATTTTAAGTGCGTATAATTTTATGTCTGCTTGGATTGGTAAATATTAAGTCTTGAAATGCCACATGTTGGCAGTAACATGGGAAAACAGAAACAGAGACTGTCGCTGATTACTGTTGGGATTATAATTTAGAACAACAACTTTGAAGATCAGTTTGTCATTATCTATCAAAGTGAAAGATATATTACCTATTCCTAGGAACTTTCATTTGTGCACCTGGGCACAGGGACAAGAACATTCCTAGAATCATTGCTAACAGTAGCAAAAACACAAAGCAATCTCTGTGTGCACTGACTGAAGCGTGGCTAACTAAATGACAGTGCAGCCTCTGAGGACCTGCTCCACAGCATGACAGTGGGTCTCCAGAACTCACTGTAGCATGGAAAACAGAACTTACAGGAAAATGTATATGGTATGATCCCATTTATACAGAATTAAAAGAACTAATATGTTTAGAGATCGATAAAGAGTAAAACTACGAAGCAAAATTGTGGCTAACCAACTTAAAATTCCAGATAGTCATCTTCCTTGCAGGGAAGGTCAGGGTGTGATCAGTTCAGGAAGGGACTGCAGTGGCACTGGAATGGGGTACTTCTTAAGCTGAGTGGTGGGTACAAGGGTGGGTTGGATTCTTTCTTATACCTTGCTATATGTTGTACATGGGTCAGTGTACATATATAAATGCATGTTGTTGTTAGGTGCTATCGAGTTGGTGTCCGACTCATAGCAACCCCTTGTACAACAGGTGAAACACTATTGTCAGTGCTTCTCTGTTATTCATAGGGTTTTCAATGGCTGATTGTTTCTTGGGAGTGGGCTGTTGGGTCCTTCTCCCAAGCCTACAGCACGTGGTTTTCCCAGGCGGTCTCCTATCCAAATACTAACCAGGCCTGACTCTGTTTAGCTTCTGAGATATGATGGGATTGGACGCCACAGTGGTACAGCCGCAGGCATATACATGCATATATACGTGTATATCTGTATATTTCTATATATGCACAAATACAAAAATTTACAAAGAAAAGAGAGAACTGTGAGCTAGATGAAATTTATATGGCACTGATATTATCTTCTTTGGTATTTATATCATTAACTTATTAAAATCATGGCTCATTCAGAATAGATGAGGGATAGATAATCTATCAGATGACTGAATCAAGCTTCCTAAAAGGCATGGAGAGGCTGCAGCCACGAAGTAACGATTTAATGTGGCAGAGATGAATATAGGATATTCCCCTGGAGATTCTTAAAAGCTGGCTCACGGACCTCCTGTGTTTTAATTCCCATGAAACAGTGCTGGCGTCTTAGCTGACCGTGAGCTCAAAGGAATCACCTGTACAAGTGCCAGTCCAGAGAGCTGACCTCTACGTTAGGAACGGTGGCCATCCTACCATCACTTGTGGGGTCAAACCATCTTCACAGATAGCACATCTTGCTCCCAGCACTTGGGTTTCATAGGAAGTTGAGAAATTGCAGCATGGTCAGAGGCTGCTGACTAGCAATGGAAGGGGAGGTGGAGGAGCCATGGAACTAGAGGTTTCCAGGAGGTGGACCTGGCCCACGGTACCCAGACCTCCACAGTATCAGAGAGGCCTAGAAGAGTAGCAGACTGCCTTGTGAGTGTGAGCTTGGGTAACGCTCCCCAGGAGTGTTTACCAAGAGGCTGAACACCTCTAACCCATATGGGTGTGACAGACAGGCTCCATAGCCCCAGTGTCCCTTCCCCTTCCTGCCACCTGTAAGTCTCTAAAAATAGCCAAAGAGAAGTTTCAGGGAGAAACCAGGAGGCCACTCTGGCTTCCCAGAGACCCAGAGGGAAGCCTGGGGCAGCAGGTGGCCAAGAGCAGTGCTATAATTCCACACCTGCCCTGCAGCAGCAACAATCTGCTAAAGGCCCTATCTCTGCAGCCTTTGCCTGTAGGACAGGGGATACTGAGGCTCAGTTTCCAGCTGTGGACAAGGGAGAGAATTGAGGCTTGGGAGTCTCAGGACCTGAGACTGACCTCTCTGCCTCCTTTTGACTAGTCTCCAATTCATTTCTCCTTTTTCTGAATTCCACTTTCCTCCTGCTTGACCAAGGGCTAGGCTTCCTGTTGAAGAAGGTAGTGAGGTTAAATTTTTTAAAATAGGAAACACCTAGTACCTTATTCCTTCCTCGATATCCACCTCCAGAAATCATGAGTAGGGCATTTCTAACGCCATTCACTCTCCATCCATCCATCCATTCTCTCCTCAGTTCATGTGGTAAATGTGTGGCCACCCATATCTCAGGTGCCTGGTGGTCTCTGGCTGTGGGACGGTGAAACCCAAAGTCTACCAGCTGAGCCTGACCATTAACAGACAGCTACCACCCCACATGCCAAGCACAAGGGTGAGGATGGCCACAGAGACAAGCAGGCCCAAAGAGAAGGAATATTTAGCCTGGTCTCCAGAAGGAGGTGGGGGCAGACTTCCAAAATAGCCTAAAAATTGATCACAAATTATTAGGAGGAAGAGGATTGGCCTGGGTGGAGGGCAATATGAGGGTCTATTCATGGATGAGCCAGGATCAGGCTGATATGAAACAGAGCATGCAGAGCAGCACTCAACCAACTGAGCTAAACAGCAGCCTTTTCAGGAGAGGGGGCAATAGACACAGCCCTTGCTGGTTTACTAGGATGGGAATTTTCATGAGGGCCTCAGTGTAGAGTCAAGTCTAGGGCAGCTGTCCTTTTAATTGCTAAGAGCAACGGGGAGGAAAAGGAAGAGAGGTGCTCAGTGGCTGTGTGGTTGCCATATTGAGGGGATTCCCTGGGCCACGTGAAGCCAGCTTCCACATCACTAAGTGAGCAGTGCCCGCGAATGGCCTTGGGTGCCCTTCTGTGGGGAAGGATAAGGCTAGAAGCAAAGTTGCCTCTCATGTTCCTCTCTTCCCACAGTTCACTCTGGCCCTCAGCACACCTGCAGGATGGCCAGCTGAGGAAGTGCTTAGTAAACTTCTCTCTCCCACCTCCATGCCCTTTTGGCACCATGGGTGAGGTACCACTGCTGTGGCTCCGTGCACCTGCTGTAACCCCAGACACTGCCCGCTGAGACCCCCACCTGAGGGGATCTGATCCTCTGTGCAGGGTCCCTTCTGCCATTCCACGGCGGGTGCCATCCCACCTGCACACACGCTCCTGTAGGAGTTCAGGTGTCACAGGCAGGACTCCGTGGTCAGACACCTCCCTCAGCTTCTGATCCCTGCCCAGCTCCTTCCTGTGTTCCTCACTGGGAACCACATGGAATTCTGCTGCTCCAGGTCAAGCGTTAACGTCACTGGGAAACTGGAAGCTGGCACGCTGCCACTGAGGGCTACTTCAAACTGCATTTTACTAGCTCCTTTCTGTGTATCCTTCCTTCCTTTTAAGTCTGAAGAGAAGCCAAGACTTCAAGGTAAGGCAGGCCGAGTTGCTCTGACTCCATGGTGACTCCTTGCCCTGGCCACCCCACCCCGCCCCTCTCCACCTGGGAGCCTCTAGTTTGTCTTATACCCTGGAAATCCAGAGGCACCAGGATGGTCTGGGGCTCCAGCCACAGCCCAGGTAGAACAGAATCCAAGAGCAGATGGAGAGTTCCGTCCCAGCTCTTGTCCATGAAATTTCCTTCTCTCTGCAAGGAAGAAATATCACCAGGACCCGCTGACATTGAAGGAAAACGTTCTTATTGAGCCGCCTGCTCTCTGTTAGACGTAAAGCCTCTTTCTGCTCAAACATTTTTGTGGTTCAAAGCGAGAAAGAAAAAAAAATACACTGTACACATTTTTCTTTCTTTAAAGATTGGAAAGAAATGAGGAAAAAGCTTGCCTCATCCATGTTTTTATAGAAATATAAAGCATATGTCCTCAGTGACAGAGATATTTCTTTTGCTCTAAATCCAGGAGGCCCCTGATAGAGCTTAAGCGGGAGACATCCCCCATTCATCTTCCTTTGCCACCTCTCCGCATTCTGAAAAGATAACGTTGCTTCGGCGGGAGTAAGAACCCTGAGATTTAGAAGTTGGCCCTCGCTTGTCTTTGCGAATTGAGCCTAGAAAATGGGCATCGTTAGCTGACCCCAAGAACAGAATTTATGGTCTGCGAGGGCAGAGGCCCTGGGCTCTCTGTCCTTCCAGGCATTGATCTAAGGAAATAGATGCTGAAATGTTCTCTGGGTGCCCCACCCATGTGTTTCCCACGTTCGGGCTCCCTCCGGTTCCTGGATCTACTTGGCCCTGGCCATCCTGGCCATAGAAGGCAGAGCCCTGGTACAGATTCTGGGACCATAAATGCCTTGAGTCCAACCCCGACCCCACCGCCCCAGGTTGTGTTCCCCCAGCCAGGCAGCTCTGCTCCTCCACCAGTAAAGGATAAGGACAGAGTCTCAGGTCAGGGATGGTCCGAGCATCACACTGGAGTGATGGCAGAGGTGGACTGAGTCACGACAGCAGAGGAGCTGGAATCCTAATCCCCAGGATGGGTAAATGGGACTTTTGGAAGAAGAGTCTTTGTGGAAGTGATCAAGTGCATGGTCTTGAGATGAGGAAAGTGCCCACGTTCTCCAGGGGCACTGTGACACCTGCCAGCTCAAGTGTCCTCATGGGAAAGAAGTGGAGGGAGGTAGCACAGGCATGCAGGGGAGGCAGCAACATGGGGCTGGTGCCAAGAGAAATGCAGCCACACGAGGCTGGCAAGGCCAGGGGCCCAGCCTCCTCTAGAGCCTTCACAGCAGCCCAGCTCCGACCCACCTTGATTTTGGACCTGCAGCCTCCAGGACGGGGGGAAAACAAATTCTTGTGGGGTCCCTGAGTTTGTAGTACTTTTTTCTTGGCAGCCCCAATAAATGGAATGAGTGAGTGAAGGGTGAACCCTTCGACCACTGGAATGTAAGCTTGAGGGAACAGAGGCCTGGGCCCACCATGCAGTGCAGAGCAAATCTTCAGTAGACACTCGCTGGATTCATTCAGACTGTTGCCTTCTCTGTCTTCCTTCCTGTCTCCTCCTCTGCTGTCTCTTCCTTCCTTCCTTTTGCTCCAGGTGAAATGTCACTGCCTGTAATCGTCACCCAGTTTAAGCTTTAACCTCTCTTTTGATTGCTGGCTGATTCTTGCTCCTCTTGCCCCAGGGAGGGCTTTCTGCCTGCCTGCCCTTTGTACCGGTTGTTTGGTAAAAGCAGCTTCATAGGATGCATGGGCAGGTGCCTGGCACTGTGTGGCTCGTCCCCATGTGGCTGTCTACGGAAGCAGGTCTTTTGGACAGCAGCACTTTTTAGTTATACTGGGCCATGTCTGGCTGGGGTATATTTAAGAGGACAAACTCAGAAGATGCAGAAAGTTCCAGAGCGTGGAAGGTAGCAGACTGGTGGGTGCCCAGGGATTTTCAACCCAACTCAGTGTTTTATCAATTTGACTTGCAAATAGAGCCTCAAAGTTCCCAGCTCTTAAAAATCTTTAATGCCCCCCGCCCTTTCCTAGCAAGAGGGAGATTTCAGAGATAGCCAAGGGTGCTGTTTTTTAGGCCTTGCCACCTCTTTGTGCTCCATAAGTGGGCAGGTTACTCCATGGAAGAAAATGTTTTAAAGGCTTTAGTGCTGGGTAATAATTGAATAGTCAGGAGGTGATCAGGCCTTGCAAAGTCAGTAATGCAGGAAAAACAACTTGTGACTAGCCCCTCCCTAAATCTCAGTTGGGAATCGTAAATATAGTTACAAGGCACCTGCCACCCAATGATTCCAGTGCGACCTTAAAGTTGGGTTTTTTATTATTGTGGTGGTTGTTTTGAAGCAGGTAGTTTGATCTTGGAACCATGCTATAGCATGACCTCATCTGAGTAGTGGCTAAATGTCCACCTTATTTACCAAACTTTTAATAACTTGCAAGAAAGCCTGTGTGTTCATTATCTCTTGAATCATCCAGTGCATAGGACAAACCCTGGAATATTGTTGAGGCTTAATATTGAGTTAAAGTGGTAGTCACCACCCTTATGAACAGGTACCTCCATTTATACAACCTAAGATTACGGTTTAAAAATAAAACCATCTCACACCTTGCTTTCACCAAAGCATCTCTTTTACATCTTCACCAAACACAGAGCCTCTTCACCTCTGCCCCTTCCATCTTTTGATAACAATGATACTCTCAGAGAATACAGAGTCCTGGGCTGGATATTACATTCATGAACTCATTTAATCCACACAGTAATAGATCAGTAACACAATTATCCCTCTTGCTGCACATAAAACTAAGGCTTGGGGGTCCCCAATGTCACGCAACTATTAAGTGGCAAAGCTGGGACTAAAACCCAGGATGTTCCATCTTCTGTGGACATGCTATCAGTTGCCCCGTATATGTCCCGTCTGTGTTGGAAGCCTGGCAGGAGTTAGTATCAGATGATGCTCTGTGGTTGCAATGAATGGAAACTGCCCCAGTTTTCAAATGGCGAAGAGAAGTGATTGATGGATCTCTGGGCTTCAGACTTAGTGAGTGACCAGAGACCTGAGGTTGGCAAGAGCAGGAGCTGTGCTGGCTCTGGCGGCCAGAGGCAGGAATCAGTGGTGGACTGGTGGCCAAGGCACTGGGGTCAGGGTGCCAAGTTCAGGTGCAGGCGCTCACGATTCCACAGCCAAGGCAGCACGTGGTCCATCCAATTTATGCCATCCGCCTATCGGCCTCCTGTGCTTGGGAGCAGATGCCTGTGGTCTCTACCCTGCCAGTTTGTTTCCAAGAGAAGAGCATTCCAATCTGGAAAGGCAATGCAGTTAGGAGGGAGAAGTGCACACATGGGGAAGAGCACTTACAACCATAACCAAAATGAGAAAATATGCAAACACAGTGAGCCAGAGGCTACGGGATCTCTTCTCCACTCATTCTGTAACTGGCTGTTGCTTGAGCGCCCACTATGTGCCTAACGTCGTTCCATCCAGCCGGAGATACAAGGGCGAATCAAATGTGTGTTGTTTCATGGCCTGGAAGAGGTAGTGCAGCTTTCAAAATTGACATTCGTGGTGGAGGGAAATGAATCGTGGTGGATAGAAATGATCCATCTCCTCCGTGTGACACAGGTGGCCGAGGAGAAAGGACTCCACCCTTCCCAGGCTGCAAGCCCAGACAGGCCAGAGGGCTCCCTCCTAGCTCTGCACCCCCACATATTTAATTTCAGATTTGTGTGACCCTGTGCGAGCTCCTTCATCAAGTTTTATTCTTCATAAAAGATCCATTTCTCTAGACTCATAAAGCGACTCTTTCTAATTCAGTGTTATTTTATAAATACTTTCATTGCTAGCATCAATCACAGGCAGCTGACTTCCAAGCCATAAAACAACAGCTTGCAACATCACCATGTTCCCCAATATGTATTTACTTATCAAGTTGGAGAACACATGTTTGCAAAGTCAGCAACACTACCGCTCTGCTAGAAATTTGCTGCAACTTTCTCCCCGTTGAACCCAAGTCTGGGATGTGCTGAATCTCAGCATCCTGGCTCGCTGTGTCTTCTGTCTGCAGTAACTGCCAGCCCCGACCCCATGTGCCCGTGTCCCCCAGCCCCTATTGATCATGCCTGTGACTTCAGGCCGGCTGCTGACCTGACAGGCGCAGTTCTGGAGTCATCGATTAGCTGTCCTGCACTACATCTTGGGGATACAGGCTCTGCATGTCCTTAGGGCCACCTGCCATGGTTCAGAGATGCCACAGACAGGCTCTAGTGGGTCAGGACAAAGATGGCCCAGAGATGGTCTTCAGAGAGGGTTCTTAAAGATTAGTTATTCCACCAGCAAAATACAATTTGAAATGCCTAACTGGCACAGCAGGAAGCGCACCACCTGGGTTGGTGTCCTCCCGGCCACTTCCCCACTGGGCAGCTGGGGTGATGGACAGGTGACAGCCCAGCCCTCGGCCTCAGCTTACCTCTTTGTAAAATTGGGCTGATGACACCTGCCTCGTGGGGTGGTGGGAGGATCCGTGGCTGTGGTGCCTGAGCACCTGTGTGGTAGTGGTGGTTCTCCCTCACTTCTGTGCTCTTGTACCTGCTCCGCCACTTGCCAACAGCGATCGCAGGCTGCTTGTTATTAGGTGGTGTTGGAGTCAGGTCTGACTCACAGCGCCCCTATATACTTATTCATAGGGTTTTCAATGGCTGATTGTTTCCAGATTGCTTTGGGAGTGGCTGCCATATGCTTCTCCCATTCTCTGAGCCTATGGTTCTTTCAAAATGGACATGCTCCAATCAACCTGACAGGACGTTACAAGGACTATTCCTGGCACACAGTGTGGTCACACATTTGTTTCCATCTCCACAGAAGCACTGCAAAGACTCTGTCATTACCCCCTATTTATACGTGACTTCAAACCAGCTTTACACAGAGGCAAGTGTGTGCTCATTTTACAGGTGGGAAAACTGAGGCTATGTGAGATTGAGTGTGTTACCTGAACCACACAGTATGAATATGTGGACACACTGCACCTGGGAATTGTCCTTCTAATGGTCCTGTCAGGGTCACTATATCTTCCCCATTTTTAAAGGAGAACCAAAGAGTCAGATAAGTCAAATAAGCAGCCCCAGAGCATCAGACTCCGCGTGGGTTCTGCCCACCCCTCCCCCTGCTCCTAGGGCGCCACCTTGCAGACCCCACGCCAGTGAATGAAGATCTCTGAGTGCATTTCCAACACCGTCAGGACTTCATAAGATCCACAGATGACCCTGGAGAGCAGCCAGGGCTGCAATGCCCAGCCTGCCACACCTCGTTGCCTCCACCTCATTCTGGCAGCCGAGGGAAAAAGTAGGCAGAAATGAGTATCTAATTAAAAAGAAGCAGGCAGAAGCAGCTGAGGATGCAAGAAATCAAGGTCAAGGCTGGGAACGGCAGCTCTGGCTCGCAGGTGTCTAAAGCCAGCTCACGTGCTGGGTGCCAGGAAGGAGTGGTGTGTGAAGCCCGGCTGCCCCTGCTTTGGGACTGCGGCACATGCTGTGGGAACACTGTGCTGGCATCCCGTGCTTCTCAGCTCGGAGGGACACCAGACAGGGGCCAAAGTTTCAGTGGGCAAGTGCCGCTCTGGGGCTGTGAGGTCAACAATGTTAGTCTGGCTGCTGACAGCAGGGAGTTCAAACCCAGGATGCAGATCACATAGCTGTGATGACGCCCTGCACTGGCTTTGGACACAGTTGGCCGATAGCAAGCAACAGTGATATGTGGCAGTGATATGTGATTTGTGACAGAAGCATTTGCTGACTTGGTGACTGTGCAGCTCTCTGCCCTTCTACAACAATCAGGAAACCCCATGCAGATGGCAGTGGGGCTGGAGGCAAAGACCTGGACCCTCAAGCCACCACATGCAAAGCACATGTCCTTTGAAGGGAATCCCAGAGTGGGCTGACCTTGAGAGTTGACCTTGCATGCTAAGCCTCTGAAGTCGCGGGCTTGGTTTATCCCGGTCTAGTGTAAAAGTTCTTAACTTCATCATGTCTTCCTTTTGCTTTAGCTGCTCGACGTTCAAGGGCAAGGTCCAGTGTCTCTTTTGACATGTAATTTGGTCTCTTCTCTTTTCCTTGTCCTTTTAACAACTTTTTGCTTCCTTCTTGAATGATATCTTTTATGTCATGCCACAACTCTTCTGGTCTCCTGTCATTTGTGTCTAATCCATTAAACCTATTTTTGAGGTGGTCTCTGAACTCAGGTGGGATATACTCAAGGTCATACTGTGGCTCTCATATACTTGTTCTAATTCTCTTCAGCTTCAGTTTGAACTTGCATATGAGAAGTTGATGGTCTGATCCACAGTCAGGACCTGGTCTTGTTTTGACATTTTGTACAGAGCTTTTCCATCGTCTCGTTGCACTTACGTAGTCAATTTGATTTCTGTATGTTCAGTCTGGTGAAGTCCATGTGTATAGTCTCCGTTTATGATGTTGAAAAAATGTATTTGCAATGAAAAGGTCATTGGTCTGACAAAATTCTATCATGCGATCTCCAGCTTCATTTCTGTCACCAAGACCATATTTTCCAACTACTGGGCCTTCTTCTTTGTTTCCAACCTTTGCATTCCAGTCACCAGTGATTAACTAAACAGAAGATTTCAGAAGGCAGCTCAAGAAGACAAAAACAAATATTATAATGACATGTGCAAGGAGCTGGAGGCAGAAAACCAAAAGAGAAGAACACGCTCTGTGTTTCTCAAGCTTAAGGAAGTGAAGAAAAAATTCAAGCCTCAAGTGGCAGTAGTGAAAGATTCTACAGGGAAAATATTAAATGATGCAGGAAACATCAAAAGAAGATGGGAAAAATACACAGAGTCATTATACAAGAAAGAATTGGTAGATGACCAACCATTCCAAGAGGTTGCATATGAAGAGGAACCAATGGTGTTGAAGGATGAAGTGGAAGCTGCCTTGAAAGAACTGGCGAAACACAAAGCTCCAGGAATTG
>VMDO01001607.1:0-200247 GCA_007922755.1 Pedetes capensis
AAACAAATGATTCACACGCACCCTTTATTTTTTATTTTCTACTTATTTATTTTGTGGTACTGAGGATTGAACCCAGGGCCCTGCATATGCTAGCCAAATGCTCTACTACTGGGCATCTCTCTGAAAGTCTGTTCAAAGGAAGAAGTGTTGAAAGAAGGAGAAAGGAGAAGAGTGGGAACAGGAAAACTACATTTGGTTGAATAACATCACTCATTCCTGTGTTTTTGCTACCACACAGCTATACTGCTTTAATTTTCAAGATGTTGTTGCTGTTGTTAGGTGCTGTCAAGTTGGTGTCTGACTCATAGTGACCTTATGTATGACAGGTGAAACATTATTGATAGTGCTTGTCTGCTCTTCATAGGGCTTCCAATGGCTGATTGTTTTTTGGGAGTGGGTTGCCAAGTCCTTCTCCCAAACCTATAGCACCTGGTATTCCCAGGCAGTCTCCCATCCATGTACTAACCAGGCCCGACCCTGCTTAGCTTCCAAGATCTGATGTCACAGTGGTATGGCTGCAGGCTGATTTTTAAGATAGCTTTAGTGAAATACAATTCATTTACTGTACAGTTCACCCATTTAAAGTGTGCAATTGTGGGGCTGTTCATGTACCCAAGTTGTGTGAACACTACATAATTTTAGAACATTTTTATTACCTTAAAAAGAAACCCCATGCCTGTTATGGTAACTCATTCTGTCCCACTGGTTTCCCCTGTGCCCAGTAAACCACTAATCTACTTCCTATCTTTATGGATTTACAAATTCTAGATTTGTCATAAAGAAGGCATGCAGCTTATGGCTTTTTTCAGTTAGCATAATGTTTCCAAGACTCATCTGTATTGTCACAGACATTGATATATGATTTTTTTAAAATTATGGAACAGTGTTCCATTGTATGGCCAATCCACATTTTGTTTTCCCATTCATTAGTGGATAGAATCTGGTTTGTTTCTGCTTTTGGACTGTTATGAATAATATTTCTATAAATATTCATGTACAAGTTTTTGTGTGGATGTATGTTTTCATTTGTCTTAGGAAAATATCTAGGAATAGAATTGCTGGATCATATGGTAATTTTCTGACTGTTCTTTTGGAGAACTGTTAGACTGTTTCCAGTGTTCAGTTGGGTTTCTTAATGCCTAATATATTGTGAACTAGCAAAGCCATTTTATCTATAATCAAAAGAAAATTTCAGTACAAAAGACATTTAACAAGCTTTTTAAAAAAACTAGATTAGATTAGAAACGTTAAAAATAGTAAGGACGGACATATAATAGAAAGTGGGACTTGTGATAATGTCAAAGAATAGCATATACCTAGTTGTGCCTCCTATAGGTATCACAAAGAGATATTGAAAGGCCATTCTTTTGATGCTGTCTTCCAAAAAAGAGGATGTAAGTCCATTATTGAAGGAAGAATTTGAGACATCAGCATGTGAGTGAAAGAAGGTACTGCTGTTATGGGGAGGCAGGTCTGGGTTTTTCAGCAAGTTGCAGTGATAGGTGGAGTTAGATTTGAGAGAGAATACATCTCTGAACATAGACAACATTTATTATAAGAGATAGATTGCCATTAAGGATTAATCAGTGGGCAAAACTGAGGCACCTGGAGAACTTGATAAATGTAGAAGAAAACTTGGAGGATCCTCAGTTCTTTGGGTAAATTGGTCTAAGATTAGAGCATTACCCAGGTGAATGAAAAGCCAGAGTGAGTCCAGAAGAAAAGTTAAGCAAGCTTTTTACAAGGAAAAAGCACCTGGTGTTGAGAATATAGCAGCCTGAGAGAAGGAGTGGTTCATGTGCAATTGCCCCCAGAGAGAGAGAGAGAGAGAGAGAGAGAGAGAGAGAGAGAGAGAGGGAGGGAGAGAAGGAGAGAAGGAGAGAAGGAGAGAGGAGAGAGGAGAGAGGAGAGAGGGGGCATGGATTCCCTCTGTTTTGTTTAAACTAGGGCAAGCCTAGTGTAACATCACCCCATGGCACCTGGGCCTCAGACAGGGAGAGGAAAGCCTCTTGTTTAGTAATCTTTTGTGGTTTAGGGTGTATGGAGCCTGGGGTCTTTGCTTTGTAAAATGGCTTACTGGACTTGTTTGGCATATTTCCAGAGAATGGATTTATAAGCAGATGCCTTGGAATGGTCTGCCTTGGTTCATAACCTGAGGAGTCAGGCAGACATTGACTTCGGATTATGGTGTGTAGGGTTGACTAGAATGTCCTCTTTAATGTTCTTCTCAATGTCCTGGGAGATTCCCTGTCATAACTGAAAGCAGGAGCCATTTTTAATCACCTTTTCCTCCATTTGCCTGCTGATACCTATCTAGGTGCCTAACAGGGTGGTATGGTAATTGAAATAGCTGGGTTAGGTTCTGAAATGTACAACTTACTGAGATTCTTTGAGTCTTAATTTCTCTAGAGATAATGGCACCTATTTCATGTTTGTTTTGAAAGCTGAATGGTAATATACATGTATAAATTGCCATGTATAATAATTACTAGAATTAACATAAGTATTTAGAAGTAAGTACAAAAAATAACTAAAAGTATACTCCTCACATGGGGCCATGGATGCAGATCAGATAATGAGAAGGAAATCCCAAGGTAAGTGATTAGATCCTAAAACAGTATCACCTATTTTAAATGAATTAAACTTTACCAACCAAAATAAATTCTAATGAAGAGTACTGAAAAATCCACAGGTATGCTCTTAGTGCCATTGTTCCAAAAAGGTTATAAAATAATACAGATGCCTAAGAACTTAGGGTGGATAATACCTCATTTTCAAAGAGAGTAGTAGTTGAAAGATGTCAGAACTATAGATAAACATGTCTGTCTAGACAAAATTATGATTCTGGTGGTTGGTGATAATTGAATAGGTTATTCTGGTAGTTGGTATAATTGAAAAAAGAAAGGTCTAAAGACCTTTGGCTCATGCCTGTAATCCCAACGACCAGGGAGACTGAGACAGGAGGATCACAGGTTTGAGGCCAGAGGCAACCTGCATAACTTAGTGAGACCTTGTCTCAAAATAAAAAAATAAGAAGGGCTGGGAGCGCAGTTCAGTGGTATAGAACTTGCAAAGTATGCATGAGGTCCTGAATTCAACCTCCAAGTATCACCAAAAAAATAAAAAATAAAAATAAATAAAAGGGAAAAAGACAAAAGGACGGTCTAATCGGGGAAGGTCTGAGACCATATATAAAAGGCAGTAGAGGAGATGAGGGGCTGGGATTTGGCTCAGTTGGTAGAGCACTGCGCTGCAGTCTCTGAGGTCCTGAGTTCAATTCTCAGCACCGCAAAAATGGGAGAAGGTCCTGGCAATCCACTCCCAAGGCAATCCCGAAACAGTCAGCCATTGAAAACCCCTATGAGGGTCGCTATGAGTCAGATACCGACTCGATGGCACCTAACAACAATAACAGGAGATGAGATGGTGTGTGGGAGATGTGAATAATGGTCTCCTAGGTGATAATCAGATATATTGAACTTAGCCTTAAAAAAAGAATGAAGTTCTGAGACATGATACAACATGGGTGAACTTTCCAAGCATTATATTGAGTGGAAAAAACCAAACTCAAAAAGATAAATATTATATGATTACATCGACAGAAAGTACTGTTGTTGTTGTTAGGTGCCTTCAATTTGGTGTCCAACTCACAGCGAACCTACATACAACAGATGAAACATTATTGTCAGTACTCCTCTGCTAGTCATAGGGTTTTCAGTGGCAGGGTGGTTTTGGGAGTGGGTTGCCAGGTCCTCCTCCCAAGCCTACAGCACCTGGCGTTCCCAAGTGGTCTCCTATCCAAGTACTAACCAGGCCTGACCCTGCTTAGCTTCTAAGGTCTGAGAGGATTGGATGCCATGGTGGCACGGCTGCAGGCCATAAAGTACTAGAAAAGTAAAGTAAAGTACTAGAAAAATACTAGTAAAGTACTAGGAAAGGCAAATTCTTAGAGACAGAAAGTGGAATAGGGTTAACAGTTGTTGGTGGGGAGGAAGAATAGGGAGTTGTTATTGAACAGGTCGAAAGAGTTTGATATAAAGAACAGTTTTTGGAAATAGGAGTGATAGTCGCACAACATTGTGATGTTCTCAGTGCCACTGAATTGCACATTTAATTTTTTTTTTTTTTTTTTTTGTGGTACTGGGGGTTGAACCCAGGGCCTCGCGCCTGCATGCTCTGCAAGTGCTGGACTGCTGAGCTGCACCCTCAGTCCATTTTTTTAGTTTTTTTGAGACAGGGTCTCGCTAAATTACACAGACTGCCTCTGGTCTCGAACTTGCGATCCTCCCGCCTCCGCCTCCCAAGCTGCTGGGATTACAGGCGTGCGCCACCGCGCCCAGCAGCACATTTAAAAAAATTTTAAAGTGACACATTTTAAAGTTATGTATATTTTACTATAAAGAAATCTAGCTTAGTGTAGATGGCGCACACCTGTAATCTAGTAATTGGGAGGCTGAAGATAGGGGATCACAAGTTTGAAACCAGCCTGGGCCACAGAATAAGACCCTATCTCAAAACCAACCCAAAACAAAAGAGAAAGAAAAAGAAAAAGGAAGCCAGAATATATCTATCTATCTCCCTTTTTGTTCACATGGTTCTGATGAGAAGCAGCCTCACTGCCGTGTCAGGAAGCAGAGAGTATAGGCAATGGAGTGCTTGGGCAACAACTTCCCACAGTAATTCTACCTAGGAAAGAAAAGTATGAGTATTTTGTGAACAGCCAATTATTTTGGACACAAAGACCAAATTTAAAAATTCTTTTAAGTATTTGTGTAATTTGCAATGTAGCAAATCAAATCTAGAGGCAGCTCTTTGAAGGTACAGGGACAAAAGATCCTGAAGAATTCCTATTAAACACATCAGCTAAAAGAAATATTTAAGTTTCCATTTTAATAATTTAAAGAATAACTTAGTAATTTAAATCGGTTACATGTTAAAAATGAATAAAGTGTTTTTTATATTAGCGTTTGTTCTGTGTCCTATTATTACAGATTTCAGAAATTAACCATGGATCTCTTGGTCCCATTTTCTCCACATTTTCACTTACGCTTCAAATTCAGATTCACTACCACACCTTTCAGGAGGGGCAAACTGTATAGAGTCCCAATTGTGCAACATCACTTGTCTCTGTAAGAGTGAGAATGTCGAATTTAATTATAGGCGAAACATTTTAAAACATTACTGATGAAGCTAGAGGCAGCTTATTATTAGGTGGCTCTAGTAGTGAGGTAATGGCAGAAGATACCAGGATGTTCGGCTCACGGGCCACATCACTGATTAGAACCCCGAGGAACGACTTCAGGTGTGTATCTGCCTGGCCTGTGGGCAGGGAGGCCTTTGATGCTGAGAAGAACTCAAGGCAGCACCTTGAGTTCTAGTCAAAGTCTCAACCTAAGAAAGATCTTTGCAGCAGGTCGAAGACTCAGGGATGTAGAGACTGGCATCTGGACATCCAAGTGCTCTGCACTGTGATGCCCCCCAGGTGGGAAGGGCAACAGTACCAAAGGGGATCCCAGTGGGGGAAGGGGGTTGACCATTGGCCTCTAGAGCCCTTACAGCTCTAAAGCTTCTGGTTTCTTCTGATATTTGCCAGTTTTTGTGAACATCCCTGCATTCTCGAAGACAAAATGTTGGGGAGAAGTTAATGGAATGGAAGAAAGCTATTAAGATGTAAATTGTTCTCTCTGCAAGTGCTTTCCCAATGTGCTGAAGCACACATTCACTTTTATTCCCTTATGTCTAGGCTGCTGACACTTAGGAACTAAAGATGGAAATGTGGAATCAAGCAGGTTATACTCATGCAAGGAGAGAAGCTAACATATGGCTCTTTCCTTTTTCCTTCAAATGATAGAATCAGTTTTGTGCAATGTCTCTAATGTCTTCTCTTTTATAGTCTTAGTTTTACAGAAAAAAAATCTAATGTCAGGCTGCAATTATTGCAGCACATTGCTGCGGTATTTGGCAAACAGTAGGACATTTAAAGTGAAGACAGTTATTAATGCGATTAAACCAGTAATAAAACCTCATAGAGGTGTTTAATAACTCATTTAAAGATCATGAAACAAAGCTAATAGTCAACCTTCATGGATGAAGTGTTCTATTTGTCTTGTGGTCCATTGCTTTGACTTTTAATCAAATGTCAAGAGATCACTTAGATTTCAAATGTCGTCTTGTGCATTTTATCATTAAAGTCTATAGAATTTCAAACACTTTAAAAATGGATTCCCAAAGAGAATGATCTAGCATTAATATTTTAATTAAAAAAGCATCAGTTTTTTCCACTTACAGGTATATGAATTAGTGATTCTGAAACAATAAGATTATCTTTAGTCTGAATAAGCACCAAACTTTAAATTTAACCCAGTCTTCTTCTATAGATATGTCTCACTTATGAGCCATAAATAGCTGAGTAAGTCATAGGCCATTTATTTCCTTTTCTGTTAATAGTTTCCACCATAATCCAGTATCTCTGAGTGTTATAATTTGTCTGCCCCTCCCTCCTAATAATTCCTTCTTTCACTCTGAGCCACCCCCAAAAGATATCCTTTCTTGTGAACAGTTGTTCGGATTTGGGTTTTCTTTCCTTCCATTTTATTCAGCAAGCCATTTTTGAATCACAAAATGTTTAGAGTTGGAGTTCTCTTAAAAATACTTTGTTCAAGTATTTCCTTGTTCAGAGGGGAAAAGCTAGAGTAATGGGGTGCAGAAACTAGCTTGGGCTCCTCAAGCTGGAGAGGGGCTGGGATGACCTTGAGATGCAGAGGTACCAGCCAGAGTCCCTTCCCTCCTCTGCTCTCCCCAAGGCTAAGTGACCTCTCTTTTTGAAAAAGGCGACGCTTAGCCAGGGTACCACTCAGCATTCTGTTCTGCCTCCCCCTTGGTACAGATGTGTGCATTAGTTTTATTTGTTGTTTGTGAGATAGGCTGAAGCACTGCCTTCTCTTTTAGACTAATATTAGTGATGACAGGAGGTCCTTCTTAATGGGCACTATGCATTATCTTCTCCCTCCATAAGTTTGGTGGCAAATAACATGCATTTCTTTGGATATCTGGCACGTGTTTAGGAAAGCCGTGTATATGCAGAGAGTAAATTCAAACTAACCCACCCTTTCAAGAATTTCACTAGGATTGTGCATTCCTTAGTCCTGGGCTTCCAACCAGCTGTTCTTATCTGGAGACCCACTCTCATGCTCTGACATGCAGCTGGCATGTGGAATACCTGATGCCCATTTTAAAGGTAAATTTCATAAACAATCTAAAAGAGGTGTTGTTATATTTGAAATAAGAAGACCAGACACTGTGGCACACACCTGTAATCCCAGTGACTCGGGAGGCTGAATCAGGAGAGTTGTGAGTTCAAGGCCAGAGATCTCTGGTATACCTTAGACCCTGTTTCAAATATGAAGTAAAAAATGGGCTGGGGGTGTGGCCCAGTGGTAGAGTACTTTAAAAGTATGTGGAAGGCCCTGGGTTCAACCCCCAAGTACTGGGAAAAGAAGAGGAGGAGGTGGGAGGAAGAGGAAACAGAAGAGAGTTATTCAGAAGCTGGTCCATCTTTTTTGGGATTGAAGCTATAAGCAGGTTGGTGATATGACTGTGCAGTGCACAGAATAGTCATCCAAAGGTTTTATTCAGTCAGCTTCATCAGGTATTTGTCATTGCATAAAGAGATACTTACTCCAATTTTTCTGGCATGATTCCTCACATGTCATTTTGTTCAATAAATATTTACTGGGAGCAGTGGAGCAAGAAGGTGGTACAGGGGCTAGGGATGTAGTGTAGCTCAGTGGTAGAGCCCTTGTCTAGCATGTATGAGGTTCTGGGATCAATCCCTAGCACTGGCGGTGGGAGAAGATGGTGGTAGAGTTGCTGCTGCTGTGGTATAACTGCAGCTGCCTAAGACCACTACAGCCACCCACAGGTGATGTAGGCCAGAATGCAAGTCTTTTCCATATACTGAGGCAGGATAGAAAGGAAAATAAAGAGGACATAAGAAGGAAAGAGCTTTTACCCCAGGATCTGGTCTCATCAGCCGAGAATCAAGGAAGGTGGTACAGGGGCTAGGGATGTGGTGCAATCCTTTCTGCAATCCTTTCCCACAGAAAAATCAATGTGGATAGCTGTTCATGTGAAACTACTTTCACATGTTTTGTTGTCACATGCACATTGGGAAAGCACTTGCAGCACTAGTGTTTTGTGAAACTACTTTCACAAAAGCTAAGAAAACAAGTTACCTGCATTTCCCTTCCCCCAACTTCAAGTACACAGAAACATGGAGAGAGACACCTCCCACTTGGGGAGGAAGCAGAAATTGAATCCAAGCCTTAGATTTGTAACTGTGTAGCAGACCAGTGTCTGCAGACAGAGCCTTTGGACTCTCATTAGCCTGGCCCCAAGGGACAGCCTCTACCATCTCTCACTAAACAGTGTGATGAAAAAGCCCATCTGCTGGAGAAAAGGACAGGGAAGAAAGCACAGGACTTTGCTTTGGAATCCAGTGCCACACCAGGGAAGACCATCCATGAAAGGAGGAGGAAGGATCACAACAGCCCCCTGTGGTTGGGACAGTGCCCATAGACAGGAGCATCTGGTCCTACCCGAGTGCCAGATGGAGACCCTTGTCCTCAGTTTGGCCAGCGGTGGTGAGAGGTACAACCTAGCCTTACCACCTAGCCTCAAGAGTTTCCCATCTGGGACCTCCAGTCAGGTGAAGCCAGGTCCTTCCCCCCATCACAGATAAAGAATTTTCAGGATGAGTCAGAGTGAAAAGAAGTTAGAAAGTTTATTAAGTAGATTAAGAGAAATAGTAGATTCCTTAGGGTAGCGTGCAGGTGTTCAGAGAGACAGAGATGTACCTAAGTTATCTTTACACTTAAATATATGAATGATTTGGTGGCTTTTGAAGTTACAGTGCTCAAGGTGGCCCACAATGTACCTCGTATAGATATGTAGATAGGAAAGAAGCGTTGACAGAGGAGGTTCTTACTACACTTGTGGTTGGTTGTTGTCATTGAGCAAAGATCCAACTCATAGTGACTCTAATTATGATGGAATGAAGAACTACCCAGCACTGTGCCATGTACGTAATATTTTTATGTTTCAGACCATTGTTACAGCCACTGTGTTTCTGCACATTTTGAATCATGCCACATCAGCAAAAGGAGGCCCCAGGGGCTTTTACTCCATTCTTGTCATTAAGGTCAACTGTACATTGAGGACGCATCTCTTCCCCTGTCGTTTCTTAGATACCTTTCAGCCTCAGGGGCTCATTTTCTGGCACTCTTTTTGACAGTGCTTTTCAAATATTCATAGGGTTTCCAATGGCTAATTGTTTTGGGAGTGGGCTGCTGGGTCCTTCTCCCTAGTCTGTCTTAGTCTGGAAGCTCAGCTGAAACCTGTCCACCATGGGTAGCCCTGCTGGTATTTGAAATATGTGTGGCATAGCTTTCAGCATCACAACAACATGCAAGCCCCAACAGCATGACAAGCTGACAGACACATGGGGGTTACTACACATAGTCACCAGGAAATTATCAAGACCTGTTGATTGAATCTCATTTTGTAAGATTTTCAGGAAAGCATAAGAGTAGATAGAGGCAATGTAAAGTCATGTACATTTTGACCATAAGTGTGGCTATTCTAACATTTTCATTTTGAATTGTCTCCAAAAATAATGCTTCTCTGCTGGCACTCCTCACAGTAATTTTCCCTTTAGTTGTATTGAAATCCTTGATTCTTGGTTGATGAGACCAGATCCTAGGGTAAAAGCTCTTTCCTTCTTATGTCCTCTTTATTTTCCCTTTCTATCCTGCCTCAGTATATGGAAAAGACTTGCATTCTGGCCTACATCACCTGTGGGTGGCTGTAGTGGTCTTAGGCAGCTGCAATTATACCACAGCAGCAGGCAGAGTCTTTCTTCCTACCCCTGTGCTGTGCTAGTGTTAGTAGGCTAGGGGGTC
This sequence comes from Pedetes capensis, assembly GCA_007922755.1. Lineage (NCBI taxonomy): Eukaryota > Metazoa > Chordata > Mammalia > Rodentia > Pedetidae > Pedetes > Pedetes capensis. Next base: position 9,960 of record VMDO01001607.1, read on the forward strand.
TGGATGAGACCCAAAATTATATCATTGGTCGCAATGGGATTGCCTACTCCATCCCTCTCTCAACCCAAGAAAACATAACACAGAGTCATTATCTCCTTGGAGGGGTGAAGGAGGAGGGAGGTATAAAGTTGTTGCATGGGAGGCTAAGATCAGTCACTCCATGGTGAGGCCTAGTGCTGGACAGAATCTCATGACTGACTTCAGGGTGGAGACTATGGATGAGGTATCTGTGCGTATCCCGATGCCAGGCATAGGCTTGTTTAGAAAAACCACCTTTTTTAGCCTGGGATTTAGCTAGTTGGTAGAGCGCTGCGCTGCAGTCTCTGAGGTCCTGAGTTCAATTCCCAGTATCGCAAAAACGGGAGAAGGGCCTGGCAATCCACTCCCAAGGCAATCCCGAAACAGTCAGCCATTGAAAACCCTATGAGGGTCGCTATGAGTCGGGTACCAACTTGACGGCACCTAACAACAACAACAAACCAGTTTATCTGAATAACACACCAATTACAAATTTGGGAGAGGCATGGACCTAGGGCACTCTGTAGTCCTGACACAGGGTTAAAACAGTAACAGTGGATTCCTGCCAAACCTACACTTTGAGTATCATCTAGTGCTAACATGGCAGCAGTGATCATAGGCTTAGAGAAAATAAGAAATCGACTGTTCTGGAAGAACAGACAAGACCAGATTTCACAAACCGGAATAGACTCCCAATCCTTCAATGTACAGATGTTGTATGCCAAAAAGCATCAAGAACATTCAGGGAACCATGCATTCACCTAACAGACAAAATAAGGAATCAGAAACAAGCCATATAGTAATCAATATGTACAAAATTCTGGTGGAGAATTTAAAATAGTGGTTTTAAGGTAACTCAAAGAACTTCAAGAAAATACTGAGAAACAATTAAGTACTTTATCACAGAAGCTTACCTGAACAACTGAAGTGGTTTAAAAAATATCAAACAAATCCTTGAGTTGAAAAATTCACTAAGTATAACAAAAAATGCAGTAGAAAATGTCAGTAGCAGAATACACCAAACAGATGAATCAGTGAGCTCAATGACAGGCTATTTAAAAATACACAATCAGGATAAGAGGGATAAAAGAATGAAGAAGAATAAAGACAGTTTATGGGGATTTAGCTCAGTTGGTAGAGTGCCGCTCTATAGTCTCTGAGGTCCCAAGTTTGATTTCCAGCGCTGCAAAAATGGGAGAAGGATGTGGCAATCCCGAAACAACCAGCCATTGAAAACCCTGTAAGGGTCACTATGAGTTGGACACGATTCAACAGCACATAACAAAAACAACAATAACAATACAAAAATAAATATATCTCATACAAGGAAAAATATGATACAATAGGATTACTTTATAGGACTTAAATGTCATGAAGGAGTTCGTAAACTAGTGCAAAAAACACAGCAAGAGAAGAATATACTGAGCAGGTTCACACAACCCCAAAATAAAATTTTAGGTTATGGCATAATTGGTGGTAAATACCATCATGCTAATATTCACACTCAATAAAAAGACTGAAATGGCTATATTACAGCTATATTCAAGAGTAAACATCCCATTAGTGCTTGTACAAATTACATTGGGATTTATTGTCCCTTTAGTCTTGTAAAGGTTCAAACCCAACTTTTAGCAATGGACAGATCATCAAGACTGAAAATCAACAAAGAAAAGCAGAATTAAATTGCAGCTCAGACTAAATGGACCTAATAGACCTCCCCACAGGATTCTGTGTCACAGCCTCAGGAAACACATTGTTCTCAGCAATACACGGGACATTCTCAAAAATAGATCACAATTTTTTTTTTAATTTAAAATTAAAATCATATAGAATATCTTTTCTGGCCCCAATGTATTTGTTACTTTTTCTTTTTGCTAATAGCCCTTCTAACTGGAATGAAGTGAAACCTCATTATGGTTTGATTTGCATTTTTCTGTTGGCTAATGATTTTGAGCATTTTTTCATATATTTGATGGGCATTTGTATCTTTTTTTGAGACGTGTCTATTCAAATCATTTGCCTGGTTTTCAATTGAAGTAATTTTTGTTGTTGAGTTTTTGAGTTGCTTATATGTCTTGGATATTAACCTTGTATCAAATGAATAGCTAATGAATATTTTCCCCCATTCTTGTACATTGATTCTTCACTCTGTTGACTGGTTTCTTTGCTGTGCCAAATCTTTTTGGTTTCAAATAATCTCATTTGTCAGTTTTTGCTGTTATTTCCTTTGCTTTTGGGATCCTATCTAGAAAATTGTTGCCTGTGCCAATGACTTCAAGTGTTTACCCTTTGTTTACCCTTTGTCTAGTAGTTTCATAGTTTTGTGCCTTATATTTAGATCTTTGATCCATTTTTAATTGATACTTTTATAGGGTGAGAGATAGGGGTCCAGTTTCAATCTTTTTCATGTTGATATCCAATTTTCCCAGCACCAGTTATTAAAGAGACTGCCTCCTCTCCATTGTAAGGTTTTGGGCACCTTTGTTGAGAATCAGTTGGTTGTATCTGTATAGGTATACTTCTGGGATCTATCTTCTATCCCATGGGACTTTGTTTGTTTTGGGGACCGTACCATGCTGTTTTGGTTACTATGGTTCTGTAATATGTCTTGAAATTAGATATTGTAATGACTCTAGCTTTCTTTTTGCTCAACATTGCCTTGGCCTTTCAGTGTCTTTTGTGCTTCTGTGAATTTTAGTTTTATGAATTTTCTAGTTCTGTGGTATTTTGATGGTGATTACATTTAAATCTGTAGTTCACTTTGGGTAGTGTGGTTATTTTAACAATAGTAGTTCTCCCAACAGAAGAACAAGGGAAATCTTTGCATGTCCCGGTGTCATCTTCAGTTTCTTCAGTGTTTTATAATTTTCAATGTAGAGATCTTTCACTTCCTTAAGTAAGTTTATTTGTACATATTTGTTTTTGTAGCTTTTGTGAATGTGATTATTTTGTCATTTCTTTGCCAGCAATTTTGTTATTGGTATATAGAAGAGTTACTGGTTTTCGTATGTTGATTTTTGCCTTGCTTCTTCACTGAATCCACTTATGAATTTGAATAGGCTTTTGGTTGAATATTTAGGTTTTTTTTACATGAAGAGTCATTTGCCAAGAGATAACTTTACTTTCTCCTTCCCAGTTTATGTCTCTTATTTCTTTCTCTTGCTTAATTTCTATGGCAAAACCTTCTGGTACTACAGTAAATAAAAGCAGAGAAAGTAGATACCCTTGTCTTGCTCCTAATCTTAGAGGAAATGCTTTCAGCTTTGCTCCATTCAATATGATGTTGGCTATAGGTTTCCCACGTATGCCCTTTATTATGGTGACAATGACCATTCTATACTTAATTTGATCAAGACTTTTTATCATGAGGGGATGTGGAATTTTGACAAATGTTTTTCCTGCGTCTATTGAGGTGATCTTATGATTTTTTTCTTCATTCTATTGTGATGTATTACATTTATATATTTATTCATTCGTTCGTTCATTCATTCATTCATTCATTCTCTCATCTTGCAATGCTGGAGATTGAACCCAGGACATCCCACATGCTAGGCAAGTGCTCTACCACTGAGCTACATCCCCAGCCCATATGACACCTGTTGATTAGTATATATTGCACCATCTTTGCATCTCTACAATAAAACTGACTTGCTCGTGGTGCATGATCTTTCTGATAATGTTGTTAAATTCACTTTGCCAACATTCTGTGCAGAACTTTTGTATCTGTGTTTCTCAGGGATATTGGTCTACAGTTTTCTTTCTTGGTTGTGCCCTTGTCAAGTTTTTGCTGGCCTCATAGAATGAGTTAGGAAGGAAATTATTCATTATTTAATTTTGTTATGTTGAAAATTAATATTGGCAAATACTTAACATTGTGAATATGCTCATTACTTTATCCTTTAGAGAGTAATGTGTGTTTATGTTTAAAAAGTGTATCTGTGTGTGTGTGTGTGTGTGTATAGATAGATCACACAGATAAACATTGACACACATACACAGTGTATGTATGATAGAAAGCAATAACCCTGGTGCATTTTGAATCACAACTCTTGTTTAGATTGAAAATGTTCTATCTAGACATGGAATGCTATCTCTAAACATATGTTTACAGTTTACATTTACAGACCGAAGTATAACTGTATATCTATGTGCCTATATTCAGATACAGAGCAAATGAAACCGAGCACTTTTTTTACAGTGAGATTGAAGCTATATATTTTTCCCTTTAAAAGCTATTATGTATAATAGAACGTATGATTAGTTACATTTAGGTTGATATAGGTGATAGGTTTGGCTCTAATAATGATTTTTCTCCTTTTGAAACTTGTCGGATTTAATCAGTATATAATCAGACATTGATGGAAAATGAAATTCAAAATTATACTCTACACTTCTATATTAGCATACATCAGTCTGAAGGCCTGAGGCATTTTACAGTCCAGAATAACTGAAATGTCTTTTATTTCCATTTTCTTGGGCATTCACATGTTCATTTATTTAAGTATTTATTGAGAACTGAATTTCAGCCACCATTTTAGGGACTGGTCACAAACAGGTAAAACAAATGCTCCTTTCTTGACAGTGCTTAAATTTAGGGGACAGAGATGGGAAAAGATCTCTGTGTTAAAAATACATCAGATGGTGACGTGAGCAGTGCAGGATGGTCTGTATGAGGTGTGAGTTGTTGTCTGCAGGGTCACGGGAAGACCACTCTCTTCATGGTGATAGCTAAGCAGAAATATAAAAGAAGGAAGGGAGAGTCATCCCAGTGTGCAGGAGAGGAGCGTTCTCTCTCTGACCAACCCGATGCCCCAGTTTTGATTTAAAATCAAATCACCTTTAATATAAAAATTAAATACCTCACTGGGCATGCTGGCTCAGACCTGTATGCCCAGTGACTTGGGAGGTGGAGGCTGGGGTATCACAGGATGGAGGCCAGAGGCAGCCTCTGCAACTTAGACCCTGTCTCAAGATAAAAAATACAGAAGGAGCTGAAGGTACAGCTCAGTGGTAGAGTACTTGTAAAGCATGGTTGAGGCCCTGGGTTCAGCCTGTAGTACCACAAAAAGAAATAAATAAAAATAATCTATTTCTATGAGAATGTTTTTATTGTTTATTATGTTTTGTTTGCTTTGTTTTCACATATTAGAACTCAACCAAAGCTGGCGTTGCTATTGTTGAAATTAAAACTCTGGTCCAATAGCTAGTTGAGGTTCTGGAATTACATATTTCTAATACTACCTCCTTTCAAGGTTTTTGCTTGCTTTTCAAATGCGTTTACATTGATAAGCATATTAGGTACTTTCATGTTGCTGTGACTGCAATGCCTGACAGAATCAGCCTAAGGGAATATTTATTTTGGCTCGCTTTTTCAGAGGGTCAGTCCTTCGCAGTGGGGAACGCGTGGTGGAGAAGCTCAGTTCATGGTGGCCGGGGTGCGGGGAGGAGACTCTTCACAACATGGCACACCAGGAAGCAGAGGGGGTGTGCCAGAACCAGAGCCTGGGTATAACCTTATAAAGCCTGCCTCTACTTGAACTACTTTGGCCAGCCAAAGTTTCGACAGCCTGCCAAAACAGTGCCACTAGCTGGGTCCAAGCATTCAGACACGTGTGTAGGGTGGTGGGACAATTTCTATTCAAACCATAATAATACGTAAAATTCAGATGTTTTTTCAGAAAGACAATATTGTATCATTTTAAAGCATTGAAATGTCAGTTGTTAATCACAGTGTTTCTTCCTTTTTAAGATTAAAAAATCCAAATGATTCATGCTAATTATATATATGCTATATTAACTTAACTTTTAAGTTAAATAAAATCTGTTAATTTTTTTAGCCAGTTCACAATTCAGTGTTTTTAGTATTTCTCAATATTCTTTTTTTTCTTTTGTGGTACTGGGGGTTGAACCCAGGGTCTCACGCCTGCATGCTCTGCAAGTGCTGGACCACTGAGCTGCACCCCCAGCCCATTTTTTTACTTTTTGAGACAGGGTCTCGCTAAGTTACACAGACTGCCTCTGGTCTCGAACTTGTGATCCTCCCGCCTCTGCCTCCCGAGCCCCTGGGATTACAGGTGTGCGCCGCCCGGCCTGTATTCTTTTTTTTAATATATAGAAATCCACCACTTAATTACAAAGAGTCCCACAAAAAGGGTAGTAGTATCGCAAAAAGGAAGCTAGACTACCAACCTCCACCTGCAGAACTGGAAGAAGACAGGGCAGTGTGTCTTAGCTCAATAGACCAATTGGAAACTACAAGACCAATAGGAAACTACCAGAAAAGAACCAATCTGAAAATGGCCAATGTTATTTAGGAGCCTGAGAAGAACAGGAGGTCCCTGAATACCTAGCCACCTCTTCTAGAATGTTTTAATACAGGCATTTTTCCAAGGCTGCAAAGCAGACACTTGGCATTTCAGGATTTTGTCTTACACCTGCATTTCTTCCACCTACACCCTTACCCTTTATGGTTCAGAACTAAGACTTGGGGAGAGCTCCCCTGGCACTGCTGCCCTGGGCTCAGGGCTCTGGTTCCTATCTAGTCCCTGGACATACTTATATTTAATATATTTTTATATAGATACACAGAAATTGTTGTTGTTGTTGTTGTTAGGTGCTATCGAGTCATGTGCGACTCATAGCGACCCTCATAGGGTTTTCAATGGCAGGCAGATTGTTTTGGGATTGCCTTGGGAGTGGCTTGCCACATCCTTCTCCCATTTTTGCGGTGCTGGGAATCAAACTCGGGACCTCAGAGACTGCAGAGCAATGCTCTACCAACTGAGCTAAATCCCAGCCCCCGACACAGAAATAGAAAATATAAAATCTGAGGGGTTTGGGGTGAAAGGTGAGGAACTTGGCAAGAGGCTTTGATAAGAAGCTTGGCAAGAAGCCCTTTGGCTTCTAGCTTCTCCTCCTTGGTTTTCTCCTTTTCTGTGACTCCTTTCTTCTGTTCTCTTTCTCATCTTCTGTTTTCACTCTCGTAGCTTTTTTATTTTATTTTATTTTATTATTATTATTTTGAAATTGGAAGAGTTCTTGTGGTCACCCTCTCCCTCTTCATCTGAGTCGGAGAATTCTTTACAGGCAGTTCTTTTGTCAGAGGAGCAGATTATTATGCACTTGTTAAGGTCTTCTTCATCTTCATCACCACTCTCCTCTGGGATGGCATCCTTAGGGATTGCCTGCACTTGAACCCCAGGCTCGTGGGGCAGCATTCTCAGGTTCTCAAAGAGCCGCTGTCTGATCTTCTCCAGGTACTCATCAGTGTTCTGGTTAGTCATATTGGAAGGACTGATGTGAAGCTTGAAATCTGGTCCAAAGTATTCATGGTAGTCATTGTATGGTAGCTCATTAGGGAATCTCTGTGTCCAGGGCCACAGCTGTTTCCTATGTCCAGCACAGGGCTGCATTACTAATGGTATAACTACCTCCTAATGTCAGCATAGGCAAGTTGAAGCTCTTGACAAATTCCACCCACTTGGCATGCCCTTTGATGGTCAGATTGAAGCAACCTAACCGCTCTCCAGACAGAGAGTCTAAGACACACTGTAAGACCACTGCTCTAAGCTGGAACATCTCCATTACTTTGGACATAACTAGCTTGAAAATGGCCTCATAAGACTCATCATCAATCCTGTCTTGGAGTGGGTAGTTAACAGCATAGTACTTGCCATTGCCAGCCCCAATATCCCTTGGGTCCCCAGTTCCTGGGAAGTACTCTCCATATTTATGAAGGGACACAGTCATGACCTGGTCTGTGGTATAGAAGGCCTCTTCCACGCCATTGCCATGGTGAACATAACTGTCAATATACAGCACCCTCTGGTGATACTTTAGCAGTTCTGGGATGGCCAAGACAATTTCATTGACGTAACAGAAGCCAGATATCTTGGACTTCTTTGTATGGTGCAGGCCCCGAGCCCAATTCACAGAGATGTCCATCTGCTGCTTATTAAGTTTCATAGCACTTGACACAGAGCCACCAGTGGACAATTGACAGAACTCAAATAGGCCATCAAATACTGGACAGTCCTCACCAACATTGAATCTCTGTATCTGGTTGCTGTACTCTGACATGTTACCTAGATGAATGGAATGCAAGAACTTAATGTAGTCATCACTGTGGTATTTGGTCATCTCCTCAGCATTGGCTTTGTGAGGGTGATAGATTTCCATTTTTGATAGAGACAATAGTTGAGCAGCAAACTATGAGTCATGCAGATTCAGTGAGTCTTCATTCTGTGGCTTTGTCCATAGTAGTAATTTCCAACATCCCCATCGTAGTAGTAACAGACTTTCCTCCTGGTGCTCTGAGTCTGCGCCATCTTGCTCACCAACTAAACCTCCCGTCAGTCACTATTTCTCAATATTCTAATATAAATTGATGATTTCTAAAAATTTGAGGTGTCCAACAGGAAATTTCCTCAGATAATTTTAGCATGGACAGGGCTTGCAGAGTTCCTTCAGTCTGACTTCCCAGTGTTAGTGAGGAGGGCTGGTGGAAAATGGGGTGCACTGTTGAGCTCCAGCTGACACTTGGGGTCTGCAGGCAGGACGTTGTCACCTCTTCTGTGTCCTGGTCAGCCTTTGGTCACAGGATAGAAGCATTAAGGAAGAATTGGTGTCATCCTTATTTGTAGAAATAGTGACTGAGAAGTTTTGTATGTATGTAGTTTGTTAACAATCAAGTATTGCCCTCTTGTTGACTTTGTTACTTGCCTGTGTGTACCGTGGAGCCATGATGCTTCCACTAATGGCCCTGTGGGTCACCAGGGCTGTCAATCAGACCTTAGAAGATGTCCAGCTCTCAGAGAGTTTTCTTACAGTAATCGGATTTCTTGTGATAGTTTTGAAAATAAATGGTGTTTTAGTAAGAAAAGTATTACTTTCATCTAGAAGATGGAAGTTCTGGTCAATTGACACCTACTCATAATTATAATTTAGTCCTTTAGAACCATGGTCTCCAACTTTTTTCACACCAGGGGCTGCTTTCATGGAAGACAATTTTCCCACAGGGTGGGGAGCGGGGAATGGTTTCAGGATAATTCAGGATGGTTTACAGATGAAGCTTGCCCACAGCTCACCTCCTGCTGTGTGATCGGTTTCTAACATGGTACTGGTCCTTGGCTCTGGGATTGGGGACCTTTGCTTAAGAATTACTTAGGATATTCACATGAGGCTAACTGTTCTCTGTTTTCTTTATCAACAGGCCAGTTGGTTACTTTTATATTTCCATCTGTGACTTTTGAAACTATTGCAGTGCTCATCTAAAGTGCAGATTTTTTTCTTAAGCTAAAGTATCAGTGGCTGTATTGCTGTGTCAAATGGCATTGCATTTTTACTGCCAGTGATAGGTAGGTGGTGTGTGTATGTTTAATAGGGTTTGAGATAATTTACAGACAATAAACTGTCATAATTAAATGTGCCATTTGATGGGTCTCCAGTTGTGAAATCATCACCATAATCAAGATGTGGAATAATTCCGTCCACAAGGAGACTCCAGTTTCCTTGTGCTACTTGCGGTAAATTCCCTCACCCACTCCCAGGTCCTGACAACCACTTATTCGTTATGTCTCTGTAATTTTGCCTTTTAACTAGTGTCATGAATGGAATTATACAGCATACAATCTTACGTACCTGGCTTTTACATTGTGAAATGCTTTTGAGATTCATCTATTTTGTTACATGCATCAATAGTTTGTTTCTTTTGAATATTATTCTGTTGTATGGATATGTACAATTTTGCTTCTCCATCCACCAGTTGATGGGTGTTTTGAGGGTTATTTCTAGGTATTGACATTGTGAGAAATGATGATATGAATGTTTACTTATAGGTCTTTGTACATATATATGTTCATTTTTCTTGTAAAAATACCCAGGAGTAGGATTGATGGGTTATATGAAAGTGTATGCTTAACTTTATAAGAAGTTTATTGAACTTTATTAAAAGGCCACAACTTTATTAAAAGGCAAAAGGTAACATGTATTGGTAAGAATAGAGAAAGAAGGAATTCTTGTTTACTGTTGGTGGAAATGTAAATTAGTGTAGCCATTATGGAAAACCACAGGGAGGTTCCTCAAAAAACTAAAAATAGAACTAACATATGATTCAACAATTCTGTTTCTGGATATGGAAAGGAAATGAAATCTGTATGAGGTGATACTCTCACCCCTGTGTTCACTGCAGCATTATTCACAGTAGTCAAGATGTGAAATAAATTTAAGTGTCCACTGATGAATGAATGGTTAAAGAAAATGTGATCCATTTACACAATGGAATACACTCAGCCTTATAAAAGGAGGAAATCCTGTCATTTGCAACAACCTGGATTGACCTGGAGAATATTATAATATGTGAAACAAGCTGGGCATGGAAAGACAAATCCTGAATAATCTCACTTTTATGTTTAATCTTGAAACAGTGAATTCATAGACACCAAGTGTTGAATGGTGAGTTGCCAGGGGCCTCAGGATAAAGGTGGAGGATGATTTGGAGATATGAAGATTTAGTTAGGCAGAAGAATAAATTCAAGATTTATTGTTCAGCATGGTGACTGTAGTTATTAGTGTAATGTATACTTGAAAGTTGCTGAGACTAGATTATAAAGGTTCCTACCACAAAAAGTATGTGAAGTAATGGATGTGTTAATTAACTTCATTTAATCATTCCATAACATGTACATGCCTGCAGCCATACCACCCTGGGATCCAATCCTGTCAGATCTTGGAAGCCAAGTAGGATTGGGCATGATTAATACTGGGATGGGAAACTGCCTGGGAACACCAGGTGCTGTAGGCTTGGGAGAAGGACCTGGCAGCCCACTCCCCTCCAAATAAAACCAGCCATTGAAAACCCTGTGAATAGCAGAGAAGCACTGACAATAGTGTTGGACAGGGCATATGTCTGGTAGTGTTTCAGCTGTTGTATGTAGGTCACTATGAGTTGGACCTGACTCCATGGTGCCTAACAACAACAAATAACATATACATATATTAAAACATCATGTTGTACCAAATATATGTACACAATTTTATTTTTCTGGAGTGGTGGTGTCATTTGACGTTCCTCCAAGCAATGTAAGAAAATTCCAGGTGCCCTGCATTCGCACCAGCACTAAAAATTGTCAACCATTTACATTTTAACCATTCTGGAGACTAGTAGTATCTTGCTATGATTTTAATATGTATTGCCCTAAAGACTAGCAATGTTGAAATGTTCTCATTTTGCATTTAATAACTATAGACTTAAAACAGCATATTCACCTTTCAAATTATTAGAGGAAGCAGAAACAATGAAGGCCTACTAGATAAACAAAGATAAAAAAAGATGCAAAAAATCCACAAAAAAGCCAAAAGCATACAAGAGAACAAAAGTTCACATTTACAGTAAAACATTGCCGTTATACACAGTAAGTGGAGTAATACTTGCAGATACGTAAAATGCTGGGTTTTATTTTGGGAGTGATGAGATGACCAGCATGAGCCTACAACCAGCTGGCTCTGAGTTCTGGACTCAAGGGCTGCGTCCACATGACACCCAGCCTGGCTGTGCCTGGTGCCATCTTTTGGCTCTGTGAATGTGTAATATTAATGCAGCACCAGCAAATGTGTCAGGGGTGATGTGGGGGAAGATGGTGCATTCTGGGACAGGAGCAGCATTTCTGGGGATTTCCAAGTTAGCTTGATCCAGGGGATCCGTAAAAAACACTGCTGGAGAATGAGAACACTCCACTCCTTCCACCTCCTTGATTCCTGAGAAAAGGTTGCCTATTGCTTAGCTTGACCCTCCCTTATACCAATGAAATCAGGATTTTTGTGCAATGGGAGCTTGGCTTTTCTTTTCTTTTCTTTCTTTCTTTCTTTCTTTTTTTTTTTTTTTTGGCAGTACTGGGGCTTGAGCTCTGGGCCTTGCTCATTCGAGGCGTGTGCTCCACCACTTAACCACATCCCTAGCCCCATTTTGTTTCTGGTCTCAATCTTGTGATCCTCCTACTTCAGCCTCCTGAGTTGCTGGGATTATAGGCACGCACCAAAGAACTGGTGGCATTGATTTTCTATTTTTTTAAATCAGAGTTTCCAATAGTTCAGAATGATTGCCTTAAATGGTTTCAGTAGAAATAAAAATGATGAAAATTAAGGAGCTAAACATCTAACTTAATAAGTTAGCAAAAGAAAAAAACAACCCTGAAAGAAGTTGAATGAAAGTAATAATGAGGACAAGATAATAATTAATAAAGTAGAAAAGTTTATGAGTAGAAAGCCAACTGATAGGTCTTTGAAATGGCTGATGAAAAAAGATCAAGAAAACCTCAAGAGAAGATGGAAATGGTATAAATAGTATTCAGAATGAAAATGAGGAATTGATATTGATACAGCAGTGATGGAAAAGATACTAAGGGAATCTATGGAAATTTGTCAATAAATTTGAAAACAGAAAAATAGAAAAACCTTTTAGAAAAATAAACTTGGCTTAAGTAGAAGGTCTGCATTGTATTACCCCAAGATTATTATAAAATTTACCATCAAAACCTAGACATTTTTGAAAATTATGTGGAAACCAATGTGTATAAACGAGTAATGTTCTAGCCTCACTACTAAAGAAATTTAAAAGCCCCTCCTAGAAAGAATACATCAGGCTTAGATGATTTAAGATGGAGGAAGGGCGTGAATGCTACCAAAAATTTGAAGATCTTTTAATTCTAATCTTACACTCTTCCATTGAGCATAATGACAAGATACTATCCCCAATTCATTCTGCAAGGCCAGTAAAACATTACAGTGAAATTAGCCCACAGACAATATGTTACCAAAAAAATTGTATAGCAATATGATGTGGGAACATAAATGACAAATAGATCCAGTCAAATACAATGAAGAAAACATAATTATTTGGTTTTAACCCACTAATCTAAGAATAGCTTAACATTAGAAAGATCAATAAAATATTAACCATATTCAAAGATTATCTGTGGATAGAGAAAAAATCTGTTAATAGTAAATCAGATATCATTTTAATACTATTAAAGCAGCTCTAGATTGCTGGAGAATTTATGGATCACAGTAACACTGTTAATGGAAGTGTACATTGATAACCACTATGGGTGGCAGTTTGACCCTGTTTTGTAAACTTCTGTATCCTATGTGTGAGCAATTCCTTTCCTACAAGTACACCCTCAAGATACTTTTACATATATAAACTAAGAGAAATATACAGAAATATTTGTAGCAGCATGCAAACTAGTGAGCATAAGTAGATGAATGGATATATAAATGTGCAAAAAGCGTATGCAGAAATGTTTTCCAGCAGTGAAAATGATTCAATCAGTTGTGTACAATAACATGGATGGATTTTAAATGCAAAATATTGAGAAAACAAACAAGCTGCAGCATTCTATATGTAGTAATGTAACCAATTTGTAAAGCTCAAGAGGAAAATTAAACAGTACATCTGTTGCTGTGGTTGTTAGGTGCTATGCTGTAGAGTTGGTGTCCAACTCATAGCGACCCTGTGTACAATAGACGAAACACTCTTGTCAGTGCTTTTCTGCTATTCATAAGGTTTTCACTGGCAGATTGTTTTTTGGGAGTGGGTTTCCGGGTCCTTCACCCAAGCCTACAGCACCTAGCGTTCCCAGGTAGTCTCCTATCCAAGTACTAACCAGGGCCAACCCCTGCTTAGCTTCCGTGATCTGATGGGATCAGATGCCACAGTGGTACAGCTGCAGGCTTAAAATAGTATATTTAAAAAAAAAAAGTACATTTAGGGATATATTTATATAATAATACTGTGGAAGTGAAAGCTAAGGAATAAAGCACTGAAAATCCAGAATAGTCAATATATTCAGTGAGGATTATCCAGGGAGATTAAATGGAGTTGGTTTTATTCTAGTTATTGAGTATAATATTTGTGGGTGTTCATTTTCTTATGCTTTATAATTTACTTATATACTGCTAATATTCTTTGGATTGTATAAAAATATCACAAAATTTAATAACAAAAGGAAATCAGAACTACAGTTAGACATTATTTGGAAAAATACTGGCTCAGGGAGAACTATATGTTTCGCTACATTTTTAGTTAAGCTCTTCTTAGTAGAAGAGTAGTGTTTTGTAGCTGGCTGTTTTCACTTAGCACAGCATTTCTGAGATTTATCCATACAATGTGTCAAAAACCTTGGTAGACATTGTAGATAGTTCTCTAAAAACACCTCACTCAGTTCAAATATATATATATATGTATATATATGTATATATACATATATATACACATGAATATATATAAAATATATATTCAATATTTTGAAATATCTTTTTCATTCCATTAGTGTTCCGTTCTTTCAGGAACTTGCAATGTAGGTGGGAAGAGACATTTTATGTGAATGGATAAAAATAATACAAGATGATTTTGCAAAAATGGGATTAAGAACAGAAATTCTCAAAGGAGGAAGGAGTGAGTGGGCAAAGTGGTATCTGGAAGTCAGCGGTGGCTGTAGGCAAGATGGGGAGGGAGGCCCACCCAGCTGGAGCACACAGGGGCAGCGCCCAGAGACAGGGCTCAGACTGTGCATCCTGCTAGAGGCGTGGGGATGTGCTGGAGCTCCAGTGTAGAGGACCTTGAATTCTGGCTGGGCTCATACTCGGCCAGGTGAGTGGAGGCACGATGCTCACCAGGCTTTCTTAGTAATAGAGGAGCATTGCGTCAGCAGTGCTGAGCGTGCTGAGGCTGCCCCTACTGCAGGGTAGAGATAGAAGCAGAGCAAACTGTCACAGGGTTATTACAGTCTTTTGAGATGTATGGTGAGAAATATCAGAGTTGGAACAGAAAAGGAGCTACAGCTCCAGGATCATTGCAGATATGTGCAAAAAAGAGGACTGAAGAAGCAGGGGTTTGGGCCAAGAGGAATAAGGTGGCATTGCTACCAAGGTTTCAAATTGTAGGAATAGAAAACCTCATTGTACCTTTGGCCTAATTCTGAAGATATCCATTTGAGATGCCTATCTTCTGAATGCCCTGCATCCATACTACTGTGGCATCCAATCCTGTCAGATCTTGGAAGCTAAGCAGGGTTGAGCCTGGCTAGTACTTAGATGGGAGACTGCCTGAGAACACCAGATGCTATAGGCTTGGGAGAAGGACCAAAATCAATCAGCCATTGAAAACCCTGTGAATAGCAGAGAAGCACTAACAATAGTGTTCCACCTATTGTATGTAGGGTTGCTATGAGTTGGACACCAACTTGATGGCACCTAACAATGACAGCAACATCTTCTGAATCATGTTAGTAATTAAAATTAGAATTCAAACTGATAATAATCCAACTTATATCCTATGTATATTAATATTAATACTCCAGTGATTAGAATTTTGCTAGCCAAGATGGGAAATGACATTTGAGGGATAGTTTCCCTGGAGAGAGATAACTTGAGTAATTAATCCACAGGAAAATTTGTGTTTACTAGCTTTTAGGGTGTGCTCATTTCTTTAAAAACATAGTAGTACAGCTCGGCACAATGGTACACACCTGTAATCCCAGCGACTCCAGGGGCAGAGGCAGGAGGATCATGAGTTTGAGGCTAGAGGCAGCCTGTGTAACTTAGCAAGACCCTGACACAAATAATGGGCTGGGAGTGCAACCTAGTGGTAGACCACTTGCAAAGTATGGGTGAAGCCCTGGGTTTAACCCCCATGTACAAAAAAAAGGGGGGGGGAGGGGGAAAGAAAAAGAAAAAAAAAGCAGCAAAGCAGTTGTATTTCTTGTATGGGAAAGAATAAACTTCCATTTATTGTCTGGGAAGATGAGGATTAGGTAGTGGTGATGGTTGGTGGTTGTTATTAGGTACCATTGAGTCAGTGTCTGTCTCATAACTGCCATATGTACAACAGACAAAACACTAATGCCATGCTTCTTTCCTGTTCATAGGGTTTTTAATGACTGAATGTTTTGGGGGAGTAGGTTGCTGGGTCTTTCTCCCAAGCCTATAGCACCTGGTGTTCCCAGGTGATCTTCCATCCAAGTACTAACCAGGTTAGTCCCTGCTTAGCTTCTGAAATCTGACTGGATTGGACACAACAGTGGTTGGGTCACAGGCGAGGATTAGGTAGATATGGTCATACGCCAGATATGGTCAATAAGAGTCAAGATTGAGCCGATAGGGAAGATTGTACCACTCTGTGGCTCACTGGGCTGTTGGTAGTGCTTGGTTCCATTACTTGGAGGAGATCTTACTGATTATGAAGCACTGGGCCAAGCAAGAGAATGAGAGCATGGATCAGATCATACCCTCAGCCCACTGCCCCCTGAATGCTTCTGGTCTTCAGGAGACCCCATTAGCATCCCATCATATCATATCTGAGAAAGGATGGCATCGGTCTCCAGCTATTGATGAGCAACAGAGAACCCACTAGGGCAGTTAGGAGTTAGTGTTGAGAATAGACAACCCCATACTGGAGGGTTGTCTATTATTAGTAGTATACTAATAAGCGGCTGGGATTTAGCTCAGTTGGTAGAGCACTGCGCTGCAGTCTCTGAGGTCCCGAGTTCAATTCCCAGCACCGCATAAATGGGAGAAGGACCTGGCAATCCACTCCCAAGGCAATCCCGAAACAGTCAGCCATCGAAAACCCTATGAGGGTCACTATGAGTCGGATACCGACTCGACGGCACCTAACAACCTAACATACTAATATACTATATGTTAGTAAAGTGTCTTTGGAAAATTCTACTCATGGCTTAAATAGGGTAAAAAATAAACAGGAAACAGATTTGTCTGCATTGTCAGTAGAAGAAAGAGGGATACAATTGTATTTTGTGGGCGAACCAAGGCCACTGGAAGGTTTCCTTAGGAACTGAGGATTGGCATGATTGCAAGAAGACAAGTGAAAAGGAGAGGTGAAGGAAACTCACAGGACAGGGGTCACTTTATGGGGAGAGAGTTAGGATAAGCAGAAGGGAGAAGGTGCTCCTGAAAGGGATAAGATCCCCCTTGCTCTGAGGTCCTTGATTTCCACATTACACTCCATTGCCAAAGCCGTCTCAGACAAGCACTTGAAACTTGCCTTGAAGTGCAGTGAGCCTCAGAATACAGTAGGAGTTTCTCTTTGTGTTCCAGAGGCTCCAACTAAAGCCTGACTCACAGTTAGCAAATTAAGTTTCCAGCCATGATTTTAAAAATGCTTAAAGTACTGCCAATCATTAAAAAGTACTGCTTTTTAATTTTTTAAAAGATGTAAAATATCTGTATCTTTAGCAATCACAAAAGCAATGCATATTCATTATAAAAATTTAAATAATGCACAAGTGTATGAAGTTTGAAATGAACTTACTCCCAGAGATGACCTGAGTTATCCGTGTGTGTAGAGCTTACTAAGCAGCACTAGGTAGTGAGGAAGAATCCAGGTCTGGAAGTGGCTCCCCTGGGTTTGCATCTTACTTCCAGCCCTCTGGGTAGCGAGCTTTCTAGCATGGTGGGAATAAGGACTGGGTGGCCATAAAGGATGAGATAAAATAATGTATGCCTATAGAATGTGTGTAAAACAGCAGTAATCAAAAATGAGTATTATAAAGTTATTCTCAAATGCCTATAACATATATGCTAAAAAGTAAAATCGGATTCTTTATGTATAAATGTCCTAGACATATTTCTAGGTCAGTACCCGTAGTTCTACTTTGTTTCTTATAATGTTTTCCAATTTCTTTATTTGCTTCTCCCTCTATGTTGTTGGTACATGCCCTCGAGTCAGGTTGGACTCATAGCGAGCTTCATAAGGTTTTCAATGGCTGATTGTTTTGGGATTGCTTTAGGAGTAGACTGCTGCATCCTTTTTGTGGTGCTGGGGATGGAACATGTGCAGAGCAGCATTCTACCAATTGAGCTAAACCCCAGCCCCTCCCTCTAAGTAGGCTTTTTTAATTGTTAAGATGAGCACTTTTCAGAGAATTAACAGTGGTTTATATTTCTTTGGTAACTAGATCCATCTTATCCTTTATTCCTGAGTAACTGGCCTATTTGTTTTTTTACTTAGCAATTTGTATGAATGTGTTGGATATTAGGGATGTTAACACATTTTACATAACTCTAGTTAAAAGTATATGAGTTGTTGTTGATAGGTGCCATCAAGTTGAGTCCAACTCAACTTGACTCAACTCCCCAATTCTGTACCAGGCACATGATCTTATTCATGTTTAAGCCCATTATTGCAGACACTGTCAGTCCATCTAGTGGAAGGTTTTTTTTTTCTCGTTGACCTGACATTCTCCCAAACATGATGTCCTTCTGCAGGAATTGGTCCCTCCTGACTACATGTTGAAAATAAGTAAGATGCAATCTAACCATCCTTGGTTCCAAGGAGCACTCTGGTTGCAGTTCTTCTAGGACAGATCAGTTGGTTCATTTGGCAGTCCATGGTATATTCAATATTCATCTCCAGCACCATAATTCTGAATAAATTTCTTTTGAAATATATTCTAAAATCTTTTTGTTGTCAAATCCATCAATGTTTTCTGATATACCTTCTGGTAACCTTCCTGACCTGAGGGTTTGGTTTTATATTTAAAGATTGACTCAGGCTGGGTTGTTTTTATAAGTAATGTGAAGTATAGGGATTTATTCCCTATTTTTTTTTAATGGTAAAGCAATTATACCAGGACTATTTATCTCTACTAGAATTTTTCTCCGTTTTTTTTTTTTCCCCCAGTACTGGTGGGTTGAACCCAGGGTCTTGCACATATTTTGCAAGTGCTCTACCATTGAGCTGCACCCCCAGCCCATTTTGAGTCAGAGTCTTGCTTAGTTATACCTGCTGCCTCTGACCTCAAACTCCCTATACTGGTGCCTCTGCCTCTGCCTCCACCTCCTGAGTTGCTGGGATTATAGACGTGTGCCAGTCTGCTTGGCCTTGCTAGAATTCAAAGTTCATCTTTTCATAACCTTGTTTATACGACAGCTTGTACATTGTATACCAAGTTCCTGTTATATATCTTGACTCTTGTCCCATTGATGTAGCTTTTAATTCCTATATTGGAATCATACTATTTTAATTATTGTAGTGATAGAATATATTTTGATATTTGATACAGCAAGGACTCAGTCTCGTTTTCAAAAAATATCTGACCATTCATATGCATTTGTCTTTTCAAGTGAACTTTGAAATCTATTTTTTATTTTCTTTAAAAATCCTAATAAGATATTGATAAATATTATGTCAATTTGGATTGTGTATGTTTCTTCACAAATAGTTTCTATTGAAAGTCTTATGCCTTTCCATTTATTCAAGTGTCCTTGTATATCTTTCTGCAATGTGTGTTATTTTTCTTTACATAGTTTTTACATTTCTGATCACGTTTGTTCCTAAGAAGTTAATTTATGTTGTAATTTAGTTATGAGAGGGATTTTTAAAATTATGTAGCTCTACTGTATATTGTCCATAATAAGGAGAACTTTATGCACTGATTAGTAACCGTAGTTTCTTCTCATTTCTTCTGGGTTCACAATCACATCCTCTAGAAATAATTTTAACTATTTGTTTGTTGGTATTTTCAGCTTATTTTGTTTCCTTAATGTTTTCATAAGATTACCACGCAGAAGGTTGAATGGAAATGAGGAGAGTGGGCATCCTTCTCTTGTTCCTGAGTCTAATGGGCTTGTTTCTCATGTTCTGCACAAGAGACAATACAACCAGACAATGTCCAGATGGCAGATGAAAATAGACCTCTGACCTTAACCATATCTGCACCAGCTGGCCAAGGGGGCCAAATTACTATGTTGGTAGCAGTAGCCCATGTTGGTCAGGGCTTGGGCAATGTCTGCTAGCTTCTCTGATTTTTGCCTTGACTTTTTACTCAAGACCACCACAGAAAGCCAAATAGATGCCTTGACCAAAAGGAAGATGCCCTGCTTCTGGTTAGGCCACCCCCTTTAGCTTCCATGCCCACAGCTTTCCATCTGTGACACCAAGGCCTTCCTGTCCTCTCTCTTCAAGCCCTCTCATCCTCCACCTGCCTTGAGTCTCTGCTCCCTTACCATAGCAAACTCTGAATAGGCTCTACTTTTTCTCCTTTGGGCAACCTTTGTTTATACCTGCACAACTAGAAAGTATAATATTCAGTAGCAGGTTTTCTAATGAATGTTCAGCAACGAGTTTCCAGAACGAGCCTGCCTTTGGTCATGTAATGTCACTTACTCAACATGTATTTCTTATACTTGATTGTGAAGGGGAAGAAATTAAGAAAGAGGGGCCAGGGAGGAAATCCAGAAGATTGCTGTGTCCTACAAGTTAAGGAAAGGCAGTTTCCCAAAGGCCAGATGTGTTAAGAGCCATCCAGAGGACAAATACAAGGACAGAAGGAATGAGTGCTATATTCTGCTTTTGCTTTTGACCATGTTTTCTCACGTATTATCCTGTATGGTTATTTCTGCCAGCTCATCTTTTATATTCGTGTTTAAGTGCACATTTAGACCTCTCCTTATAAGTTGAATTGATTTTCATTGTGATTTCAAATTCTTCAGAAATTTGATATGTAAATGCTGCATAACAAATTCTTCCTAACTAATGTTTATTTTCTCTACCAAAAAATTGGAAATGAAATGTGCTCCCTGCTGATTGTTGTCATTTACTTGAAAGCGCGAGTGTTGAATGTGTAATACTGCTCTGCACATCCTGCAGCATCAGCTGGCTCTGGCTTGCTCTGAGGGTGGCACCTGCTAATTAACTATTGCTGAAGATGTCACTGGAGTCAAAGATTGTCATGGAATAGCAGACCTGCTGTGTACAAGTGGGAAAATAAGTTTTGCAAAATATGATTTCAGTGAAGCAGATTTATTTTTTAGGTAGAGTGCCTTGACAGCATGGTGATTTTCTGTCCCTTATTTTTGTTTACTTTTGCTTTTTTTAGCTATTTATATTTCCCAAATGATAGGAAAATTTCAACTCTCCATGTGAAGCCCTCCCATTTACCTTTTTTAAAAAAAATCTTTGTATGTTCCTAGTCCCATTTTAAAGACACATGTGGCATTTTTTGTTATGGTTTCTTTTCTTTTCTTTTTTTTTGCATTCACATTTAAACTTACTAGATAATTTTATTTTCCTCCTTTTCTGTTTCTAATTATTTTTGTTATAGGAAAGCAGTTTCGTACCATGGATGCGCACACCATAGTGTCAAATGGCCTTGGCAAAGTTGTCTACACTTTCTGAGCCTCAATTTTATCATCTGTGAAATGGAATTATTGAAGCATATGGTTTAGGTATCTTAAGGCACTGAGAATAGTAGCTGGTGCATGATAAGAATCAAATAGGTATTTGATGTTATTGTAATTTCTTTGTACTGGGTTATTCCAATGTCTAATTCTAGGTTTAGAATATTTATAAATGATTGTTGTTGTTGTTAGGTGCCGTCGAGTCGGTATCCGACTCATAGCGACCCTCATAGGGTTTTCAATGGCTGAGTGCTTCAGGATTGCCTTGGGAGTGGATTGCCAGGCCCTTCTCCCATTTTTGCAGTGCTGGGAATTGAATTTGGGGCCTCAGAGACTGCAGCGCAGCACTCTACCCACTGAGCTAAATCCCAGCCCTTATAGATGATAGTCATGGTTATTATGTGTCTTTATAGAAATAATTTTCTGTGTAGTTTTGACAAATTTAGAGATAAATAATCTGATTTGTTTGACAATCTGACTTATGTAAAAATCAGATGTTACATGGCACACCCCCATTTTCAAATGAGGAGTGCTAAAGTTTGGATATTGAATGGCCTCCAAAGACTCATGTGTTGAGGGCATGGTCCCCATCCTGGGGCACTGTTCAGAGGTAGTAGAACCTTTAGAATGGTGGAGCCTATTAGAAGGAAGTTAGGTCTTTGAGTGTTTGCCCTTGAAAGGGGAATATAGGGCCCCAGCCCCTTCCTGTGATTCTCTTTGCTTCCTGAACACCATGTGGTAAACAAACCTCCTCCGCCATGCACTCCTGCCACATGCACTGTGGCCCAGAGGCAGTGGGGTCAAGTGATGATGAACTGAAATCTCTTTAAATGTGAGCCAAAATAAACCTTTCCTCCTTATAAGGCAATTATCTCAGGGACTGTTTTGTAGTAACACAAAACTGACTAGCACAAAGATACTCAAGTCATCCAGTCAGATCCTGGTAGTGAAGGAATCAGGGGATATATATATATATATATATATATATATATATTTTTTTTTTTTCCCCCCATTCCAAGGGCATTTATTTTCTCCAATTAGAATGATATTTTCTTCTCATTTTGGCCAACCAATATCAAGCTAATTTATGAACTTTTCCCACAAGCACTGTACTGAACATAGTGCTTCCAACAGCAACAAATTGAGTTCCTATGTTCTTGGTCTATCAGTTGATGGCAACTTAGAAGCAAATCTTGTTACCAGGAAGAGTGGCTGAGGACTTCTTGGTAAAAATGACTAAGCCAAGGCAACTACTTTTGTTCCTGTCTATGTTAGTGGGTTTTGAATTACTGTGACAGAATACCTGAGGGGAGTAGTGTAAATGGAGGTTAGCTCATGGTTTCAGAGGTTTCAGTTCATAGTTACTTAGCTCTGTAGTTCCTGGGCCTGTGGTAAGGCAGAGCATCATGGTGGAAGGTTATGATGGTGGAAAGTTGCTCACTATGGCAGACAGGAGGCAGAGGCAGAAGAAGGGACCAGAGACAAGATGTACTCCTCCAGGGAATGTCCCCAGTGACCTGCTTCCTCCAAGTAGGCTCCACCTCCTAATAGTCGATTCAGCTGTAGATTCTTCAATGGACTAATCCATTGGTGAAGTTAGAGCCCTCATGATCCAGTCACCTCTCAAGGCCCCACCTCTGAACACTGCGGCATTGAAGACCAAGCCTTCACTATATGAGTCATCATGGGGAAATTTCATATACACCACCACACCATCTCCTTATATTAATTTTTTCTTGCCATAGTTACATGGCCCTAGTGGCTGAAACGAAACAAAAAGTAAAACTGAAAGACTTGATAGAATGATGTAAATGTGTTATGAGAGGGAGGTAAATGGAATAATCAAGGAAAAGAAGAGGAAGATGTTACCTTTAGGGAAAGAAACTATAAGACCTTTGACTCTGATAAAAATAAAATTGAAGATCAAAAGAAAGGGAGGGAGGGAAAATAATTTATGGAGAAAAAAAGTAAATTGAAATTGAGAAACTAGAGACTGTTAATCTGGCCTATTAGCAGGTGATTTAAAAAGAAGGAAAAATCTTCTTCTAGTTCATTGTGTTGGTCCAGATGTTTGCTTGTGCATAGCAGAAATTTAACCAAATGAAAGAGGGTGTCTTTTTATTCTTTCATTTTGTTTTTTGAGGGAGGGTTCTCAATATGTGGCCCAGACTGCCCTGGAACTCACTATGTAGCCCAGGTGGCCTTGACCTTGCAATCCTCCTGCTTCCACCTTTGGAGTGCTGGGATCACAAGCATCCCTCCCCCACCCCTCAGCTAAGGAGGACTAATACGGGCAAAAACCACTCCTGAGTCGCTGGCCCTCTTGAGCTCATGGACCAGACTTGGCACTTGAAGCCTCTCTCCTCCAAGACCCATTTCTCTGGGCATCGCTTGACTTTTCATTCTTGCTATTACCCTGCACCTGGCTCATCTATCTTCGGGATGAAGCATTGTCACTGCCAATCCCAATTTTCAGACGCTGAAATGTATCTCTGAGAGAGATGCTATTCTCTCCTTCCCTGTGCTATTTCTGGAACTCTGTGGGAAGGAAATAGCTAGCCATGATTGGAGAGCCAGTCACCTTGTTCAGAATGCCTGCTGCATGGTGACCAAATGGTACCCAAATGTATTGTGGAATTTTGTTTTTACAACAGGACACTTTGTAAATTTGTTCATCCACTTTGTAAATTAGTTCATCCACTTTAGAAATCAGCATGGAGATACCTTAGAAAACTGAGAATAAATCTGCCATAAGACCCAGCTATACCACTCCTGGGAATATTCCCAAAGGAAGATGAGTTATCATACAACAGGCACACCTGCACTTCTGTACACATGGAATACAGCATTCTTCACAATCACAAGGGTATGGAATCAACCAAGATGTCCATCAACAGAGAAGTGGATTGAAAGACTGTGGCATATATACACAATGAAATATTACTTAGCAATAAAGAAGAATGAAACTATCTCATTTGCAGCAAAATGGATGGAACTAGAGAACATAATCTTTTTTTATTGGAAATTTTTAATGTACACCTTAATGTGATTCATTCTGACATGCTTTTCATTGTGACATTTCCATATATGCATTTTGATCTACATTATTCATATAGGTTCCCCCTTACCCTCTTGTATGCTTCCCCCTATCCCACCCTCCCCATCTAAGTCTTCCCTATCATTTACTGGGTAATATTTTTCTGTATGTCCTTGGGTTCCAGTTCTGTTTAAGTTAGAAACTTTTCCTGTAGTGAACTTTGTTTTTATCTTGTCAGAACAATTGCATGCATTTTCTAGACCATTTATCTTGATACCGTTCTTAGCTTTTTTTTCCTTTTTTTTTGATCCGACCTTTGAATAGGATTTTTCCTTCTTATAATTTTGATTTAGCTCCCACATATGAGTGAGAACATGTGGTGTTTCTCTTTCTGAGCTTGTGTTCGTTCACTTAAAATAATTTTCTCTAATTCCATCCATTTTGCTGCAAATGTCCTTATTTCATCTTCTTGATTGCTGAGTGGTATTCCATTGTGTATATGTACCATAGCTTTTTTATCCATTCTTCTGTTGAAGGGCACTTTGGTTGATTCCATATCCTTGCTATTGTGAAAAGTGCTGCAGTGAACATGGAGATGCAGGTGTCTCTGTGGTATGATGACACATCTCCCTTTGGGTAAATTCTCAGTAGTGTTATAGCTGGGTCATATGGTAGATCTAGTTTTAGTTTTTTAAGATATCTCCATATTGATTTCCACAGTGGCTGGACCAATTTACAGCTCCACCAACAATGTAAGAGTGTTCCTTTTTCACTGCAACCTCGCCAGCATTTGTTGTTATTTGTTTTATTGATCTTGGCCATTTTTACTGGTGTAAGGTGAAATCCCAGAGTTGTTTTAATTTGCATTTCCCTAATGGCTAGGGATATTGAGCATTTTTTCATGTGTTTCATGGCTTTATGGACCTCTTCATTTGAGAACTGTCTACTCAGTTCCTTTGCCCATTTGTGTATTGGGTTATTTGTGGTTTGGGGAGTTTTTTTCTTGAGTGGAGAACATAATCTTAAACCAACAAACCTAGTCCCAAAAAGAGAAATACCATATGTTTGCACTCACATGTGGATGCTAAATCTAACTTAAAAGAAGAAAAAGATCTATACACGTGTAGGTACATAAAAATGAATAACAATACTTATCTAAGAAGGGAAAATATAAGCAGAGTAGAAAGAGAGGAGGAGGGGGTCAGCGGGTGGGAGTGAGGTGCAGGAAAGTAGATGGGGAGGGGAAATAAAGCGAAGGCAAAAGAGGGAGGGCAAAATCTCAAAGTATATGATGCAACTGTATGAATACATGAGAGAAAATAGGGAAAAGGAAAGAAAAACATCAATGAGAATATAACCTATGAGTGCAAATGATTTTTATTACATATTAATCAAATGATTCTATAAAACATGTAAGTTGATGGCAGTGTAACCAAAAGTGATATAAAGTTGCATAATGGAAATAGCAAAAGTCTTACCCTACCAAAATTTATAAATAAATAATAAAAGGCAACAACAGGACACTCTGCAACCCTGAGATAGGGGTAAATAAGCAATCAAGGAAAAGAAAAGAAATTCTATTTGAAAAGAATGAATAGCCAAATTTACCTATAATTTAATAAGATGTCTTTGATGAATTCTTCAGTGAAAAAAGTTACTGTTAGGTGCCGTCAAGTTGGGTCTGACTCACAGTGACCCTCATAGGGTTTTCAGTGGCTGATTGTTTCAGGATTGCATTGCCATGTCCTTCTTCCGTTTATTCAGTGCTGGGGATTGAACCCTGGTTCTCAGAGAGTGTGGAGCAGCACTCTACCAACTGAGCTAAACCCCATCTCCTGAAAAAAGTAGGATATAGAATAGAATATATTCTATGCATCATACATAGTAAATGTATTTACATACTTCATATACTGACAAAGAATCTACAGCAAATGCTTATCTCTGATGAGTTTTAGGGAAATGAGATGTCAGTAAACTTGTCATTATCTATATCATCCTTTTTTTTCTTTTCTTGATGTTACTCAGGGATTGAACCCATGGCCTGGCACATACTTTGCAAGTACTCTACCACTGGGCTACATCCTCAACCCACTTTATATTTTTTATTTTGAGCCAGGATCTTGCCTTAAGTTGCACAGTCTGCCTCTAACCTTGAATTCAAAATCCTCCTTCCTCCACCTTCCATGTCACTGGGATTACAGGTATGTGCCACCATGCATATCAGCCTTTTAAGCACAGGTACATACATTTGTATTATTTGAATTTTTTAAATGTAATAAGAACAAATGAAAAATGGGAATTTGCCTGTTACTGAGTAGATATTGCTTTTATAATAAGAAACCGATGAGAGAAATCTTTGCCACTTTGCATTGTGGACAGGATACTCTCGGGCCCTCTGTCTTTTAGAAGTCTTAGGAATCTGAATACTGCTTCTCTGTTCTGCCCTGGCCTCTTGCTGATGCCCACTTTTCCAGCCTTTCTCCAATTGCCTGTTACATCATGTTCAAATTCCAACTGCTAGAGTTTTTTTTCCACTGTTAATTCACCAAACCTAGAGAGCCTCTCCTCCTCCTCTCTGCTGTCCAGATCCAGAGGTCCTGCAGAGCCCACTCTCGTCCTTCCTTCCTTCAAGGCACTTTGCCTGCCCTCCCTTCCATCATCATCATTTCCTCTGACAAGTAGCACGACCTGATGCCTTATTCTGGAATCTGTTTCAGGTGTCAGTATCTTCCTCTAGGGAAGACACCATTGCTTATGTAGCTGTGGTTCTTTCATTGTCCAATATTGTAAAATTTACTTTATAAATGCTCAGCATATTGTGGATGAGCCAGTGAATGAAAGAACAATATGGACCTGGAGAGAGAGGGCGGGGGAGGGAGGGAGGGAGGGAGGGAAAGGGCAGGAGAGAGAGAAAAAAAGAAAGAGAAATATGACACAGGAGGAAGAAAGAGAAGGACTGAGGATTTTCTGGGGTGTGGGACTCTAGAGGATGTGTTTGCAGCTCTGGGCCAAGCTCTAAAATTCTCTTCATAATCTGTTGTTGTTAGGTGCCGTCATGTCGTACCTGACTCATAGCGACCCTCATAGGGTTTTCAATGGCTGATTATTTTGGGGTTGCTTCAAGAGTGGATTGCCACATCCTTCTCCCCTTCATAATTTAGCAAATGCTAAATTAAGATTGCCTGTACCTATACCACTGTGGCATCTGATCCCATCAGATCTCAGAAGCTAAGCAGGGTCAAGCCTGGTTAATACTTGGAAGGAAGACCGCCTGGAAACACCAGGTACTATAGGCTTGGGAGAAGGACTCAGCAACCCACTCCCAAAAAACAATCAGCCATTGAAAACCCTATGAATAGCAGAAAAGCACTAACAATAGTGTTTCGCGTGTTGTGTGTTGGTCACTGAGTTGGACACCAACTCGATGGCACCTAACAACAACAAATTAAGGTTGAAATTGAGTCAAACAAAGCTTTCAGGATTTCAGGGCACACTCTAGACTGTGGTGCTGCTGGGAGGCCACTTGACCCTGAGAAGATTTCCTACCCTGCCCTTCAACCTCACTCTCCGTTCCTAGTGGTTTCCTGGGCATCAGAGTCATTCATTTTTTATTCAACTGTTCCCTGAAAGAAAATAGAAAGCAAGTTTGTGTACTTTTCAGTTAATAGAATTCAGTTTCCAAATTAGTCATAAAGAACATTGTGACATAAGCTTTGGATATGAAATTAGTATCTACTTTTTATATTCTCATAAATATTCTTCCAAATATATTTGCTTAAATCAATCCTGAGCCTTTTTAGTGATCTCTCACTAAGTGAAATGAATCTATCTTCAATGTAGAAATCTCTTAAATTGTTAATCTTCTTGTTTCAGAGATCCCCGCCCCCTGCCGTACTTATAGGGGAATGAACCTAGGGCCTTGCACATGATTTGCAAGTGCTGTACCACTGGGTTGTACCCTCAGCCCATTTCATATTTTTTATCTTGAGATAGGATCTCACTAAGTTACACAGGCTGCCTCGGGCCTAGAATCTGCAATCCTCCTGCCTCGGCCTCACAAGTTGCTATGATTATAGGTATGAGCCACCACACACAGCCTATGGTTCAGAGATTTAAAAAAAGTTTGGGGTGGGGATACTGGAGGTTGAAGCCAGGGCCTCATGCATACTTTTGCATACCAAGCTACATCACTAGCCTCTTTTTTTTTTAATTTCCGTTTTTTATCTTGAAACAGGATCTCGGTAAGCTACACAGGCTATCTCTGGCCTCAAACTTGCAATTCTCCTGCCTCCACATCTGGAGTAGCTAGAATTACACGTGTGAGCCACCACATCCAGCTTCATTTCAGGGATTTTACTATTGAATTCATTCTATCCAAAACTTTTCACTCTCCTGTATGCAACTTGGATCTCTTTTTGGTCCCATAGATTTATATGTACCTAAAATTCAGGGTCTCTGGTTAGATCAGAAAGGAGCATTACAGTCCTCTGGGACAAGTGACCAGAATAAATTATATCCTGGGAATAATTCAATACAGCACTTTGAGCTCATCATACCAAGGACCCAGGGGCCACTGAGGGCTCAGAGAAGAGCTGGGTAAGTTTGTTTTTAAGATGCTTTCATGTATTATACAAGTAAGTTAAATGAAAGTCCTGAATACAGAGTTTCTCTGGGTTTTTGGAAGAAAAAAAATGAAAGCTTTAGCCTAGGCCATATTTGTGAGGTTCTCAGCCTGTGATCCATGAGATTCTTTCACATTACCTGCCCAGTGGGTTATGGCACTCGAGCAGAGTGGAGAATCGTGAACTAGCCGGTCATGCCTGTTGAGCGAAGCTTATTTGGTGGCCCTCTCCCATTTGGGGAAGGCAAACTCCTTGCTGCTTGGCAGGATGAGGGTGAGGGCTTTACACAAGGAAGCCAAAGTGCCAGGCCAAAGGAGTGCAGAGCAGAGAGGGCAAAGACATGAGAGAGAAAAGCCTGGGAAGGGTGTTGGCCCAGCAACAAACGCAGTATGGACACCATGGCCTCTTGTGCAGCACCTCTGCCAGTGGCTGCACACACGTTGAGCACGTGCCTAACGGGGCTAAAAGAGCAGAGATGAAACGTACAGTGAGATGGTGCGGAAATATTTAACCTCAGAGGTTTTGACATATTTCATGTGAGCTCATTTCCATCTGGATGATGCTCATTACCTTTTGGCCAGTGCATGTGGACACTACATGGCTCAGGACCCCACAGTTCACTGATACACCCATGTATACCCTGTTGGTGTGTCCAGGAAGGTCATTGCCACTTTCACACTCCATGTTTTCTATTTAGAATCAGACATTTAACTTAGCTGACTGGATGTGACTTCTGGTTTTTGTGGCTAAGCGTTGATAGTATTAAGAAAGAATGACTTTTGTCCACATCACATTTTACAGATGCTTTTATACTTCTTTTCCAGATGGCCTGACTTTAGTGAACCCCATGCAAGTGACCATGTATGTTTGCCTGATGTAAATGTAAAATTACCCAGAAAGAAGCCTTTATGTAGGGAGATCACATTTGAATTTAGAGTATTGTATTCAAATAATTAAAGAGAGAAATACAAAGTAATTCCAAAGGTTTAGAAGTTCAAAATGTATCCTTATATTAGCTCTCTACCACAACAGATTCTGAAAAGTAATAATATAATAATAAGGACACAATGACTGGAGCTGGGAACAGCTCATGAGCATTAATATTCCCGGAACGTTAAACCCTTGAAAATTATTTATGAGGGTAACTCTGTTAGGGATTTGCTTATAATTAATACAAATAGTTCTTAGATTTTTTTGATGAGTTGGTTATAATTAATGCAAAATAATTTTGGGTTCTTTTGACTTGAGGAATTTTGGTTTCTTTTAGAGATGCTGAGTAGGGGTATTAAGAAATTATTGTGATAGCATATGACCAGAGGCCTGGGAAATCCTAGAATGCTACCCGACATGCATTTATTCAATGTCTCTGAAGTGCATAATCCCTTTTTATTATGGAGTACATAAAGGGTACCTTCTGGCCACACTTCTTATTCCTGCTGGTATGGAAACAATGTTGCCTATGCTTTCCAGTGTATGTCCCTCAATGTTTAAACTTCAATCTCAAATCTTTCATACAAGAAATCTTCCCTTTTCCATTCAATTAGATGAATATCAGCTAGAAACAAAGGAAAGAGATAAGAGCCATAAAAAGGGCCTGTGCACTTACCCAGGCATATGAGGCAGCACTGACATAAACCATTGGTAACTATTGCACCTATAACTGGTTTGAATAAGAGAAAAGAGAGGAAGGTCTTTGGTTAGATTGATTCCAAGGTATTTAATTTTCTGGTGGGCTATTGTGATAGGTATTTTTTCTGAAATTTCCTTCTCTTCCTGTTTGCAGTTGGTGTAAAGAGAAGCTATTGATTTTTGTGTGTTGATTTTATATCCTGCCACTTTGCTAATAGAGTTGATTAGATCTAAAAGTTTTCTGGATGAGGTTTTGGGGTATTTTAGGTATAGAATCATAGAATCATATCATCTGCAAATAAGGATAATTTGACCTCTTCATTGCCAATCTGTATCTCTTTTTCTTTCTCTTGTCTGATTGCCCTGGCGAGTACTTCAATTACTATGTTAAATAGAAAAGGAGAGAGAGGACATCCTTGCCTTGTTCTGGATCTAAGAGGAAATGGTTTCAGTTTTTCTCCATTTAATATAATGTTGGCTGTAGGTTTGTCATAGATGGCTTTTATTATATTAAGGTATTTGCCTATTATACCTATCTTCTCCAGAGTTTTTATCATGAAAAGGTGTTGCTGGGAAACACGTACATCCACATACAGAAAAATGAAAACTGACCCGCATCTCTCAATATGCACAAGAGTTAACTCAAAATGTATAAAAGACCTCAACATAAAACCAAAAACTTTAAAATTAATAGAAGACAAGATAGGCAATACACTCCATCATATAGGAATAGGAAAGTATTACCTTAATAGGACTCCAATTGCTCAAGAAATTGCAAAAAGGATAGATAAATGGGACTACATGAAATTAAAAAGCTTATGTACAGCAAAAGAAACAATTAACAGAGTCAAGGAAACCCCCAGAATTTATAAAGAACTCAAGAAAAAAACTCCCAAGAAAAGAAATAACCCAGTACACAAATGGGCAAAGGAACTGAATAGACAGTTCTCAAATGAAGAGGTAAAGCCATGAAACACATGAAAAAATGCTCAATATCCCTAGCCATTAGGGAAATGCAAATTAAAACAACTCTGAGATTTCACCTTACACCAGTAAGAATGGCCAAGATCAATAAAACAAATAACAACAAATGCTGGCGAGGTTGCGGAGAAAAGGGAACACTCTTACATTGTTGGTGGAGCTGTAAATTGGTCCAACCACTGTGGAAATCAATATGGAGGTATCTTAAAAATCTAAAAATTGATCTACTGTATGACCCAGCTATAACACTATTGGGAATTTACCCAAAGGGAGATGTGTCATCA
Organism: Pedetes capensis; assembly: GCA_007922755.1. Lineage (NCBI taxonomy): Eukaryota > Metazoa > Chordata > Mammalia > Rodentia > Pedetidae > Pedetes > Pedetes capensis. Next base: position 41,726 of record VMDO01001607.1, read on the forward strand.
TACCACAGAGACACCTGCATCTCCATGTTCACTGCAGCACTTTTCACAATAGCAAGGATATGGAATCAACCAAAGTGCCCTTCAACAGAAGAATGAAAAAACAACTATGGTACTTACATATGGAATACTACTCACCAATCAAGAAAATGAAATAATGGCATTTGCAGCAAGATGGACGGAATTGGAGAAAATTACTTTAAGTGAACGAACCCAAGCTCAGAAAGAGAAACACCACATGTTCTCACTCATATGTGGGAGCTAAATCAAAATTATATGAAGAAAAAATCCTATGTGGAGGTCAGAACATAATAAAAAAAAGCTAAGAATGGTATTATTATAGATGGTCTAGAAAATTCATGTAATAGTTCTGACAGTGTAAAAAGAAAGTTCACTACAGAAAAAGTTTCTGTCTTAAACAGAACTGGAACCCAAGGATATATAGAAAAATATTACCATAAAAAGCAAATGGAAGAGATGTCTTTGGTGGTGGGGGGGTGGGACAGGGGGAGGAAACACACAAGATGATAAGGGGGAACTTATATGTATATTGTACAACAAAGTGCATATATGGAAATGTCACAATGGAAAGCATGTCAGAATGAATCACATTAAGGTATACATCAAAAATTTCCAATAAAAGAAGAGAGAAAAGAGAGAAAAGGAGGAAGGGGTTTTTTTTGTTGTTGTTTGTTTGTATTTTTTTTAGTTTGTTTTGTTTGTTTCTGTGTTTTATAAAAAAGGGGAGGAATGCCTTGGATGTTCCTAGGTGTGCTGGTCTCTGGCGATACCATATGGTCACAACCCTTCTCAGAGGAAGATGAAGGTAGAAAGAAGTATATATCCATGTCTGCTGACATTTTCATCCATGGGAAGTTCTCACTCTGGAGAACACAGCCTTGCCAATGTGCATCATTCTGTCTCTTTGGAGGCAGAGGTCTTTCTCTGGATATAACTTGTCTATGGACAACAATAAAAATAGCAAGGTAGAGGAGTGTTAACTTATTCCTTCTCCATATCAAAAGTTTTTGCTTTGCTTCCTTTTAAAATTTACTCCTTTGCTTTAGTGAAATGTGTCATATATTAGCCTGTTTATAGAACTTTGTCAACATTGGCAGTCTAATCCTGTAGTTCTCAGAGGCAAGGTGTTCCTTTAGGGGTCTGGACCCCTGGTGTTTTCTTATGCAAACACACATTCAAGTCCTCCTTGAGAGATCCTTCAGAGACACTGTCTCTTAACTTTCTCTATGGGGAAATTATGGAAATAACATGGGAATAAATATGTTAAGACCTATATGGAACATGGGAAAATTTGAGGACAGAGGGAAGATCTGGCAACCCGAAGTCTAACTTTAGTCCACAGTTCCTCAATTTTACCAATGGCAGTCATCAGTGGTCTGGAAATTCCTACATCAATCAGTGAATTTTTCTCTGGCTTTGAATTGTGTCAGATGTTCTTTAAATTTCTTTTTGTCCAATTGTAAATGGACATATATAGTTTACTATTGTAGGTTACCAAATGATATTATGATTTATGAATACAATGTGGAATAATTGAATCAAGCTAATTAACACACTTATCACTGCAAACAGTTACTTTTTGTGGTGAGACGATGTGCAATGTGCTCCTTGTGCTCACTTTCTATTGCTGTGACCAAATACCTGAGAAAATTCATTTAAAAGAGGGAAGATTTCTTTGGGCTCACAGTTTCAGAGATTTCAGTCTGTGGTTCTTTGGCTCTATTACTATGGGTCTTAGAGGAAGCAGAGCATCATAGTGGCAGCAGTGTGTGGTATATGTGGTAAAGGAGGCTGCCCACTTTATGGTAGTCAGGAATCACAGAAAGAAAGAAGGACCTGTGGACATAGCCCTGATGGTACAACCTCTGAATTAGGTCCCTCCATCTACCAATAGCTCATCAACTTGTGAACCTGTCAATGGATTAATCCATTCACAAGGTCACATCTCTCATGATCCTGTCACCTCCCAAATGCGCCATCCTTGAACATTCCTGCACTGGGGGCCAGGCCTTTAACATATGAGCCTTTGGGGGACATTTCAAATATAAATTGTAACACTCTCGGTGACTTTCAAATTTATGATGTTACCAGTTACTGTATTGGCTATGCTGTGTACTTTCTCAAAGAAAAACCCCCTTATTCTGCCTTTGTCATTGAAACTGTGCCTTTTACTATTGTCTCCCCAGCCTACCCTCCACCCCCAGCCTCTGGTAATCATATCTCTACTCTCTTATTCTTTACTTCATTGAGTTTGGTTGTTTTAGATTCCACATACAATAAGAATATGTGGTATTTGCCTTTTTGTGTCTGCCTTATGTCACTTAACATAATGTTTTCTACATCCATGCATGGCATTGCAAATGACAAAATTTCTCCTATTATGATGGAATTCTATTCTTTTATTTTTTTGTGTATCACATTTTCTTCATTCATCTGTTGATGGATACTTGGGTTGATTTTCTAACTTGGTTATTGTGAATAATGCTGCTCTGCATGTGAGAATGAAGACATCTCTGATATACTGATTTCACATCTTTTGGGTAAATACTGAAAAGTGGGAATGTTAGATCATGCAGTAATTCCATTCTGAAATGTTTAAGGAATAGTCCATATAATTTCCACAATGGTTGTGTTAATTTATATTCCCACCAACAGTGTGCAGAGATTTCCTTTTTGCCACATTTTCTTCAATGCTTATTGTCTTTCCTCCTTATGATGATAGCCATTGTGACAGGTGTGAGGTGATACCTCATTCTTTTCATTTGAATTTCACCAATGATTATTGGATGTTTACAGTTATTTCTCTGGATTTTGAGTCATGCCATATGAGCAAATGGAGGTCCGTAGGGCTTTACTCCATTTCCATGATGAAGGTAGACTCTTCGTTGAGGAGGCAACTCTTCCTCAGTAGTTTTTTGAGTGCCTTCCAATCTAGGGAGCTCATTTACCGGCACTATATCTGACAGTATTTCTCTGCTATTCATAGAATTTTCAATGGATAGTTGTTTCAGTAGTGGGTTACCAGGTCCTCTCCCCTAGTCTGTATTAGTCTAGAAACTCAGCTGAAACCTGTCCACTATGGGTGACCCTGCTGGCATCTGTAATACCAGTAGTATAGCTTTCAGCCTAATAACATGCAAGCCCCCACAATACGGCATACTGACAGATGTGTGGGAGACTGACAGATTGAAAATCAGGAGAAACAACTATAAGCGTCCATTAATTTTTTTTTTTTTTTTTTTTTTTGTGGTACTTGGGGTTGATCCCGGGGCCTCACACCTGCATGCTTTGCAAGTGCTGGACCACTGAGCTGCACCCCCAGCCCTTTTATTTTTTTTCTCTACTTTCTGAGACAGGGTCTCACTAAGTTATGTAGACTTCCTCTGGTCTCAAACTTGCGATCCTCCTGGCTCCGCCTCCCAAGCCGCTGGGATTACAGGTGTGCGCCACCACGCCCAGCTAAGCATCCATTAATAGAACATGGAATGTACATAGTATGAATCTAGCAAAATTAGGAATCATTAAAAGAGAAGTAGAACACATAAACATTGACATTCTAGGCATCCGTGAGCTAAAATGGACCAGAATGGGCCATTTTGAGTCAAATAATCATACAGTCTACTATGCTGGGAATGACAAACTAAAGAGAAATGGGGTTACATTCATCATCAAAAAACACATCTCAAGATCTGTCCTGAAGTACAATACTGTCAATGATAGAATAATATCCATATGCCTACAAGGAAGGCCAGTTAATATAATTGTTATTCAAATGTATGCACCCACCACTGAGGCCACAAATGAAGATAGGGAAGATTTCTACCCGCTTCTGCATTCAGAAATAGATTGAACATGCAATCAGGATGTACTGATAATTACTGGGTGACTGGAATTGAAAAGTTGGAAACAAACAAGAAGGCTCAGTAGTTGGAAAATTTGGTGTTGGTGACAGAAATGATGCTGGAGATCACATGATAGAATTTTGTCAGACCAATGACCTTTTTTAAACAAATACATTTTTTTCATCAACATAAATGGGGACTATACAATCGACTTCCCCAGATGGAACATACAGGAACCAAATTGACTCCATATGTGGAAAGAGATGATGGAAGAGCTCAATATCAAATGTCAGAACAAGACCAGGTGCTGATTATGGATCAGACCATCAACTGCTCATATGCAGATTCAAATTGAAACTGAAGAAAATTAGAACAAGTGTATGAGAGTCAGGGTATGACCTTGAATATATCCCACCTGAGTTCAGACACTACCTCAAGAACAGGTTTAATGCATTAGACATGAATGATAGAAGACCAGATGAGTTGTGACATGACATCCAGGGTATCATTCATGAGGAAAGCAAAATGTTATTTTAAAAGACAGGAAAAAAAAAGAAAAGACGAAATCACATGTCAAAAGAGACTCTGAAACTTGTCCTTGAACATCAAACAGCTAAAGTAAAAGGATGACATGATGAGGTTAAGGAACTAAACAAAAGATGTCAAAAGGCAGCTTGAGAAGACAAAGTCAGATATTTTAATGTCATGTGCAAAAAGCCCGGGGCAGAAAACCAAAAGGAAAGCACACACTCTGATTTTCTCAAGCTTAAGGAAGAGAAGAAAAAATTCAAGCCTCCAGTGGCAATAGTGAAAGATTCTATAGGGAAAATATTAAATGAAACAGGAAACTTCAAAAGAAGGTGGAGGGAATACACAGAGTCATTATACAAAAAGAACTAGTGGATGACCATTTCAAGAGATTGCATGTGATGAGGAACCAATAGTATTGAAGGACAAAGTAGAAGCTGCCTGGAAGGAACTGGCAAAATGCAGGACTCCTGGAATTGATGGGATACCACTAGAGATGTTTCAACAAGTATATGCAGCACTGGAGGTACTAACATGTTTATGCCAAGAGATTTGGAAAACAGTTACCTGGCCAACTGACTGGAAGAGATCCATATTTGTGCCTGTTGCCAAGAAAGGGGATCCAACTGAATGTGGACACTATCAAATGATATCATTAATATCACACACAACCAAAATTTTACTAAAGATCATTCAAAAGTGGCTGTAGCACTATATAGACAGGGAACTGCTGGAAAATCAAGCGAGATTCAGACATGAGCAGGGAACCAGGGTCATCATTGCTGATGTCAGATGGATATTAGCTGAAAGCACAGAATATCAGAAAGATCTCTGTTTTATTGACTATGCAAAGGCATTTGACTGTGTGGATCATAACAAATTATGAATAACACTGTGAAGAATGGGAATACTAGAGCACCTAATTGTATTCATGAGGAATCTGTGCATGGACCAGGAGGCAGTCATTTGAATAGAACAAGGAATCACTGCTTGGTTTAAGTTCAAGAAAGGTCTGTGTCAGGGCTGAATCTTTTCACCAAAACTCTTCAGTTTCTATGCTGAGCAAATAATCTGAGAAGCTGGACTTTATGAAGAAGATCGTGGCATCAGGATTGCAGGAAGACTCATTAACAAGTGGCATTATGCAGTGATACAACTTGCTTGCTGGAAGTAAAGAGGATTTGAAACATTTACTGATGAAGATCAAAGAACATAGCCTTCAGTACCAATTGCAACTAAACATCAACAAAACAAAAATCCTTACAACTGGGTCAGTAAGCTACTTCATGATAAATGTAGAAAAGACTGAAGTTGTCCACGATTTTGCCTTACTTGGTTTTACGATCAACACCTGTGGAAGTAGCAGTCAAGAAATCAAAAGATGTATTGCTTTGGAAAAATCTGTGGTAAAAGATCTCTTTAAAGTATTGAAAAGTAAAGACATCATGTTGAAGATGAAGGTGTGCCTGACCATGCCATGCTATTTTCAGTCACACCATATGGTTGTGAAAGCTGGACTTTGAACAAGGGAGATGAGAAAAGAATTGATGCTTTTGAATTCTGGTGCTAGAGACTAATATTAAATATACTATGGACTGCCAAAAGAACCAACAGATCTGTCCTAGAAGATGTGCAACCACAGTGCTCTTTGGAAGCAAGGATGGCTAACAACAACAATTATTAATGTTGAACACTTTTATAATATCCATTGGCCATTTGTATGTCTTTAGAGAAATATCTGTCCAGGTTCCAGGCCTACTCTTTTTCTTTTCTTTCTTTCTTTCTTTTTTTAATGGTACTGAGGAGGCTAAACGCAGGGCCTTATGCATGCTGTACAAATGCTCCACCACTGAACTGCACACCCAGCCCTGGTTTTATTTTTTATTTTGAAAAACATACTTTGCAAATGCTCCACCATTGGCCCACACCTCCACCATTTATTAAAGAGACTATCCTTTCTTCATTGTGTATTTTTGGCACATTAGTCAAAAATCAAAGCTGGGTGAAGTGGTGCATGCCCCCAATCCCAGCTACTCTAGAGACTGAGGCAGGAGGATTTTAATTTCAGGGCCAGAGGCAACCTGTGTGACTTAGTGATATCCTGTCTCAAAACACAAAATAAAAAATGGGCTGGGAGTGTGGCCTAGTGGTGGAATACTTGTGCACTACATTTGAGGCTCTGTGTTCAAACCCCAAATACAAAAAAAAAAAAAAAAAAAAAAATCACTTGTCTACACATGCATGAGTTCATTTTTTGGGCTCTCTATTCTCTTCTATTGATTAACATGTCTATTTTTACACTAATACTATGCTATTTTCATTAGTATCACTTTATAGTATATTTTGAAATTAGGGACTCAGTGTGATATCTCCATCTTGGCTGGGGGTAATTGTGGTGGTAGTGTTCTTTGTTCATTTGTTTTGCTCATGATTGCCTTGACTATTCAAGAAGATTTTTTTGTGTGATTCCATATGAATTTTAGGATTGTTTTTCTCTCTATGAAAAATGCTTTTGGAATTTTGACAGGGATTATTTTGGGTCTGTAGATCACTTTGGGTAGCATGGACATTTTAACAATATTCTTCTAACTCCTGACCATGAGGTATCTTTCCGTTCATTTGAGTCATGTTCAATTTCATTAACATTTTAGAGTACATGTTGTTGTTGTTGTTAGGTGCCGTGGAGTCGGTATCTGACTCATAGCGACCCTCATAGGGTTTTTCAATGGCAGACTGTTTCGGGATTGCTTTGGGAGTGGATTGCCAGGTCCTTCTCCCATTTTTGCAGTGCTGGGAATCGAACTCGGGACCTCAGAGACTGCAGCGCAGCGCTCTACCAACTGAGCTACATCCCAGCCCCAAAATAGTTGTTGTTGTTAGGTGCTGTCGAGTCAGTATCCAACTCATAGCGACCCTCATAGGGTTTTCAATGGCAGACTGTTTCGGGATTGCCTTGGGAGTGGATTGCCAGGTCCTTCTCCCATTTTTGGGGTGCTGGGAATTGAACTCTGGACCTCACAGACTGCAGCGCAGTGCTCTACCAACTGAGCTAAATCCCAGCCCTAGAGTACATGTACTTGTCTTTAACCTCCTTGATTAAATTTATTCCTAAGTATTTTACTCTTTTAGTTGTTGTTGTTGTTAGATGCCGTCGAGTCAAGTCCGACTCATAGCGACCTTCATAGGGTTTTCAATGGCTGACTGTTTCGGGATTGCCTTGGGAGTGGGTTGCCACATCCTTCTCCCATTTTGTGGTGCTGGGAATCAAACTCAGGACCTCAGAGACTGCAGCGCAATGCTCTATTGTAAATGAGATTGTTCTCTTGATTTCGTCTTCGGAAAGCACATTGGTAATGTATAGAAATGAGAACTTATTTGTATCTTTCAACTTGATTGTATTCATTTGCTACTTCAGTTTAAAGTCTATTTTGTGTCATGTTAAGTAAAACAACTACTGCCTTCTTCTGGTTTCTATTTGTATGGAATATCTTTTGCTATTCCTTCATTTTCCATCCATGTGTGTCCTTCAAAGTGAGGTGAGTTCTCCTGGGCATAAACCCAAAGGAATCTAAGTCAGCATGCCACAGGGATACCTGTACATCCATGTTTACTGCAGCACTATTCAAAATAGCCAAGATGTAGAATCAGCCTAGTCTATCAATAGATGAATGCACACACACACACACACACACACACACACACACACACACACACACACACGAGTTTACTTGGCCATAAGGAAGAATGAGGTTATGTTATTTGTAGGAAAATGGTTATCTGGAGGAACCAGAGATTATCATTTTCAAGTGCTATAAACCAGACTGTGAAATACAAATATTGCATGTTTTCTCTCATACATAGCCTCTAGCTTGTGTGTGTGTGTAGGGGGGGGTAAAAACAGAAGACTAAAGTGAGTGGAAGAGAATAGTAAGAAAAGGTAATCGGGAAGAAAGACAAATATCACATCTTTTTTCTCGTGCAGAATCTAGATAAAAAATATGCACAATATGTTGTTGTTAGGTGCCATTGAATCGAGTCCATCTCATAGCGACTGTCATAGGGCTTTCAGTGGCTGATTGCTTCATGAGTGCATTGCCATGTCCTTCTCCCATTTTTGCAGTGCTGGGGATCTAACCCGGGTCCTCAGAGACTGTGGCTTAGCACTTTACCAACTGAGCTAAACTCCAGCCCTTATGCACAGTATATATATGTATGAGACATGTAAGGAGGAGGGTGACTGTGGGGATGAAGGGGACCAGCAGGAAAGGGAAAGGGAGATGGGAGGGTATAGGGGTGAAAGTACAATGAGGTGCATATATGGAAATGTCATAAACCCATGACTTTATATGCTCACTAAGAGAATTTCCTTAGGGAGGTGACATGAGTCTCTTGCAGACCCCATAGAGTCAAGTTTTTAAAATAAATCCATTCAGTCTATGCCTTTCTATTGGTGAATTTAATTTATTTACTTGAGGATTGAAGCCAGGGCTTTGTACATACTTTTGAAAGTACTCTACCAGTGGGCTGCATCCCAGTCCAGTTTTTATTTTTTATTTTGAGTCAGTGTCTCCCTAAGTTATATGAGCTGCCTCTGACCTAGGACCTGTGATCCTCCTGCCTCTGACTCCCAAGTCACTGGGATTACAAGCCTGCACCACCATGCTTGGCCTTTTTTTTTATGAATCTACTTAGATTTTTGCTTTGTGATTACTATGAATTTACATAAGACATATTATAACAGTTTATTTCAAGCTGATAGCAACTATCATTGCATATAACAGCATTATACTTTTATTCCTCTCATTTTATATTTCTGATGTTAGAATCTATATCATTTTGTAATATGTATCCCTTGACAATTTTATTTGGCTAGACGACACCTAACGACGACGACGACAACAACAACAACAACAACAACAACAACCTGATTTATATTAATAATTTATTTTTTAACCTTCATGCTAGGGATAAAATTGCTTTACATGCTACCATCACACTCCTAGATTATTCTGAAGGTGACTCTGTATCACTTGGGCTTTGTGCCTCTTAAAGTTCTATGCTATTAGTTAGCAGCCTTTTTTACAGCTGGAAGAGCTCCCTTTAACAATTTATGTCAGGCAAGTCTAATGGTGATTAATTCCCTTAGCTTTTGTTTGTCTGGGAAAATTTTTATCTCTTTTTCATTTTAGCAAGATAGCTTTGCTGGGTAAAATAGTCTTGGTTGGCACTTTGTTCCCTTAGCATTTTGAATATATTGTCCCACTGTGTCCTTGTCTGCAGGGTTTCTTCTGAGAAAATTCACCAATAATCACATTGATACTCCTTTAGATAATGTGTTTCTTTGTCTCTTTTTTCTTTCTCTTTGATTTTTGATAGTTTGATTTGGTATAGACTATTGATCCAAGCTACAAACCTGTACTGCATAATATTGTAGTGAATATTATAGTGAGGATATTTATGTATCTAAACATACCTAAATATGAAATGTATAGTAAAAATACAGTATAAAAGGTAACTAATGGTATACTTGTCAAAGGTCTTTATCATGAATGGAGTTTGCAGGTCTTGAAGTTGTGTTGGGTGAGTCAGTGAGTCAGTGATGAGTAAATGTGAAGGCATTGCTGTACACTGCTGCAGACTTCATAACACTGTACACTTAGGCTACACCAAATTTAAAAATGTTTTCTTTAGTAACATATCAACCTGAGCCTATTGTATGCTTTAATCAGCTGTCCTTACTGTAGCAGAAAAACTAACTCAAACTTATCTGTTGTTGTTGTTAGGTGCCATTAAGTCGAGTCCAACTCATAGTGACCCTATATACAGCAGATCCAAACACTTCCCCATTCTGTGCCAGTCACATGATCTTATTTATGTTTAAACCCATTGTTGCAGACACCGTGTCAGTCCATCTGGTGGATGGTTTTCCTTTTTTTCGTTGACCTGCCACTCTCCCAAACATGATGTCTTTCTCCAGAGATTGATCTCTCTGACTACATGTCTGAAATATGTAAGATGCAGTCTGGCCATTCTTGCTTCCAAGGAGCGCTCTGGTTGCATTTCTTCTAGGACAGATCTATTGATTCTTTTGGCAGTCCATGATATATTCAATAGGTGTCTCTAGCACCATAATGCAAAAGCATCAATTCTTCTCCTATCTCCCTTGTTCAATGTCCAGCTTTCACAACCATATGATGCAACTGAAAATACCATGGCATGAGTCAGACTCACCTTCGTCTTCAATGTGACATCTTTGCTTTTCAATACTCTAAAGAGATCTTTTGCCACATCTTTTCCTACAGCAATGCGTTTTTGATTTCCTCACTGCTGCTTCCACAGGTGTTGATTATAGAGCCAAGCAAGCAAAATCTTGGACAACCTCAGTCTTTTCTCCATTTAGAGTGAAGTTGCAGACTGACCCAGTCATAAGGATTTTTTTGTTGATGTTTAGTCATAACCCATATTGAAGGCTGTGATCTTTGATCTTCATCAGTAAATGTTTTAAATCTTCTTCACTTTCAGCAGACAGAGTTGTGTCATCTGCATAACCCAGGTTGTTAATGAGTCTTCCTCCAATCCTGATGCCATGTTCTTCCTCATAAAGTCCATCTTCTCGGATTATTTGCTTAGCATATAAATTGAAGAGATATGGTGAAAGTATACAGCCCTGACGCACACTTTTCTCAACTTTAAGCCAGGCAATGTTTCTTTGTTCTATTGGAACAACTGCCTTCTGGTTCACATACAGATTTCTCATGAGTACAATTAGGTGTTCTGGTATTCCCATTTTCCAGAAGTGTTATCCATAATTTGTAATGATCCACACAGTCAAATGCCTTTGCATAGTCAATAAAACATAGATAGACATCTTTCTGATATTCTCTGTTTTTGGCTAATATCCACCTGACATCAGCAATGATGTCCCTGGTTCCTGCCCTCTTCTGAATCCTGCTTGATTGTCCAGTAATTCCTTGTCTATATACTGCTGCAGTCACTTTTGAATGATCTTTAGTAAAATTTTGCTTGTGTGTAATATCAATGATATTGTCTCATAGTTTGCACATTCCCCTTTTTTCGGAATAGGCACAAATATGGATTTCTTCCAGTCAGTTAGTCAGGTAGCTGTTTTCCAAATCTGTTGGCATAAGCATGTTAACACCTCCAGTGCTGCATCTGTTTGTTGAAACATCTCTATTGGTATCCCATCAATTCTTGGAGCCTTGTGTTTCCCCAGTTCTTTCAAGGTGGCTTCCACTTTGTCCTTCAGTACCATTTGTTCCTTTTCATATGCAACCTCTTAGAATGATTGGTCATCTACCAATTCTTTTTTGTATAATGACTCTGTCTTCCATCTTCTTTTGATGTTTCCTGCATTGTTTAATGTTTTCACTGTAGAATTTTTACTCGAGGCTTGAATTTTTTCCTCACTTCCTTAAGCTTGAGAAACACAGAGCGTGTTTTTTCCTTTTGGTTTTCTGCCTCCAGCTCTTTGCATATGTCATTATAATATTTGTTTTTTTCTTCTTGAGCTGCCTTCTGAAATCTTCTGTTTAGATCCTTAATTTCATCACATCTTCCTTTTACTTTAGCTGCTCAACGTTCTAGGGAAAGTTTCAGTGTCTCCTTTGACATGTAATTGGTATTTTCTTTTTCTCTTGTCTTTTTAAAAACCTTTGGCTTCCCTCTTGAATGATATCCTTTATGTCATTCCACAACTTGTCTGGTTTCCTATCATTGTGTCTAATGCATTAAACCTATTTTCAGGTGGTCTCTGAACTCGGGATATACTGAGGGTCATACCTTGGCTCTCCTACACTTGTTCTAATTTTCTTCAGCTTTAGTTTGAACTTGCATATGAGAAGTTGATGGTCTGATCCATAATCAGCACCTGGTCTTGTTTGGACATTTGATATAGAGCTTTTCCATCGTCTCTTTCCACATATGTAGTCAATTTGATTCCCATATGTTCCATCTGGTGAAGTCCATGTGTATAGTCTCCATTAATGTTGTTGAAAAAATGTATCTGCAATGAAGCAGTCAGTGGTCTGACAAAATTCTACCATGCGATCTCCTGCATTGTTTCTGTCATGAAGACCATATTATCCAACTATTGAGCCTTCTTCTTTGCTTCCAAATTTTACATTACAGTCACCAGTAATTATTATTATGTCCTGATTACATGTTCAATCTATTTCAGATTGCAGAAGCTGGTAGAAATCTTCCCTTTCTTCATTTGTGGCCTTAGTGGTGGGTGCATAAATTTGAATTATAGTCATATGAACTGATCTTGCTTGTAGATGTATGGATATTATTCTATCACTGATAATATTGTACTTCAGGACAGATCTTGTTTTGTCTTTTTTGATAATGAATGCAACCCCATTTCACTTTAGTTTAATCATTCCCAGCATAGTAGGCCATATGATTGTCTGACTCAAAATGGCCCATGCCAGTCTATTTTAGCTCACTGATGCCTAGAACGTCAATGTGTATGTGCTCCATTTCTTTTTTGATGATTTCTAATTTTTCTAGATTCATACTATGTACATTCCATTATCCAATTATTAATCAGCATTTACAGTTGTTTCTCCTCATTTTGAGTTGTGCCACATCAACAGGTGGAGGTCCCTTGGGCTTTACTCCATTTCTGTCATCAAGGTAGACTCTTCCCCAGTAGTCTTTTGAGTGCTTTCCAACCTGGCGGGCTCATATTCTGGCACTATACCTAACAGTGTTTCCTTGCTATCTATAGGGTTTTTAACGGCTAGTTGTTTTGGGAGTAGTTTGCCGGTGCCTACTCCCTAGTCTGTCTTAATCTGGAAGTTCAGCTGAAATCTGTCTACCATGGGCGACTGGCTGGTATCTGAGATATCAGTGGCGTAGCTTTCAGCCTCATTGCAATGCACAACCCCCATATTGCAGCAAACGGACAGACGTGTGGAGGTCAGACTTATTTAGGAGAGGTTTATTGGAAGATCACAGTTAGTAGATCAGTCCATAGTGGTGGCAGGGCAGGTCTGGCATTGGCAGGAGGCAGATCCCATCCTCATGGGTCAAAAGCAGAGACAGCAGAGCCACACGTTCAGGATTAAAACCTCCAAAGGCCCTCCCTATGTGACTTACTTCCACAAAGCTTGACTTGCCTCCCAAGGCTCCACAACCTCTCAGGGTAGTGCCATGAGCTGGGGACCCAACATTAAAGCACATGTCCTTTGGAGGACACTTTATATTAAAACCATGACATTCCGCCCTTAGCTCCCAAAGGTCCATAGCCATTTCACAATGCAAAATACCTTTAATCCAACTTTAGCAGTCTCCAAAGTCTTAACAGTCTCAACTGTGCTTAAAAGTCCAAGTTGCCACTGAGATTCAAGGTTAACTTAGCTTTGGGCCCCTAGAAAACAGAAAACATGTTATGTACTTCCAAGAAATAATGGCATACCGTCTTAAGTATTCCCATTCCAAAAGGGAGGAATGGGGGCACAGAAAAGAAAGATTGGTCCATAGCAAGACCCATTTTCCATAGCTAGTGAAACAAGCTGTTAAGTCTGGCATCTGGCACATGTGAAATCATCTGGCCTGTGGTGTCATTTGACCTCAAACAGCCTTTTGTGGCTCTGCTCTCATTACCCTCTTAGGCTGGCTTCTCCCATTCATTGCCCATACCTGCCCTTGGCAGACATTTCACGTTGGTGCCATCTCCAAGATCCTGGGGTCTCTATTGCTGCTTAGGCTATACCCACAAAGCTTCATGGCCTTCAGGGGATCTCTACAGAGCCCCCAACCCTGGTGCACACTGGCTGGCCTTGCAGGCGATCTTCTGGAACCTTAGTGGCAACCTCCATAATCCTTTAACTCTTACATTCTGCATGCCTATAAAACCAGCACCATGTGTATGTTGCCAAGGGTGGATGCTAGCTCGAGAAGTAGCTTCACTCTTTCGAACCACAGCAGCAGTGGCTTCTTGGTGCCCAGAGCAAGAAATTATTTCCCTGGGTAGCTTCTTTTCGTGAGTACATCCAAGAGATAGCTTTTCTGACACTCCCTTGAGCAGACTTTTTCTAGCAGGGCATCTTAGAGACACTGACTTTTCAGACACTCCCTTTTCAAATGGGTTTTTAGTCTTAAACTCTGAAGTCTTAGATGAAAGGAGTCTGAAGGACTCCTTCCCTGCCTCCAGGCCATTTTTATTATTCTCTTGGTTGTTGTTAGGTGCTCTTCAGTCTGATCAGACTCATAGCTACCCTATGTACAAGAGAATGCAACACTCCCTGATGCTGCCATACTCAGCACTCTGTCAGTGTTTCTCTGCTATTCATGTTGTTGTTGTTGTTGTTAGGTGCCATCCAGTGGGTATCTGACTCATAGCGACCCTCATAGGGTTTTCAATGGCTGTTTCAGGATTGCCTTGGGAGTGGATTGCCAGGCCCTTCTCCCATTTTTGCGGTGCTGGGAATTGAACTCAGGACCTCAGAGACTGCAGTGCAGGGCTCTACCCACTGAGCTAAATCCCAGCCCCTGCTATTCATAGGATTTTCAATAGCTGATTGTGTTAAGAGTGGGCTGCCAGGTCCTTTTCCTATTTTTGTGGTGCTGAGGATCGAACCCAGGGCTTCAGAGAGCACAGAGCAGCACTCTACCAACTGAGCTAAACACCAACCCCATTCCTCTCTTCCATGGTGCTTATCTCTTTAACAATTATGGCTTCCTTGCCCCAGCCTGCCCTGTTTTCAGTAACTTTGGAAAAGCCCTTGCCACCGGGGTTTTTTGTTTTCTTAAACTGTACATTTTCCAGATCTTTTTGTTCCATTTTCTCATTATACATCTGGCTGAACACAGGAGGTAGCAATCAACGTGCAACCTGAATATTAGATCTTTTTGGTACTGCCTTTGCCAGGCTAATTGGTCCATTACTTTTAAATGCAGCTTCACTCAAGTCCTTAGGACAAGGGAAGAACATACATAAGCTTTTTGCCAGAACACAACATGAATGGTTTCTAGTCCAATGCCCAACAGAGCCCTCATCTTCCCCTGAAACCCTGTGAGCATCTGTGTTTCTGTCAGCAGGGATATTCTGTTCTTCTGTACTCTCACCACAACCACCCCTGCTCGCCTTCCAGGGCTTCTATCACCTGCATCTCCAAACTCTTCCAAACTCCTTCTGAAAACACTTTTTGAGGACTAGGATCCCCTGGATAGGTTTCTGAACAGGAACGACTCTACCCTCCAGTACCAATTTGTTTGTTTTAGTCAATCATCATTGCTATATCATAAAAACCAACACAAATCATGGAGGAAGAGGTTTATTGGAAGCCCACAGTTAGAAGAGCAGTCCATAATGGTGGCTGAGCAGGTGTGGCAGCATCAGGAGGCAGGGCCCCTGGCAGACAACCTTACATTTTCATGATCAGGAAGCAGAGAGAGAGAGAATGGATCCACACATCCAGGAAAAACCTCTAAAGGCCCATGCCCAGTGACTCAGTTCCTGAGGCCTGCTTCCCAACGTTCCACCATCTCTCAGGACAGTGCTATGATCTGGGGACCTAACATTAAATCACATGACCTCTGGGGGACATCATCATCATCATCATCATCATCATCATTATTATTTTCAATACTAGGGGGCTGAACCCAGGGCCTTGGGTATACTTTGCAAGTAGTCTATGATGGAGCTGCACACCCAGCCCCTTTTTTATTTTCTATCTTGAGACAGAGTTTTCCTAAGTTGCATAGACTGCCTTTGGCCTCAAACTCATGATCCTCCTGGTTCTGCCTCCTAAGTCACTGGGATTACAGGCATGTACCTCTACACCTGGCCTGGGGGGTACTTCATTTTCAAAGTGTGACACAGTACCTTTTCATTTCACAAACTTTTTAATCTTTTGTAACTTTCTAACTCTAATAATACTTAGCTTAACACATTATGTAGCTGTACAAAAATATTTTTCTATCCTAATCCTGTAATTTTTTTCTGTTATTGCTATTATTTATTTTTTTATTAAACACTAAGAAGCACACACATTAGCCTGGGCCTGCACAGGTCTAGATCATAAGTTTTACTGTCTTATACTTCCACATGTCTTCCCTCTGGGAGGGAGGCCTTCATGGGCAACAGCACAGCTAGATGTCTCATGCTCTGTGGTAACAGTGCTGACTCCTGGAACACCTCCTGAGGGACCCACCTGAGGCAGTTTTACAGTTAATTTTTTTTATGTAAGTAGAAGGAGGATACTCTAAAATAATGGCAATAAGTGTAATAAATAGATAATCGGTAGCATAGTAATTTATTTTCATTATCAAGTATTATATATTTTACATAATTGTGTGCTATACTTTTATACTACTAGCAGTGCAGTAGGTTTGTTTAGCATCACCAGAAACCCATGAGTGATGGGTTGTGACATGATATTACCATGGCTATGATATCACTAAGCATTAGGAGTTTTTCAGCTCCATTATAATCTTCTGGAACCACTGTCGTAAATGCAGCCCAACATTAACCAAAATGTTGTCATGCAGTGTATGAGTGTGTCTTTCAGTTCACTGAACTTCTTTAAGAGGATTATTCTAAGTGTTTTGTCAGTTGTAGGCCTCCCTTTCTTTTAGGGTGATTTTGGGGGCTTAGTTAGTTTCTTTTGGAGGTGTCATGATTTCCTGATTCTTCCTCATGCTGGTGTTCTTGTGTTGGTGTCTGTGCATGTGAGGATGTAGCCACCTCTTCTGGCTTTGCAAGTGTTCTTTGCTAGGAATAGACCTTCATTATTCAATTTAGATCTGATTACTGATGGAACTGCTAGTAGTAACCTTGAGCTGGAAGACAGAGCTCACTTGATGGCTGGCTGGGCTGGTGTGTTTGCTGTGAGTTTGAGTGATATAGCTGGCTGGGCTTTGCTATCTGGCAAGACCACTGATGGAGCTCTGTGATCAGTTTGGGCTGCTACATGGGCCCTGCAGTTACCCCTGATCAGATTAGCTCCCAAAGTATATTCCCTGGCCGTGTGGTACCCCTGTTTGAGTTCATCAGTTGGACAGGTTGCAGGATGGGTACTGAGGTTAAGTAGAGATGGATAGGATTGACTGCTGTGCTCAGGGAAGTGAGGTTTGTCTCCGTGCCTAAGCAAGACCTTGGCATGGACTTTGAGACTGGGCTGAGCACTTTTAAACTCCAGGGTATGGCAGAACTAGTCCCTGCTCTTTGCCAAAATTTGTTGTTATAGTTGTTTCTCTCCCTGCAGGGGAGCCTACATTAAAGTTTGAGCCTGGTCCTGGAGTCTAGCTGTCTCGGGCTTCAAGCCAGGGAGAACTCATCACTTCTAGGACCAACCAGTCCAGCTTTTCAGATGGGCTATACTCTTAGCTGGTACTTCTGATCAGCCCTTCCACTAACAGGTACACAAAACTACTACCAAGATCTAGTGCTGGTCACTCAAGTCTGCCTCCTATCTGTTTCTTCCTTATTGCAGGTGGTCTTATTGATGATATTAGGTGCCATCGAGTTGGGTCTGACTCACAGTGACCCTCATAGGGTTTTCAAAGGCAGATTGTTTCAGGATTGCTTCGGGAGTGGACTGCCACATCCTTCTCCCATTTTTGCAGTGCTAGGGATTGAACCTGGGCCCTCAGAGAGTGCGGAGTTAAACTACAGCCTGCAAATGGTCTAGCAATGCCATTTACCTGTGTTCCCTATGAGTAGATTTCCTCTGGAAGCATCTCAACATGCTAGGAAAGCTGGATGTCCACCTCTAGTTCTCTTTTTCCTCTGTGGAAACCGTTGTCCCTGGGGAAATCCTCTCTGTGTGGCACTGTGCCAACTTGGAGAGGCGAGGGGCAGTGCAGTCAGAGGGAGACGGTTTCTCTTAGCCTTTCTGTGGTGCAGTCTCTGCTCAGTTCTGTGGACTGTGCAGATACTAGACTTATTCCCATTTTTGTTTATTTTTGTTTTCACCAAGGTGTTCTTATCTGAGGATACTTTCTAGTTGAGCTTTTGATGGAGGGTAATGAAGCCTGGGAACTCCTATTCTGCTATCTCACTGATGTCCAAGTAAACATTCTTGACAACCCCTTTCTTCTTCCTTCTTGTCAGTGCTTAGTTATCAGTGACATTACATCATCATGATTCTGGGTGTTATATTAGCACCTTTGTCTCCTTTGCCTCTAAAATCCCTGCTCCTGTGCCTCTCTGTTTTTCCTGTCCTTTGGGAACTTTCCCATTCTCTCTGATCATCTCCCACCTTCCTTTTTCCACTCTTAACTACTACCCAATTTCTTTATTTCTAATCACCTTTGGGCATTGGCATTTTGGATACCTTTCTGTTACATCAAACAAAGGAGATCTTAGAAGCTAACTTACAATTCCTAGAAAATGCACTCACCCATTTCTTCCAGTTAGAGCATAATGCCAGACACAGAGCAAGTGCTCAGTAAGTGCTACTGGATCCCAGTGCAGACTGCACTCAGCTCTTCGCCTCTCTTCTCAAACATGACTCTAGTGTATCAGTCTGGTTATAGCTCTGTATTTGAAAATGTAAGTATAATTTATCTACAGAGAAATGTACCAGTCTTATATATACAGTTCAACTGGTTTTGGAAAATGCATACACTCCTATAACCAACAGCACATCAGAGTGTAGAAGATTTCTACTACGCTACAAAGTTCTGTCCTGCCCTTCTTCAGAAGCACCTGTTGTTCTACTATCAAAAAAGACAAATGTTCTTTAGAATTTTAAATAAATTTACTTATACAACCCAGTTTATATATTTTTCTTTTTATTTCTTAGGTCTGTCTTTCAATATTGTTTTGGAGGTGCATCTGTGTTGTAGAAATCACTGGTTAAATCCTTTTTATTGTTGAGTAGTATTCCAATATATGATTATATTTCAATTTGTTTATTGTATTGAGGGACACCTATGCTGCTTCCTAGTTTAGGGCTATTTTGAATAAAACTTTAAATCTTCATGTGGATAAGTTTTCATTTTACTTGAATAAATATTTAGGTATGGAATTCCTCGATAATATGATATATGTATATTTAAATTTATATCAACAAAAAACTGCCACCGTTTAAAGCACTACATGTGAGTTCTGATCTCTCCACATCATTATCAACATTTGATGTTGTTTTTATCATTATAATTATTGTTGTTGTTGTTAAGTGCCATCAAGTCAGATCCGATGCATAGCAACCCCATGCGCAACAAATGAAACCCTCCCTGATTCTGTGCCAGGTACACAGTCTTTTTTATGTTTAAGCCTGTTGTTGAAGACATTGTGTCAATCAATCTAGTTGAGGTTCTTCCTTTTTTTCATTGACCTGCCATTCTCCCCAAAGTGATGATCTTTTCCAAGGATTGGTCCCTCCTGACAACATGTGTAAAATATGTAAGATGCGGTTTAGCCATCCTAGCTTCCTAGGAACACTCTGATTGCACTTCTAGAAAAGATCTGTTGGTTATTTTGGCAGTCCATAGTATATTCAGTATTGCTCTCTAGCATCATAATCCAAAAGCATCAATTCTTCTACTATCTCCCTTATTCAGTGTCCAGCTTTCACAACCATATGATGTGAATAAAAATACCATGGAATGAGTCAGGCGTCCCTTCCTCTTCAATGTCGTATCTTTACTCTTCAGCACTTTAACTAGGTCTTTTGAAACAGCTTTTCCCAATGCAATGAGTCTTTTGATTTCTTCATTGCTACTTCCACCAAGTAAAGCAAAATCTTGGGCCACCTCAATCTTTTCTCCATGTATCACGAAGCTATGTACTGACCCAGTTGTAAGGATTTTTATTTTGTTGATATTGAGGTGCAACCCATACTGAAAGCTGAGTTTTTTAATCTTCCTCAATAAATGTTTCAAATCCTCTTCAGTGTCAGCAAACAGAGTTGTGTCAGCTGCATAATGCAAGTTGTTAATGATTCTTCCTTCAATCAAGATGTCACATTCTTCTTTACGGAGTCCAGCTTCTCAGATTACTTGCTCAGTGTAGAGATTGAAAAGGTATGGTAAAAGGATACAGCTCTGACCCATACCTTTTTCACCTTTAAACCAGACAGTATTTCTTTGTTCTGTTTGAGTGACTGGCTCCTGGTCCAGGCTCCTGGTCCAGATTCTCTTCATGAGTACAATTAAGTGCTCTGGTATTCCCATTCTTCACTGTGTTATCCACACTTTGTTATGATCTGCACAGTCAAATGCCTTTGCATAGTTGATACAGCATGGATAGGCATCTTTCTGGTATTCTCTGCTTTTGGCTAATATCCATTTGACATCAGCAGTGATGTCTCTGGTTCCACTCCCTCTTTTGAATCCAGCTTGGTTTTCTGGCGGTTCCCCTGCTGCAGTCCCTTTGAATGGTCTTTAGCAAAATTTTACTTGTGTGTAATATTAATGATATCATTTGATAATTTCCACATTTGGAAATCTTTTCTTTTGGAATAGGCACAGACATGGATCTCTTCCAATCAGTTGGCTAGGTAGCTGTTTTCCAAATCTCTTGGCATAAACAAGTAAGCACCTCCAGTGCTGCATCTATTTATTGAGACATCTCTATTGGTATTCCACCGATTCCTGGAAGCTTGTGTTTTGCCAGTTCCTTCAAGGCAGCTTCCAACTCATCCTTCAATACCATTGGTTCCTGATCATATGTACCCTCTTGAAAGGGTTGGTCATCCACTAGTTCTTTTTGGTATAATGATTCTGTGTATTCCTTCCATCTTCTTTTGATATTTCCTCCGTTGTTTAATATTTTCCTTGCAGAATCCTTCACTATTGCCACTGGAGGCTTGAATGTGCTCTTCAATTCTTTATGCTTAAGAAAATCAGAGTTTGTTCTTTCCTTTTGGTTTTCTGTATCCTGCTCTTTGTTTGTTTCCACATCCTTGTCCCATTTTTGTAGTGCTAGGGATCCAACCCAGAGCCTTAGAGAGTGCAGAGTGGTAATCTACCAACTGAGCTAAACCCCAACCTTCATTATAATTATAATTATTTCTGTTTATATGTGGTCTCTCATTGTGACTTTAAATTTTGGTTTCCTTGTTGACTGGTGATGTTGAAAACTTCTCCTGTACTTATTGATTGTTGACATGTCTTTTGTGAATTGACTAAGTCTTTTACTCATTTTAAAAGTTGATCATTGTTGAAAAGGGTAAAGGGGGTTAATTTTCCAGAAGTGTCTTATGACTTTCTTCTCATAATAAGTTTAAACATGAAAACCACACAGTTTGACCTTTAAGTGAAAATTCTGGCTTTGAAAAACACTGAAAATTGAATGAGATAGGCCACTTAAAATTGTGTAATAAGTTTTGCTGGCATTATCACTGTTGTGAAGGAATACCACATATTTTCAGATCTAGTCCTCACTCTTTCAGTAGTTTTAGAGGGCTACAAAATCAGATGCAGGATAGAAGTGCATGCAGATTGGATTTGAGGTCAAGAGTTGAGTCCAGAGCTCTTGACAGTGAATCTAATCCATGCATGATTTTAAATCCACATCTGATTTTGTAGCCCTCTAAAACTGTTGAAAGGTGTAGATTAGATTCAAGAATATATGATATATTTACCTCATTCTTTGTTTCTAATCTGAGCATCTTTCCCTGGGAGCTGATGGCTTGTTGCCTGGTGGGTTTTTGTTTGTTTGTTTGTTAGTTTGTTTTTGTGGTGCCTGGGATTGAATTCAGGGCTTTATACCTCCTACCACTGAACAACAAGCTGATGGCTTGTTGCCTGATGGGTTTTTGTTTGTTTGTTTGCTTGTTTGTTTTGTGGTGCCTGGGATTGAATTCAGGGCTTTATACTTCCTACCACTAAACTACGTACATCCCAGTCCTGTTGCTTAGTTTGCCCGTCTCCTCCAGCAGGCTGGAAAGACTTTCCATTGCAGCAGGATTTGGTTGCCTCCATCCTTTGCACTCCTTCCTTGAAGAGTGAATGAAGATCAGGAAGAACACTGTTACCTGCCAGCTGTTTACTTTGAATTAAAGAAGGTGTTAGGCAAGGGCTCCACCACTGAGCTATACCCCACTCCCCTTTTTTATTTTTATTTATTTATTTTTTTTACGGTACAGGAAGTTGAACCCAGGGCTTTGTGCTTGTATGCTCTGCAAGTGCTGGACCAGTGAGCTGTACCCTCAACCCATTTTTTTACTTTTTGAGACAGGGTCTCACTAAGTTACGCAGACTGCCTCTGGTCTCAAACTTGCGATCCTCCTGCCTCTGCTTCCCGAGCCGTTGGGATTATAGGCATGTGCCACCACACCTGGCTTGTATTTTTTATTTTTGAGACAGGGTCTTACTAAGTTGCACAGGCTGCCTCTGACCTCAAACTCATGATCCTCCTGCCTCAGCCTCCCGCGTTGCTGGGATTACAGTCTTGTGCCATGGTGCCCAGCACACTGCACTTAATATAAGGTGGAAATTTCTAAAATTCAAATTTCTTAAAATCATAATTACATTGTTGAAATGAATGAAGAAAATTGCTTCCCTGCATTGTCACTTGGCAACCACGCAGTTTCTTGCAGACCCCATGAAAACCAGACCTGCAGGGCACCCGTGGACCCTGACTGTTACACTGAAGAGTACTGCCTTCCAGGGGGGACTCTGGGGACAGTGTGTTTGTAGACAACACAGTTTCCCTCAATGTTAGGAAGCCTGTACATATGGAATTCTGTTTCTCTAAGTGTGGCTTTGGGAACTCTTGCATGAAAATTACTTGGGGAACTTCTTCAACAAGTTCCTAGGCCACATTCCAGGCTCCTGAGCAGTGTAGGAGGGAGGCCTGGAAACCTGCGTTTCAGACACCTCTGCCCCATGAGTCCGATAGAGTGCAATTCAAGTACTGCTTCGAGTTTATGCAGATAGTGTAAGAATGCCCCTGGTGGTTCACATGACACATTATTTTGGTAATTTTATAATGAATCCTTTTCCCTTTTCCTATTTTTTACCCTCAGGACTTGTCAGTCACGTCTGTCACCTGTTCACCGAAACTGCCACCCTGTGCTTAGATATGGACAATAAGAACAACGATGAGATGGCGGCCACCCTGCTGTCCTCCCTGCTGGATATCTTGCACGGCATGCTGACCTACACCTCCAGTGTCGTGCGCCAGGCTCTGCAGGTAGGCGACCTCTTTTCCCGTGTCTCCAGCAGCCCGCTCCGTGTCATGCTTCCCTTTTATTCTCGCCTTTCTAATCTTGGTGTAGTCTGTATTTTTTTTTTTTAAGAATACAGTCTATAGAGAGATCCTACCAAAAAGTTGTTTTGGGGTGACCAGTGTCAAAAATAGAGAATTTGATCACAAAATCTGGAAGGCAGCAAGGCCTATGAAGCAAAGCCTTCGGGAGTGGCACTTGGGAAACCAGTCCCACCCGAGGAGAGCATTTACCTTAGGCACACCCAGAGGTTGGCCAGATAGTGTGCTGGCTTTTATGCCCCTAAATGGCATACCAGCCCCTCAGGAGGATGGGTTATTATGCTTAGAATAATGAGTTGAAAGTTCATACAGGCACGTGTGCGCGGGCATGCACACATACCACACACATGTACATACCTGTTTGAATACACACAGGCACATATGCATACCTGTTACTATTGTTAAGTACCATTGAGCTGAGTCCGACTCATAGCACCCCTATGTACAACAGGTTCTGGGTTCCATCCCCAGCACCAAAAAAGCAGAAGAAAGACCTGGCATCCCATTCCTGAAACTATCATTCCTGAAACTAGCCATTGAAAACCATATGAAGCTGGGCACAGTGGCGCATGCCGGTAATTCCAGCAACTTGGGAGGCAGAGGCAGGAGGATCACAAGTTCAAGACCAGAGGCAGTCTGTGTAATTTAGTGGGACCCTGTCTCAAAAAGCAAAAAAAGTGGGCTGGCAGTGCAGCTCAATGGTCCAGCACTTGTAAAGCATGCAAGTGTGAGGCCCTGGGTTCAACCCCCAATACCGCAAAAAAAAAAAAAAAAAAAAAAAACCCACCAAAGAAACAAAAAACAAAACAAAAAACCCCTATGAATAGCAGAGAAGCATTGACATAGTGCCAGGCGTGGCACAGTGTCAGGCACCGTTTTATCTGTTGTACATAGGGTTGCTGTGAATTGGACCTGACACAGAGGCACCTAACAAGAAGAACAAACCAATCAAGTCAGCTGATGCTTAGATTGGGAGTAAGGCACACAGCCAGTGTAAATTCAGTGTTAGATTTAAAGTCTTGGTAAAATTGCAAGAGATGTGTATCAAATGATAGCATCCTAGCTTAGACACATGCAGAAGCTGTAGCTGAAACCAAACTGTTCTGATCCCTTCCCAGGAGTCACAGTAATAGAGCCAAGAATGAATCCCTAGACCCCAGGTTAGTCTCTGCTATTCATCACTATGATTAATGTTATCTTTTATCCATTGGCAAGCCACTCAGGTATTTAGCCTGACTCTACAGCACCTAACAATAACAACAGTATGATGTAATAAGTAATTCCACAATTGTATCAACAAATATGGTAGATAGTTAATAAGTGTTTAACCCAACCATAATCTAATAGATTACCATGGCCTTTGTATTTCTAGTTTTTAAAAATTTGCTTATCTGTAATTCTAAACTGCCAGTAAAGCATTGTTAAGTGCTTATGGAATCCTGAATGATGTATCCCTCCGACCTTTTCCTCATTCTTCTATTAAGTCTCTCTGTGGAGAACATTGTTTCTTATTTCAGTTTCAGTTTCCACAGTGGTAGTTTTATGTAATTTTTCAAGATAGAGACGATAATTGTTCTTATAAGATTCCTTGATGATATCAGTCTGTAAAAGATTGGAGATCATAGATTTTAAAAGGATCAAAAATGCTCCTTTATTACAAGTGATTAAGTAGATATTATGGCTGGGGTTTAGCTCGTTTGGTAGAGTGCTGCTGTGCACTCTCTGAAGCCCTAGGTTCAATCCCCAGCACTGCAAAAATGGGAGAAGGACATGGCAGCCACTGAAAACCCTGTAAGAGTTGATATGTGTCAGACCCGACTCAAGAGTACCTAACAAGAAGAAGTAGATATTGAGGGTTTTTAACAATAAAACTATGCAATACAAACATTTTCTAATTCTCTTTTTTCAATATCCTTGATCACTGTTTTTCTTATTCTTTTCATAATATTCAACCCCACAATATATTTTACTGCTATCATCTTTCTGAATCCTCCTTCATAATATCAGCCACATACTGCTTTCAGTCTCTACCACTGACTTTGATCTCCATAATACCTCATGTCAGTCTAAAAGAGCTAGATTCCTGGAGGCTGAGTTAGGGGAAAGAGTTGGGAAAAGAAATGGAGTGTGCATGAAAGCCACATCTGACTGAAATGGCGAGCCATTAAGTACTTTGCACAACTATATGTCACCTTTGCCATTTATAAAATCCTCCCCAAGAGGGGTTCTTCTGCACTCAAAACTGGTCTCCTTCTAATAGAAACTTCTATAAAGTAGAAGAATTGATGGATGCCAGTGAGTAAAACTTCAATAGTGGTTAGATTTACACAACACTTTTCTTTTCCAGGGTGGAGAGCGGCATGATGCAGGTTTGTGTGGTGACTGAGGGCAGGCAGGTGTTGGAATCTACACCTGAAGTTCAGTCCCTACACCCAACCCACACCATGATTCAGAATCGGCCCCAGTTTAACCCCTTGAGTGTTGTATGTGAAAGGTATGTAGGCAGAGACACATATGTGCTCAAGACTCTGCTATGGGCTTCGCCAGCTGGAATGCCTTCTACTCAAATCCCAGGTACTGCACTTTGTACCTGTGTGACCCTGGACAAGTTACATCTGCGGAGTATCAGTTCTGTTGTCTGTAAAGCAGATATGATAAGTTTAAAAGATTTCGTGAGACCTTAGCAAGAGAATAAAATACATATAATTATGTAGAAATAGAAAGTGTCTTAAGATGTACCTGGCTCAGGGAAGCTAGCCAATAATTGGTTACTATATCATAAATAGCAATGAGAAGAAAGATGCTCACCTTCTTGTCTATGAAGGGCTTCCTGTGGGCCAAGACTTCCTCATTTCTGTGTGCATGTGCATGGGAGGACCCTCAGTTCACGTTTACAGACTAACCTCTCTCCTGGGAGGCCTATGAGTTATTCAGTCATTGTTTTGTTTTGTACTTAGGGGCCCAGCATAGGGCTAGGCACCTGTCATTTCAGCAGAGATCCAGGGAGAAAAGGGTATTAGCTCTCAATTACAATTTACTAGGAATTTACTTACAATTTACTTACAATTTACTAGGAAGCTTACAATTTACTAGGGAATGCTGTCTATACACAAACAATGAAGCAAATTTTCATCTTGTTACATGTGTGAAAATCCCACAATTGAAAGTCAGGGTACTGCAGAGTGAATAACGGGAGGGGACTGAACCTGCTTTGAGGTGGGGAGGGCTTTGCTGGGGAAGGCAAATATTGAATATTACAACCAGGACATGTGACTTCCCAATCTGGGTTTTTCCTCTCATTTTTGGTATGGCATAGGGAAGCTCATTCTCTTATTCTCCCCATAATAGCACGATGAAACTGCTGGTGATTTGCAAGCATGTCAAAAGGCTAGAACGTGGCTATTGCGTCTTAGTCCCACGCATGCATAATGCAGATCCATGGCGGGGGCTGCCATCTCTAATTTTCGTACCTCTTGGAATTACTCAATTTGCCACCTCCATGGTGTCCCCCTGTTGCTCTTCCCCATAAACTACCCCCTGCCTGGTTGTTGAATGCAGATGAAAAGTTTCTGCCACAGTCCATAGTCTTCATTGTGTCTCCCCTTTCCTGTGAAAACTTTAGTGACACCCCAATATCTATGAGCTAACTTCCTGACTCCTTGGAGCAACCTCAAGAGCCTTATATGGCCCAGCCCCAGATGAGTTCAGCCTCATTTGCCAGCCCTCTATGCGGCACAGACCCAAACCCAACAGTTGCGTCACCACATTCTAAAGGGATCCTGGTCTTTTTCATTCCCAGGCTTCTGCTCATGAAATTCCCAACTCTGGAAATACCTGCATTCCGTATTAGTCCCTATAGACCTAAGTCGACCATCCAAACGGTGAGGTCAGCAGTCACATTCTGCCCCCAAACTGTTTCCCCCTCTATTGTAGCAGTTTTCACACTCTGCTTTTCCCTCTGTTATTTGGAAGTTTCCCATCTTTTTAATTAAACCCTGAGTTCCTAGAAAGTGGGTACTGAGTCATTTTCATCCCTGCATCATGGGCTTGCGTATGGTGGTTTGGGGGTCGCACAGTGACTGCTGAATTGGGCTGGGTCACATCAGGGCCAATTGGGCTCCAGTGTGTGCTTAAACCTGCTGTAGACATCAGATAGCAACTCTCTTCTTACAGCATCTTCCAGATGCTTCACCTGTGTTTACCCGCAAATCTCTATGGAGTTCCTGCTTCTGTGCACTAGATTCATATAGCAATGCTAGATGTAATAGGATTGTATTACCTGGAATGTTTTATGCCAAGAACTTAGATGTATTTTGTCACCTCATTTTAGATCATGCAGTATTGTCATTTAATTATGGCCCACAAGTTGACATGGCCAGGTTTTATATGTTTAAGATAATTCCAGAGACAATTACATGTGTACTTCCACCCAGAGTTCTCTTCTGAGGTCCATAATCATACAGCTTGCTCACTGTGAACCCCAGATGCCTTGTGGTCCAAAGGTGAATGCAGGGTTTGCCTTTCAAATCCATTCCTCTGCCAATAAGGCATGCACCACCCTCCCCTGCTCTGAAAAACAGAAAGCAGAAGTCATTCTTATAATTTTACTCTTTTTCATATTTCATATCTTATCTGTCACCAAATAATGTAAATTTTATTTTATTTTATATTATTTATTTTTGCAGCACTTGGAGGTTGAACCCAGAGCTTTGCATATGCTATGCTGGTGCTCTACTACTGGGATGTACCGCCAGCCTGTTTTTTGTTTTTTATCTTGAGACAGGGTCTCACTAAGTTATGCAGGCTGCCTCTGGCCTCAAACCTGTGATCCTCCTGCCTCTGCCTTCTGAATCATTGGGATTGCGCCCAGCTGGTTTTTGTTGTATTGAAACAGAATCTCATGATATATCCCAGGATGGCTCAAACTCATGATCATCCTGACTTAACCTCCTGAATGCTGGGATTACAGATATGTGCCATCATATTTGGTTTAGACGTTACTTTAAATAGCTAACAAATGCAATTATTCCTCTCAAAATCTAACCCTGAGTACTTCCTCTCTTCCTGGTATACAGCTGGACAGGTCAAGAACATTGGGTGGTTAGGAATGGGTAAGTTTCTGCACAACAATGACTAGGGGCAGCCACTTCAGAAAGGAGTCAGTGGGACCAGAGGCAAAGGTGGGGAACCTGGATGGAGTGACTACGTCATGATAGAAAGGGAGCCCTGTGAGAATGCACCCACAGGGACATAGAGCTGGGGGCCAGGAGGCTGACTTGAAGAAGTGTGATGCAGGGACGGGGAGGGAAACTGAGGAAAGCCAGGCTTGGGCATCTGCACTTTTTTCTGGGTCTCTGTCTTTACTGCTACCTCCATGCAGAGGTCCCCTGCTACCCAGAGCTTCCACCATGGGCTGACACGTTAGTTGAATTTCTAGTGTGTTCCTGTTGTGCACCTCCCCATTTTACAAAACCTTAGATTTCTCTTTCTGGAAGCCTTGACAACTTTCCAAGGAGGTGGCGTGTGAATGCTGGTGGGCAGGGTCTGGATACTTCTTGGTGACAGTTAGAAATGGCTGCATAGCTCCTGGAGGACCATTAGCAATCCTGGTGGGAAAGTATCACAGTGTGGGCTGGCTCTGTGGCCCCATCTCATAAGGTTTGCTTATAGGGTTTAGAAAGGAAGCAGTGGTACCTGCCTCTCACATGCCCAGGTCCCAATTTGCAGGACTGCCTTATCTTTACCAAGAGGGAATCAATCTATGCCAAAGGATAATGTGTTAATGTTTAATGTGAAATGGCCTCCTATATCATGTCAGGCTGTGCTTCAGAAGGCAAGGGATCAACAGTCAAGATTCAGAAAGTTTCTGGCCTCTAGGATAGTGCTGTGACGAAACCAAACCTTTCTAATAAAGTCAGTCTGGGACGTGCTGGGAGGGGAAACTTCAGGTTAATGATTGCCATTGTTCCCCTTAGCTAGAAAGAGGTGCATGTTGTTAAGAGACAGGTTTCTGATTTTTTTTTTATCATTGAGTAAATGGTGTTTTATTTATCATATAATAGATACAATATTTTTATTTTTCCTGAAACTAAACTCATAAAATATATTTTTCTCTCCCCTTATTAGTAAATGATGATGGGGTACAGAGTAGTACAGCAATGGGTTTTTCCATTATGGATCCTTTACATCACTTCTAGCAACACTTCCATCGACCCATCTTAAGCAAATGAACACAAGCCCGAAAAGAGAAATACCGTATGTTCTCACTCATATGTGGGTGCTGAATCATACTTACAGGAAGGAAAAAATCCTATACATAAATTGAAATATAAAAAATGCACAATTAAACCTAGTGTAGAAAGGACAATTTAAGGTGTGGAAAGAAGGAGGGAAGGATCTAACAGAGGGAGGCGAAGATTGGAGAAGATGGGAGCAGGAGGAGCATCAATGTGGAGGGATGAAAGAGGAGAGGTCAATCTCAATGTAAACAGCACAACTTCATGAGTATGTTGGAAAAACAGAGGAAGGTTTCTGATTTTCAGTCAGACCCTTCTGAACCAAAATGCAGGTAACTGAAAGTGTCTACCAGCCCGAAATGCAGAAGCTAACTTGGCGTTCATGAGAAAGACCCTGGAGTCCAGATTAACGATCTGAGGCAGGTCAGCCTGCTCTGCCAGTTCAGGCAAAGGTCATTGTCTACAAGTGGTTTTGTTTCTTCTGAATAAAAATAAAAACAAAGAGGAGTATGAATGAAATGTATATGTGCAGTAGCAAACACAGTAAATGTCAGTACCTTTTTTCAATATAAAACTATTCATCCCTATGATAGAAATGTCTTTGGGAATTAGTTCTCTAAAACTCCTGGGAGACAACACATTTAGAGTAAAAGTCACTCATTTCTTACTCTTTTGTAGTTTAAGCCTATGTATTCTGAAGGTTGTAGACCCTATTTGGAGCCTATTTGTGCAGTGATTCATTGGGAAAATACTCTTGGTGTTATCTGAGCATGTGTCTGCATACAGAGAAGGTGAATGTAGTGGAATGAACTTGGTATGTATCGTATAATGTGCATAAGTATACCTGGAGGAGATCATCATGTGTGACTTGGAGTCAGGTAGCCTGGCTTAGTCTTCTGACTTATCTAGCTATTATCTTAGTCCTCTAATCATTAACTTTCGGGCCTTAGACTTAGCTTCTCTACATTTTTCTCATTTGAAAAATGGAGCTAACAGCACTGGGTCATGGGATTGTTGGAAAGATAAAGGACTTTCCCACTGCTTTATGTGGAATGTCACCCTCCTTCCTGGTCACTGCCTTTTCTGTGGGCTCCCCAGATCTGCCTCTGTAGCCTGAGCCAGTGGCTGCATGTGCACTGTGAGTCATATTATAACAAAGCATAGTATCTCTTCTGGGCCTCTATTTATCCCATGGGTAGGGAACCAAGGCAGAAGCCTCCTGAGCCCCTCTCATCTGCTAGTCTGAGTGGACCTGGCGCCTACAGCCAAGCTGACGACTCACTGAGACCCTCTTTCATTTCCCTTCCTTCTGTTGTAGGCCCAGAAATCTGGCTCAGGAGGGGACACTCAGGCCGCAGAAGATCTCCTGCTGCTCAGCAAACCATTGACAGACCTCATTAGCCTGCTCATTCCACTGGTAAGAGCTCACCTATTCATGCGTCTTTCAGAACACTGCTGAGCTTGAAGTAATTTTATTTGAATTTCATGAACTCTTGAGTTTCTATGTTATTTTAATTCCCTTCAAAACTAGAACCCAAAGAACTTTCAGAAGCTCATTTGGTCTGGAAATACTAAATTTCTACTTTATTTTAAAACCAGGTAGCTTATCATTCATTCAAGCTGATATTTAAGAAAGGCAGAATCTCAAATCCAATTACCTTCTTAAATAATGTAGAAAACAAAACACACACACAAAAAATTGAGCAAGTGAATTCCAGTAAGGAAAAGAAACCATTATAGGAATCAGTTTCCTTTCAAAAGAGATTTTACAGTTGTATTTGGCATGTGTGACTCCCCAGAAATAGGAATGCACAGACAGAGACCTGAGGCATTGCCCTTTTGCCTCAGCCAAACTGGAGTGAAATAAGTAAAGCCAAATAAAACCCGGCAAGACTACACAAGACCACTGAGCTAGGAAAACAACTGAACAGATTTGGAGTGTGGACCAACTAAACAATTTTGGTCCAGTTGAAAGAGGACTCAACATACAGACATGTGACTCCCCCAAGGACAAAGCAGATAGCTCAATGGTCAGTTGATAAAATTCCATGAAACTGCATGAAAACCAAAACACCTGATGAAAGCCCTGTGAACAGTGGGGGCGTATCTCTGCCTCCAAGTTCTGGAGTGCAAGTAACCTAGAGAAGTGTGTCACCTGTGGCCTCCACCCTTCATAGAGGCAGACAGTTCTGTGCTGTAAAGACTGCTAGTATTTGGCTGTTCCTACTCTGTTCCTCAAAGAAGGCAAATGGAGTTTGGATAAATAATTCCATAGACTTTATTCAGCAAGTAAAGGTTTGGTTCAGTTGAAGGTGAAAGAAGAGTAGGAAAAGTCAATGGGTTATATTAATAATATCATATAAGATGTCAGGTTTGGTGCTGTAAGCCTGTAATCCTAGCACCTGGGAAGCTGAGGTAGGAGGATGGTGATTTCAAGGCCAGCCTGGGCTACATAGGGAGACCCTATCTTCACCCCACACCCCAAAATCATATCAGGGATAGATCAATCACAAAAAGTGGCCAGTGGGCTCACAAGGAAATGAGAGAACAATGCAAAACCCAGGGAACTGGACATGCCCCTGGCAAAGGAGAAGGCTCTTTGGTATAGGATGTTGTGTGAAGTCACAAGACAATAGCAAAGCCGGCTACTCCAGCAGAGTCCGGGGGCTGACTCCCAGCAGCCAGCCCTCTGACAGCTGACAGGCAGATGGCAAACCAGGCACTTGTGGGACAAGACAAGCTAACACAAGCTATGCCCTCTTCAGGGACATGGAAAGGACTCGAGACAATCTCACTAAAGATAAATAAACTGACATAATAAAGGATTTGTAGGATAATACTTAAATGGATAGCAAAAAGCCTTAAAAAAGAAAAGCAGCTTAAGAAAGTCTGAAGAATCCATTATAGATAAAACTTTTAGGGCACTCTTTCACATGGAGATTTTATAGACATGGTTTTAATATTTGCCACATTCTGAGATTTGTCTTCTTATAGTTCATAAATGTATCCCGATTGGACTTATTGTTAAAACTTATTACTGCTCTTGATTTTATTGCCTTATACTTTCTGAATGTTTGCCTATATTATATATAAGGTTTAATGAAACAAAGCCCTTTAACAAGACAAGAGAAAGATTCTGGATGGTAAAGGATAAAATCCAAAAGAAGATATAACTGCAGGAATCTTTTTGCATCAAATATCAGAGTATAGCACTATATAAAAAGATAAGAACCAAAAACATACAGGAGAACACCAAGAAACATGATAGGGTTGAGCCATTTAACATATTTTTCTCATTGTTTGACAGATCAAGTGGATAAAAATCACATAGAACAGGGATTGGCAAGCTATGCTCCATGGGCTAAATCTAGCCTACTGTGTATTTTTGTAAATAAAGTTTTATTGGAACATGACCATACAGATAATTCATTCACACATTGTCTGTGGGTGCATTTGCACCTCAGTGGCAGAGGTGAATAGTTGTAACAGAGACTTAAGTCCCAGCAGCCTATGTTATTTACTCTCTGGCTCCTTATAGAAAATATTTGAGAGCTGGTATACATAATATGAATACTTTAATAAGATTGATCTAATAGGAATATATTCCTTTCCATACTCTAAAAATAGAGACTAAACTTTCTTTATTTTTTAGGAAACATGTTTAAAAAGTTGGTCATGTATTATGTTAAAAGAACATCAGTAAATTCCAGTAAATAGTAATCATATAGACCACATTCTTTAACTATAATACAATAAAACTAGAAGGAAAAATAAAAACAATAGAAAATTCAATTGATAAATAAATACTATCCAAAATACAAAGAATGTTGTTGTTGTTGTTAGGTGCCATCAAATCAAGTCCAACACATAGCAACCCTATGTACAACAGAATGAAACACTCCTGATTCTGTGGCAGACACATGGTCTTATTTCTGTTTAAGCCCATTGTTGCAGACACTGTGTCAATCCATCTAGTTGAATGTCTTCCTTTTTTTCATCGACCTGCCACTTTCCCAAAGGTGATGTCCTTCTCCAGGGATTGGTTACTCATGACTACATGTCCAAAATATGTAAGACATGGTCTAGCCATCCTTGCTTCCAAAGGGCATTCTGCTTGTACTTCCTCTAGGACAGATCTGTTAGTTCTTTTGGCAGTCTATGGTGTATTCAGTACTCATCTCCAACACCATAATTCAGAATCATCAATTCTTCTTCTGTCTCACTTATTCAACATCCAGGTTTCACAACTGTATAATCAGACTGAAAATACCATGACATAAGTTGGGCATACCTTTGTCTTCAATGTGACATCTTTACTTTTCCACACTTTAAAGAGGTCTTTTGTAACAGCTTTTCCCAATGTAATGCATCTTTTGATTTCTTGGCTGCTGCTTCTGTGGGTGTTGCTTATAGAACCAAGTAAAGCAAGTGTGGGTGTTGCTTATGTTATTGTTGTTAAGTGCCATCGAGTTGGTATCTGACTCATAGTGACCCTTATAGGGTTTTCAATGGCTGACTGTTTTGGGATTGCCTTGGGAGTGGATTGCCAGGCCCTTCTCCCATTTTTGCGGTGCTGGGAATTGAATTCGCGTCCTCAGAGACTGTAGCGCAGTGCTCTACCAACTGAGCTAAATCCCAGCCCCGGGTGTTGCTTATAGAACCAAGTAAAATCTTGAACCATCTCAATCTTTTCTCAATTTATCATGACGTTGCTTACTGACCCAGTTGTAAGGATTTTTATTTTGTTGATGTTGGGGTGCAATCCATACTGAAGGCTGTGTTCTTTGATCTTCCTCAGTAAATGTTTTAAATCTTCTTCACTTTTAGCAATTTCTGTCATTAAGGTAGACTGTACTTTGAGGAGGCAACTCTTCCCTAGTCGTCTTTTGAATGCCTTCCAACCTGGGGGAGCTTATTTTCTGGCACTATATGTGACAGTGTTTCTCTGTTATTCATAAGGTTTGCAATGACTAATTGTTTCTGGAGTACACTGTCAGGTCCTTCTCCCTACTCTGTCTTAGTCTGGAAGCTCAATTGAAACCCATCCACCATGGGTGACCCTGCTGGCATCTGTAATACTGGTAGCATAGCTTTCAGCATCACAACAACACACAAGCCACCACAGAATGGCAAACTGACAAAAACACATGGGGAACAAAAAATAAAATACTGTTATTATTATATCTATCTGGATTTAATCAGGAGACAGCACACAATGATTTAAACAGGAGAGTTTGAATATAAGCTATTTGTAAGTTATGATAGAATGCTTGTAGGATTTTAAAAGAACTGTTATGGTACCCTACAGCTAAGGAAGGATACCTAAGGAAGGTCATATGTGAAACAGTGACCCTCCCCAAAGATTAGGGTGAGACTTCATGGAAAAAGGCATGGCTACAGCCCCAAGCGCAGTGGAGTTGCCAGGGTCAGAGCTCATCCATAGTCACTGGAAAAGTAGGAAAACAATGCTCCAGAGAGCAGGTGAATCATAGGCAGTGGGCAGCATGCAGAGGGCGGTGAGTGCCCTTGTGGGCAGGAAGTCTGGGGTGCCCGGTGCATGTTGGAAGGACCACAGGAGACAGACACCTCTGTGGGAGGCGGGCGAGCAGGGGGAGGTGGGGTGTCAGGGCATACGGGAAGCTTAGAGCTGCAGTGTCCATATTGGGAGGACAGTGGGACGATGATCACAGGCCAGTCTAGGGCTCAGGATTGTGTGAGTCAACGAGTTCTGGGCATGTGGTCAGGGAAGTTCATGACTGACGCCATCATACTCATCCTCATTCATGATGGTCACTGAGAACCAGCAGGAGAGCCCTGGCTTCTACAGTGTGCCTCGCGTGGCCTCTACTGAGAACCATTAACATTCAGGTCCCCTTCAAAGGAGGGATTCTTAAATGAATTCTGTCTAATACCACAGAGCATGGATTGAAGGATACATTTTGGAGCTGAGAGATAGTCAGTGCTTTTCTGGCACAGTGATCAAATTGGGTTCATTCTAGGAAAACGAAGGTGATCCACCATTAGGAAATCTACCACTATGGAAAGTCACATGGCTTATAAGTGACAGTGTCTTATTCAGACATGTAGCTCAACATGCCGCAATGGATGTGTGTTCTACCTCCAGATATTGTCAGTTCTTTTCTAAGAAATTATTTAAATTTTTTGTGGTGATGTCTCATTGTGGTTTCAGTTTGTATTTTTAATAATGACTAGGAATATTCAAGACCTTTTCTTCTACTTATTTGCCAATATTTGTATTATTAAAGTAATTTTTAAATCAATATTTTCTCCATAATAAGAATACATTAAAAGCAAAGTAAAAGCAAATTAAGTTACCTTTTATAAAAATACTGTCTTAAATGTGTAATTTCACTGCCTATAAAACATCCCAATGTTTTAAAATCAAATTATTTTTCCTTGGAAGAATTTTTTATTAACTTTAATTAATTTTAACTTTCTATTTTACTTATTAATTCTATAATCTTTTCAGTTAAAGACATTCAGTTTCTCTTTTCAAACGAAGCTTCCTCATGACATCCTTGTTCCATGGAATCATAAATTAGAAATGACATGGCAGGAAATATAAGAAGTAAAGTAGATATAAATAAAATAACAACTAATATGAAAGACAGTATTGCATAGAGCTTATGGGCCTGGGCTCACCTTAGCGTTGCCACTTACCAGTTGTGTGACCCTGAACAAATTAAGTAACAATACTTATTACTTGGGTCTGGGATTTAGCTCAGTTTGTAGAGCGCCATTCTGCAGTCTGTGAAGTCCTGGGTTCGATTTCCTACTACACCGCAGGAATGGGAAAAGGACATGACAATCCACTCCCAAGACAATCCCAAAACAATCAGCCATTGAAAACCCTATGAGGATCGCTATCAGTTGGACACCACTTGACGGCCCCTAACAACAACAACAACTTATTACTTAATTTATTGATTCCACAGTTTCATCACCTGTAAAATACAGTTAGTAACTAGATCAGGAGATTATTATGGGCATCAAATGAAAAGTGCCTGGCACCTGGTAAGTACCCAACAAACAGCTCTATGGAAGGGACTTCCACACCACTTGCTGTCCAGTGCTGGTTCTGCTCTTCATGCTTTACCCTAGGCCTTCCTTACTCCTTCCTTCTGTGTGGTGTAGAGCTCATCTCACAAATAAGGCCCCTGAAACTTACGCAATCTAAAAATTCAGGAGGTGAGAGCTAGGTGTCTGATCTCAAAGCCTACATTTTTCCCGCCACAATTGTAGCTCGTGTTTGGATTAGCTTCAAATTCATTAAACATTTAACTTTATTACCTGTTTCAGAATACTCTGGATGAAAGAGAATAGGTTGAATAAGAAAGCCATTTTGTGTTTTTTGTTTATGTTCTGCAAGTTTTCCTGAAGGGAAGATATCCTTAGCTAGGAAGTGCAGTCATCTCCAGAAATATTTGCGTAATTTTTAGGAGAGCTTCTAAATGGAAGCTACTTTTCTTCTTTTGTTCCAAGAAAAATGACAGACATTTAAATGGAAAAAAGTACTTGCCGACTTTACAAAGCATTTTTATTTAAGAAGAATCAAAGAACTTACCTTATACTTCTGCTTTTTAGAGTTATATCCAGATCCTTAGCAGAGCTAATTAGGAAATATAAATGATTAAGATGTGCCTTCAAAATGCTGGGAATGCCTCACAGAGGGGCTCTGATGAGCTTGGGTTTTCCTCCACTGCTTCTAATAGCCGCCCTGATTATACTGCTTAATTGCTGGGTTTGAGTGATTGGACCTAAATCTCAGAGGGAAGGGAGTAGATAGTCCCATCTCCTCTCCTGAAGGAATCCACCTTTTGTAGAATTTGTTGAACAGGTGTCTGCCCCAGGTAATCAAGTCTAGCAACCAAAATAGGCCATAATGAAAAATCCCTAGGGTGGAGTGGAGCAGTGGCTGAAACTTAAAATGCAGACTTGATTCTCTACCATGGAGGCCTCTGCTCCTTGAGGAGCTCTCTAGAGGATCTCAAGTGGTTGAAGGGCACAGTACCAGGAGCTTCAAGCAGATAGATAGTGCTCTGCAGGCAACACAGGGATGTTAAACAGAATGATACGGATCTGCTGAGTTCAAAATCAGAAGTTTCCACCTGAAGGCCGACCTTAGGAGTTCTGGGAGAAAGGGAGGGAGGTCAGCTTAGAATATAAAATGTGAAATGGTCTTTTGCATTGGTATTTAAGGATTTTGCATTTAAATATTTACTTAGTATGTTTTATGTATTCTTTCCCTATCATTCTTTTCCTGCCTTTTGTAAGATTTAAGCAGAACAGAGTGCTACCTTAGACTCTACATTTCTTTTAAATTCCTTTATATTTTATTGAGCCACATAAAATTGCCAATATCTGGTGATTTTGGCCTACAAAAGTGGTATTCCACTCGACTTAAGCTTGCATTAGGAATATATGACACTTTACTTATTTGTACTACAAATAGTTCCTGAAATTCATGTAGCCCATTTTCCATACATGGTTTTATTACCTAATTGCTTGAATTGGAATATAATATGATTCTCGGCTGGAGATTGTCAGCCTTGGACTTAGAGTGAGAAATCAAAGACTCAGTGTCTAGCTCTGCTGCCACCCTGCTGTGTGATCTTCCATGAGGTACTCTTTGTCTCTGAGCCTCAGAGTATTAAATAATGTATAGGAAGATGCCTAGCATGATGCTGGGTACATTTCATAAAAGAATTGTCTTCTGAACACAATTCAACTCCATGAATATATGAAAAAAATGGAAAGACCAAAAAAGAAAAAGGAAAGAAAAAATCAATCAGAGTATAACCCATGGTTGATTATGACTGTCATTATGTTAATTAAAGTTCTTACTTTTTTTCTTCTTTCATTTATGTTTAAGGAGATAGAACTGTAATCAAAACTGATTTA
Source organism: Pedetes capensis (assembly GCA_007922755.1). Lineage (NCBI taxonomy): Eukaryota > Metazoa > Chordata > Mammalia > Rodentia > Pedetidae > Pedetes > Pedetes capensis. Next base: position 80,461 of record VMDO01001607.1, read on the forward strand.
ATAGTGAATACATAAAATGAATACACAGTGAATACATAAAATGACATGTTGCTCTCATGCATAGTGAATACATAAAATGACATGTTGCTCTGAACCCTACTAAAATAATATAAATAAAATACTAATAAAAAACGAATTGCCTTCTGTTCAGATTGTGGCAGTTCTTGAGTGTCATTTCTGCAAGCTTTCCCATTTGATCATGTGTTATCCTATGTACATCTGAATTTAGCCTTATCCTCTGCTTGCTATTTTTGTTGATGTGGTCACTCCTGCCCTCATTAAGCACTCTTTTGGTCTCTTTTCACCCAGCTACTTGAGGTGCTGCCCCTTTGCTCAGGTCAGAATCTTTTGCACACAGATTCTGGAATCTTCTTTATATAACCCCCCACATACATACTTATATTTATAAATCTTCCCAGAGGTTCCTTCTTGTCACCTTCTTTTCTAAAATTTCTTCTATATCCTTTCTGTGAATATATATATGGGAAACATGGAGTCAGATTTACCTGGATATTGTCAACTGCTAATTGATCTCCTGCAGTTTGTCTGGAATAGCCCCTTTCACTATCTGTCCCATCTTAGAACCCTGGCCTTTTGTAATGATGCAGCACCAGTGTTCAGAGTAGGTAATTACTCAAGAATAAAGTCATTCTCCAAGAGATTCTTTCCAGCTCTTTGAGATGCTGACTCCATTACTAGAAATTTGATCGCACTTAGGTTCTAGTATACTGGCCAGGCATCTGCCTAATGCATGTGAGCTATTGTGTATATACCTGTTTATCACTGGAGGCATTAGAGTTAAAAATGCCCTGTGACAAGAACATTGCCATATGTCTTCTGGGAAAGATTAACACACATTTATAGTTGGGTATAAAGTAAAGAAAAATAGTAATGAGGCTATTGAGGCCCTAAAAAAGAGCACATATAGACCAAAGGTAGATTTTACAGTGGTTGTTAAAAAATGTAATAGGTTACAGAATAAGGTGCTAGAATTGCTTTCCTAAGTAGGGAAAAATAAAATAGTTTTCATTTTCATCTGACTTGGATAATTTTTGGCCTAAAGGCAAGAGAATGAACTTGTTAGTTTTTGAGATTCTCTCCAGATATGGTTCTGTGAAAATAAATATCTTTTTCTTAGGAGACTATGAAACTAGTCAACCCATAATTTATGAACTATGGTAGCCCTTGCTTGTCCACTGGTACATGTTCCAAAACCCCTAGTGGATACCTGAGACCCTGGATAAACCCCTAACTAAGATCATCCCTTACTTACTAGATGGTTCAACTTACAGTGTTTCAACTTTATAATGGTGTAAAAGCGATATACATTCAGTAGAAACTGTCCTTTGAACATTAATCTTTGCCTGGGGTAGTGACATGCACTAGGATACTCTTGAGAAGCTGGGCAATGGCAGCAAGCCACTCCTCCCAATCAACCTTGCAGACACGAGGGGAAACAACTATTATTCTGAATGTAGCATGCTGCTAGCTGTGATGTTGGGTAAGTGAGGTATGTTAAGTGCACTTTCAACTTACCATATTTCCATCTTATGATGGGTTTACCTAGATGTAAACCCCCTGTGAGTTGAGGAGAATCTCTTCTGTGTTTGTCCTATACAAAAATGCCTATGACATTTAACTTTTAAATTATGCACAGTAATAGATCAACAATATCGGTTAATAAAATAGAGCAATTATCACAATTGTTGTTATTATTGTTGCTAAGTGCCATCAAATCAGGTCCGACTCATAGCAACCTTATGTACAACAGAACTAAACATTCCCTAACACTGTGTCATGCCCAGCACTATTGTCAGTGCTCCTCTGCTATTTGTAGGGTTTTCAATGATGGCTTATTTTGAGAGTAGGTTGCCAGGTCCTTCTCCATAGCCTGCAGCATCTGGTATTCCCCAGCATTCTCTCATCCAAGGACTAACCAGACTGACCCTGCTTAGCTTCCTAAAATCAGGTGGGATGGGATGCCAGGATACTATGGCTTCAGACAATTATCACAATATATTGTAGTAAAAGCTGTATGAATGTCATCTCTCTCCTCTCAAAATATTGAACTGTACTCACCCTCCTTGTTTTTGTGATGGTGTAAGACAATGCAGCGCCTTCACACTGAGATGAAGTGATGGGATGATATAGGTAGCCGTTGACTTCCTCTGTTAGTCCCTGGGAAGCTGTTCTGAGTAGTGTGGTAAAATTGCCCACAGCCCAGCTGTGTCTGGGTCATGAATCATACCTTTGTGCAATGTGCCCACACTGTACATTCTGCCCACTGATTAGTCACTTTTCAGCTTATTAGTAATCAGATCAACTATTGTGGTATCATAGTGCATCTATTCAGGAAACCCTATGAATGACATACAAATTAAAATTTATGATTCACTTATTTCTGGAATTTTCCATTTAAGACTTTTGGCCTGTGATTGATCATGGGTAAGGGAGGTCACATTGTAGGAGAATCATAGTGAAATGTGTATTTAAGACAGTGATCCTTGACTAGCAATGTAGCTTAGTGGCAGAGTACTTGCCTAGCATGTGTGCGTCCCTGGGTTTGAATCTTCACAACACACTCATACACACACATGCACGCACACACACAAGACAGTAATCCTCTGTCTCTTTTGACAGTCTGATGATTCTACACCCTCTTCCCATGAAAATGCCTAGACTCACTTATTTGCAAAGTTGTGTGTATAATTCACAACTTCAAGAGGAATTTAAAATCCTCATGTAGTGACCATAGTATGTTGTTGTTGTTAGGTGATGAGTAGAGCCTGACTCATAGCAACCCTAGGAAAGCAGATGAAAACATTTCTTGATTCTGTGCCAGGCATACAATCTTATTTATATTTAAGCCCATTGTTGCAGACACTGTGTCAATCCATCTGGTGGAGGGTTTTCCTTTTTTTCGTTGACCTGCTGCTCTCCCAAATATGATGTCTTTCTCCAGGCATTGATCTCTCCTGACTACATGTCCAAAATATGTAAAACGCAGTCTGGCCATTCTTGCTTCCAAGGAGCACTCTGGTTACACTTCTTCTAGGACAGATCTGTTGGTTCTTTTGGCAGTCCATGGTATATTCAATGGATGTCTCCAGCACCATAATTCAAAAGCATCAATTCTTCTCCTGTCTCCCTTGTTCAATGTCCAGCTTTCACAACCATATGATGTGACTGAAAATATCATGGCATGAGTCAGATGCACCTTCGTCTTCAATGTGACATCTTTGCTTTTCAATACTTAAAGAGATCTTTTGTCACAGCATTTCCTAGAGCAATGCATGTTTTGATTTCTTGACTGCTGCTTCCACGGGTGCTGATTATAGAGCCAAGCAAAGCAAAATCTTGGACAACCTCAATCTTCTCTCCATTTATTGTGAAGTTTCGCACTGACCCAGTCTTAAGGATTTTTGTTTTGTTGATGTTTAGTCATAACCCATATTGAAGGCTATGATCTTTGATCTTCATCAGTAAATGTTTTAAATCTTCTTCACTTTCAGCAAGCAGAGTTATGTCATCTGCATAATGCATGTTGTTAATGAGCCTTCCTCCAATCCTGATGCCGTGTTCTTCCTCATAAAGTCCAGCTTCTCAGATTATTTGCTCAGCATATAAATTGAAGAGATAAGGTTAAAGTATACAGCCCTGACGTACACCTTTCTCAACTTTAAACCAGGCAGTGTTTCTTTGTTCTATTCGAACAACTGCCTCGTGGTTCACATACAGATTCCTCATGAGTACGATTAGGTGCTCTGGTATTCCCATTTTCTGAAGTGTTATCCATAACTTATTATGATCCACACAGTCAAATGCCTTTGTGTAGTCAATAAAACATAGATAGACATCTTTCTGATATTCTCTACTTTCGGCTAATATCTACCTGACATCAGCAATGATGTCCCTGGTTCCTTGCCCTCTTCTGAATGTCTGCGTACTGAGAAGGGATTCAATTAATATTTGCATAGGAAAGAAAGCAAAGCGCTCACTAGTGTATTTGCTCAGTGTAACTGAGAATAGACCAAGCCTAGTAAGGCACAGATTCAAGGGCACACTGAGTTAGCCTGTTCGTAGTTTTGATGGCTTCTGGTAATTACCTGTTTATATACTACTGCAGTTGCTTTTGAATGATCTTTAGTAAAATTTTGCTTGTGTGTGATATTAATGATGTTGTCCAATAGTTTCCACATTCAGTTGGATCCCCCTTTCTGGGAATGGCACAAATATGGATCTCTTCCAGTTATGGCTAATATAGGATATAAAAGATTGAGTGTATCCCATGAAGGAATGATAAGGCAAGGTAATTGTTTGATCAAATTTTTATTTCTTGGGACCAAGGGTATGAAGGATGTGGCTCAGTGATAGCATGCTTGATTAGCATGAATGAAGCCTTGGGTTTAATCTCTGGCCCCAAATAAATAAATAAATAATAATAAGAAGAGAAAATAAAAAGCCATGCTGTATATTGTAGATGAGGTTTTAAACTAGTTAATTAATTTCTATAAGAAATTATGATACAGCTTCTCCCTTAATTAAAATAGGCATTTTAAAATTTGCATGAAATAATGTTATCAAAGATATATGAATGGTTTCTATTGGTCTGTACATTTCATATGAACCCCTTGTGCCTTTCTGGACCATTGAAAAGATCTTAGATTTCACTTTACATGTCACCCCTTTTGATGCTACATGACTGAAGGCTCAGCTATTTCCCAAACAGCTAACGGATCTTATCCATGCATGTTTTTGAGATTATCATGCCAACTTTAAAAATAAAGTAAAAACCAATGTGTAAAAAAAAAAATTCTTTTTTTTCTAATTTCTTTCTTCCAAAAATTACCTGAGCAGGTTTTTCTGTTTAAATGGTGGTGGACGTGGACTTGTCTGTTCTATCCCTTCCCTGCTGCCTTCACAGTCAGTGGCGTGAGATAACAGGCAGTGGTTCATGGTGATCATGGTTTGTGAGGATGGAGCCTAGGGGTGCTAAGTAGTCTGTTGTCAAGGCAAACCAAAGGGATTGGGCATTTTGTTAGTTTGGTACTAAGCAGCTCCTCTGAGTCACTACCCCATGTAATAGAGATACTCCTTCTTCCCTCCCTCCCTCCCTCTCCTGCCCTCCCTTCTTTCTCTCTTCTTTCTTTTCTTTCTTCTCTCACCCTTGCCCTCACCCTCTCCCCCTTCTCCTTTATTCTCTCTCTCCTTCCTTACCTTGCCTCACCTCACCTCTCCTCTCCTCTCCTTGCCTGTCCGTCCTTTCTTCTTGCCTGCCTGCCTGCCTGCCTGCCTTCCTTCCTTCCTTCCTTCCTTGCTTCCTTCCTTCCTTCCTTCCCTCCTCTCACCATGTTGCTCGAGTTGGCCTCAAACTCATAATCCTTTGTCTCATTCTCCCAAATAGCTGTGAATAGAGGTACCTCCTGCCATACTTGGCTGAAGTGACCCTCTTTCAGATTAGATTCTGGCCATCTATCTCCTGGACACTTCCACTGGCCACACCACAGATGTTAAAGCCCACTCACAGTTCGCTTGTCAAAATGGTGCTCCCCCCATGTTTGGTCAGCAGTTGAAATAACCTGCATTTAATTGCCCGAATCAAGAGCATGGGCTTCATCCTGGTCTTCTCCTTTTCTTTACCATCTCACCCCATCACATCAAGGCCAGACAGTTCTGCCACCCAAGCACATAGCAGACTGTCATTTTCCCCACATCACTAGAGACACTCTCATGAAGGCCACCACCATCTTCTTGCTCTCTTAGGACCGCAGGAACTTTCTGCCTTGACCCTCTGTCTGTTCCTGTCCACTCCTTCCATTGTCTTGTCTACCACAGAAGCAGAGTGTTCTTTCCAGCCTGCAAAACTCATCTCTCAATTGTGGAAAACCTTTCAGTAGTTCCTGCCTACTTTGGGGTAAATTCAAACTTCTTTCTAGGTTTACAGAACCATAGACATAGCGACTCTTTCTATACTTCACTGTTTTCTCTTGATATTCCTTGTGCTTCTCTGGGTTCTGCATCTCAGCTTTCTCTTTAAAGTTCTTTAAAGATACCATTGTTTCTCTTGTCTCTGCCTCCTTTTTGGATGATTCATCCTTGGTATGTGCATCTCTTTTTGTTTGTTTTCCTTTTGGTTTTTTGAGATGGAGTCTCACTCTGTAGCTCAGGCTGGCCTAGAATTCACGATCCTCCCACTCACCCTCCTGAGTGCTGGGATTACAGATGTGTCACCAACACCACCTCCAGAAGGTGTCTTCTTTCACGAAGTGACTCACACCTACCAGGACCAGGTTAGGTTGCCCTGATGCCCACTTCCATAGCATTCCCAGCTCTTCAGTCCTAATACTTCTTAGGACATGGCACCAAAAGCTCTTGTCTTTGTCTCTTTTTCTCTCACTAGACCCTGAGCCCTATGAAAGCAGAGCCCATCTGTCTTTGCTTCACCCTGGGGCTTCGTACTGAGAAGGGATTCAATTAATATTTGCATAGGAAAGAAAGCAAAGCACTCACTAGTGTATTTGCTCAGTGTAACTGAGAACAGACCAAGCCTAGTAAGGCACAGATTCAAGGGCACACTGAGTTAGCCTGTTGGTAGTGGTGATGGCTAACAAGCTCACTAGCTTGGAAATCACATCACCAGACTTCTCTCTGAAGATTGCTCTCTGCTTGGCAGGGTCTGCTCTGACATTCGCTTGGCAGCCTATATTTCTGAAACAACCTATTCCTTATCTTTGACCGACAAGAAAGGATACAAAAGGGCAGTAGCATTACCCAGGGACTCATGTGTTTCTGGAAAACTGCTATACTTGTACTAACTGAAGTATATAAAAACGCAGCCCAAGGAGCCCAGCCACATTGGTGAACACAGAAACCTCCAAGCAGGCAAAATAGATGCCACATCATTATTACTCCTTTCTAACAGGAGAGTCCCTAGCACTCTGATGTTCAGTGTTTAGATTTGGGTAGCTTTAGGAAAGAAAGGCCCCAGAACTGCAGGTCTGTTCCCTCCCACTACTGCTTATACCTTTGTCTTGAAGTGGTTGTAATGTAGCAGTATGTTGTTTTAATAGCATGTTTTTATTGGCCTGGGCTGCCCACTCTAAGCTGAGCAGGAAGACATTTACTTATGTGATGGGATACGAGGGATGCCTGAAACCATCTCCTCCAGAAAATGATTCTCACCTACTGATGACCCGCATTCCAACATCCTCATTGTCCTCTCCTAATCCTCTTTCAAGTAGGAATCCATTAGTGTGAATGCAGTTCCCTAAGAGAACCAGACTGGGCACCAGGACAGACTGAGGAGGAGGGCAGGGCGGGGGGTGGGGGGGCATTGGAGTGAAACAAGAAAGAATTTTATATGGAACTGTGAAACATGGGTCAAGCCAAAAGCAAAGTCTAGTTAATTAAATGGTTTTTAAGGGCATACTTTATTCCTTGTTCCCCATACACTGCCTTGATTTAAAAAATATAAGATTGCAATAATTTTGCATAACTAATGGTTGAGTTTTTATGTGCATCAGTGAGGAAAGGAGGTTTAATAGTTGGACTCTTATACAAGTAAAATTCTAAAGGTTAACTATTAGAACCCAGTCAAAATACAGCTGAATTTTAGGGTGATTTTATATTTACACATCTCACCTTATAAAAATTGGTCAGAATAGTAATAGCCCATGGTTTTTGGAATTCCAGAATTAGTAGCAAATTCATTTGTAAGGCACAATGTCTATAAGGAGGTGAAATATATGTATGTGTGTGTGTGTGTGTGTGTGTGTGTGTTGTTGTTGTTGTTGTTGTTAGGTGCCGTCGAGTCGGTATCCGACTCATAGCAACCCTCATAGGGTTTTCAATGGCTGACTGTTTTGGGATTGCATTGGGAGTGGATTGCCAGGCCCTTCTCCCGTGTGTGTGTATATATATACATACATACATACATATATATATGCTATTTAAATCATTTGAAAATTGATACCCCAATAGGAAATGTGGGTAAAGGAATTGAGCATTCACAACAGCAAATATACAAATACTCAATGTTAATTTCATCAAGCACTCTAAGCTCACTAACAGTAAAGGAAAAGTAAATGAAGGGAATGAAATGCAAGTTCTTACTTTTCCAGTCTTCAAAGTTGGGAGCTGGTTATGGAATATAAATTGGTAAATTAGAATTTAAATTGGTATGTATCAAAAACCTTAAAATTATTTATTCTTTTGAATTCTACTTCAAGAAATTATGCATAGGAAATAATCAAGAGAAGTTCAAAATTATTTATATAAACAGATAGACTCATGGCATTATTTTTAGCATCAAAAACTTTCTTAATAACCTACTTGTTGCTCAATTGGTAATTAAATTCCATATTTAACACAGAATTCTGTGATACCATTAAATAGAATTTTCCAGGCATACTTAACAATATGAGAAAATTCTTTTAATATCAGGTTAAATGAAATATTAGGATATTTATTAATTATAATGTGCTAATTTGAAAAATACTAAAACAAAAATGTGTATATAATTGAAATATATATGGAATTGAAGATGTTTAAAATCAGCATCATTTAATAATATATCCAGCATCATTTATAATTAATATTCATACTCCCATAGGCAGACTTGCTTTGTATGGTTCTGTTAGGCACAAATTCCATCCATCTCAAGTTTTTGTTGTTAGGTGCCATTGAGTTGGGTCCAACTCATAGCAACCCTGTACACAATAGAATGCAACACTCGCTGCCACTGTGCCATTCCTGGCACTGTATCAGTACTTCTCTACTCTTTATAGGGGTTTCAGTGACTGACTGTTTCTGGAGTGGGTTACCAGGTCTTTCTCCCATTTTTTGAGGTACTAGGGCTTGAACCCAGGGTCTCAGAGCATGCAGAACAAGTGCTCTACTGAGCTATCCCCCAAACCCCCACATCACAGGGTAGCAAAGTTCAAACAGCTTCAAGCTGCCAAGAAAGGGAGTCCCAGTGGGCCCAGACATGCACATTGAGGTGGTTGATTATCCAGCTCAGGAACCTGTCAGGTCGTCCAAATGTCAACTCCTTGTGTCAGTGGGCAGCCTGCACCATGACCAGGGAAGCCAAAGGAGGATCCCATCAGTTGCTTGGGACAGTCTTAAGGGTCCCTGTCCGGGTCTGGCCTGCCATGAGCAATAGTCCTCTGGCTGTGCCCAGACCCACATCCGGCTGCTGGCTGTGCAACAGGCCTGTTGAGTGGGAACACAAGGAGTTAAAGCAAGGAAGGGAACTTTATTCCAAAAGCTGTCTGGTTGAAAAGATAGAAAACTCTCCGCCAAAGTCCATCCTGCCAGGTAGCTGACTCAGGAGCAGTTTATATAGGAGGTGACAGTTGTTCACAGACCCACAGGCACTTTTCACAGTGGTGAAGTCTGATCACAGGCTGGTGGGCATCTTCTCACCATGGGTGGGCCAGGTGAGGCACATCTGATCTTTATCACCTAGGTCACCTGGAAATACCACAGAATGCTTTTCAGTTCTGCAGCTCCAGAAAAACTGATTATTTTTGTTTACTGATGAGTTTGCCTATGTACAGTTCCTGACACAATGCACCAGAGGAGAGGAAAGACAAGTGTCAGGGGAAGTTGAATATGGAGTTCATAATGCTTGCCTTCAAAAGTACTACATTCAGAATTTGTGAGATGCTGCTAAAATGGTGCTTAAGGTGAGGAAAATTTATAGCATATGATTCCTGTGTTAGAAAAGCTTTAAGAAAGATCTCAAATCGATGACCTCAGCTTCTACCTTTAAAAAAACTAGAAAAGCAAGTTAAACCCAAAGAAAGCAGAAGAAAGGAAATAGGAAAGGTCTCAGCACAAATCAATGATAAACTGGAAAACAATAGAGAAAATAAGTAAAAGCAAAACAGTTCTTTGAGAAGATCAATAGAATTGTTAAACCCACTGTTGGACTGATCAAAGAAAGGAGAGAAAACACAAATTGCCAACATTAGGAATGGCAAAAGAATGCTGCAGAGATGTCCTCACAAATTGTACAGACATTAAAATGATGATATTCAGAACATCTTTATGCCAGTCAATTAAAAAATTTCAGTGGCATTGAAAAATTCCTTGAAAGCAGAAACTTTCAAAGCTCACTCAAGAAAAAAAAATAACCAGAATAACCCTATATTCATTAAAGGAATTGAATATTTAGTTTAGAATGTTTTCATAAAGAAATCTCCAGTCTGAGATAGCATTGGTGGTAAATTCAACTCAATATTTAATAAATCATACCAATTTTGTACAAACTTCCCCAGAAAATTGAAGTAGTTCTACTTTCTCTTTTTTTCTTGAAATACTCAAATACACCATTTTAATATATGTATCCAAATATGTATATACAACTCCAACCTCAATTAGTTTTTATTAATGTATACTATATAAACTGGGCTGGGATTTAGCTCAGTTGGTAGAGCGCTGCGCTGCAGTCTCTGAGGTCCTGAGTTCAATTCCCAGCACCACAAAAATGGGAGAAGAACCTGGCAATCCACTTCCAAGGCAATCCCGAAACAGTCAGCCATTGAAAACCCTATGAGGGTCGCTATGAGTCAGATACGACTCGACGGCACCTAACAACAACAACAACAACAACAACAACAACATATAAACTAGTGAGTTTCATTGTGACGTTTTCATACATGCATATGATGTACTTTAATCATATTCACCCCCACATTACTCTGCCTTATCCCTCCACCCCATGATCCCCTTTCTTTTTCTTAATAGTCCCCTTTTCTGCTTTCATATCTTTTTCTCATACTCTGTGAGTCCTGTAATACTTTTGATACCAAAAACCAAGCAAAGACATGAAAAAGCAACCAACCCATATCTCTCCAGACCTTAGCTGCAGAAATCCCTGACAAAATTTAAGTTGGATCCAAACATATATTAAAGGGATAAATCCATCATGACCAAATGGGACTTATCCCAATAATGCAGAATTGCTTTAACATTTAAAGTTCAATCAATGTAATGTATAACATTAGCAAATTAAACAAGGAAAGCCATATGATTGTCTCAATAGATGCAAAAATGTACTTGGTAAAAATCTAACACCAACTCTTGATAAAACCTGGTAAAATGCATGTATAAAAAATTTACAGTTAGCTTCATACTTAATGTTGAAACATTTGATGTTCTCTCCCTAAGATTATAAATAGAAATGGGGACGTCCACTTTCACCACTTCTATTTGCCACTATATTAAAGGTTCTTGCCAGTGCAATCAAGTAGGAAATAAAATAGAAATTAAAATCATTCCTATTGGAAAGGAAGTAGGAAAACTATCTTTATTAACATATGGCATGATGTCTATATCAAAAATCCAGTGGAATCTATAAAAAAGCTACTAGGAATGAGTTTGGCAATATTGCAGTAAACAAGGGCATGATATAAAAATCAATGAATGAATAAATGAGTAAATTATAATGAATAAGTTTTAATAAAAATACCATTTATAATAGCATGAAATATGAAGCAGTAGGGATAAATCTGACAAATCATATAAAAACCACAAAACACTTTTTAGAGAAATTAACAAACTGCTCCACAGATGAGGAGATAATGTGTGGGAAGACTCAATATTGTTAAGATGCAGATTTACTTATAAACTCAGTGCAATCCCACTCAAAATCTCAGCAGACGTTTCTGTACAAATTGATCAACTGTTTGTAAAATTTATATGAAATACAAAGGACCTTAGAAAGTGAGTACAACTATACTGGTTAGCTTTGCATAAGTATTATAAAATTCCCAACACAGACTACTAATGAAGTAAAGAGAAGTTTATTCAGCTCATGGCTTTGGAGGCTCAAAGTCTAAGTATAGGCTCAATGGGTGCCATCCCTTGATAACATCACTAAACAATGGGCAGCAGTGTAGGAATGGGTTCTGAGAGCAAACAAGAAATTATGTCTCAAGCCACATACAGAGAGCAATAGAGACCAGGGCTCCACAATGCCCCTGAAGGGTATGCTTCCAGTGACTTGAGATGTTCTACTAGGCCCCATCTTTTAAATACCCACAGCACCTGGCAATAGCACCACCCAGGGAACCAGCCCTTAACATGTGAACATGCAGGGGACACTTTTTTTTTTAACTTTCAAAACATAGCAGCAACTGAAAATGAATAAGATTGGAAGTCCAACACTATTTCATTTCAAGACTTCATGGGGGGCTGCTGTAATCAAAATAATAAGGTATTAGTGAAAAGAAACTTGTGATTTCACTATCTTGATTGCTGTATATTTTAAGTATGTGCAACTTATTACATGTCAGTTATGCCTCAAGCTGTTAAAATAGTTCATTTTGATGTTGCCTTATTATTTTCACTTCTTTTGGAGTGAATTCACCTGGGGTTATTGTGTTGCATGGCTATCTCTGTTTTAGTCTTTTTTCCTACTTGGGCTCTTCAGGAGTTGAAGGTGTTTGTATTTTATTATGCTCTTCTTTTCTGTGTACCAACTGCCCCTGTCAAGTGGTACTATAGTTACCTAGCTCTTCCCTGGATCCCTTAGTCCACAAATAAATGAGAAGCCCAGATTTCTATCTGACATAATATTTGGCATATCACAAATCCCAATATTGAGCCTACAGTGAATTTGCCCAGGTTCCATTACTGTTATTGTAAACAACAGAGCAGCTTTGTCTAAACTGGTACCCCCCTGCCCCACCCCTCCCCCACTCCCACCGGTGAGAACAGCTGCTTCAAGTCTCCTTTTGTGTACACGGAATCTCAGACCTCATTTTGCATCCTGTACCCAGTTTTATCTCTCTGTACTTGAAGTGGTAGTCCCATCTCAGTGAAGACCCTGTTTCTTGGTTGTTACCGCTGACTGCTTTGGAAGGTCAAGCTGCTATGTGTGTTCCACTTCTGGTCCAAAGAGATACCAGTCTGTATTCTGTTGTTGTTGTTTTTAGGTACCATCAAGTCAAATCTGACTCATAGCAACCCTCATAGGGTTTTCAGTGGCTGATTGTTTCAGGATTGCTTCAGGACTGGATTGCCGTGCCCTTCTCTCATTGTCTGTATTTTAGAAATTTTTATTATTTTAGTTGTTATGTAGGGGGTTGTTTTACAACTTTTAAACTCACATATCATGTTGACTGGCGGTCACATACCTACTTAGTTCCCAGCATTATTCTAGGCATTTTCAGAGTGGCCAGCCAAAACCAGCTCTTAACAAATATTTATTAACTGTGTGAATGAGATCTACTAGTTGCCAAAAATTGCTTACAAAACCAAATTATCATATGTCCTAGTTTATGCCATACTCTATATATGTGTATATGTTGTTGTTGTTGTTGTTGTTGTTGTTGTTAGGTGCCGTCGAGTCAGTATCCGACTCATAGCGACCCTCATAGGGTTTTCAATGGCTGACCGTTTTGGGATTGTCTTGGGAGTGGATTGCCAGGCCCTTCTCCCATTTTTGTAGTGCTGGGAATTGAACTCGGGACCTCAGAGGCTGCAGTGCAGCGCTCTACCAACTGAGCTAAATCCCAGCCCCCTATATATGTATATAAAGTATACAAAAAGTAGTGAGGGTAGGAAAACACCAAGGGTTTAATAAGATATTTCTGGACAGGTTTTTATTTTAAAAATGTCTTCTATGCTGTTCCATCCTTTTTTTCTGATTTTTTTTAGTAATTATGTGTATTTAAAAAGAATCAATTACACTATAGTTGTTTCTATTTTGCAAAAACTAAACAATGGTCACAGGTCCTGATGGGCACTTCGTTGAGTTGAGGCGCAGCTCCCACCCTCCCCTTCCCAATCTCAGTCTTGGTCATGTTTGCCCATGATTTTCTATCACCCTTCTTGCTGGCCTTCCATCCTTCCAGGACCTGGTTATTAGGTGCTCTAAAAGGACTAAAAGGGTTGGTAAAAATGAATGCAATCTCTACCTTTATCCTTCAAAAAGGTGTCCTTGATACTACTTGAAATTCCTATGATTGGAATTTAAAAATACCAGGCTTGGGCTTGGGTTGCCTCCTCAGGAGAGATAACACACTAATGTGTGTGCACTTAATGGCGGGCAGTGGCGACAATCAGATTGTCCCTGGTTTGTTTGTTTGTTTGTTTTGGATTTTCTTTTCTTTTCTCTTTTTGTAGTGCAGAAATACCCAGGACACTCTCACTGAGCTACACTCGATTTTTAAAAATTTTTAATTTTGAGACAGTCTCTTGCTTAGTTGCACAGGTTGCATCTGGCCTCAAACTTGCAATCCTCCTGCCTCAGCTTCCTGAACTTCTAGATTGTCCCTGTTTTGATTTAGGGTGTGGGAGATACAACAAAGGTTTAGTGTTCATGAAGTGGAGCAGGGCAAAAGTCTTTCAACCTTGGAAACATTTGTCAGTTCAAGGGAGCTGGGCTCAGAGGCATGTCTCACCCTGCATCAGTGGGGACCAGGCGCAGGTCTTAGTTTGCTCACAGTGCACAAAAGCAAAGCAGCTCTCTGCTACCTCTTTCTGCTCTATAGAAAACTGATGATTAATCACCCCATCCGATGGAGAGATGTATCTACATGTGATTTTAGCTTCAGAATCTTGAGTATTTTTCTTGCTATACCTATTGTCTGCAGCTATACCACTGTCGTATCCAATCCCATCAGATCTTGGAAGCTAAGCAGAGTGGGGCCTGGTTAGTCCTTGGGTGGGAGTCCTGAATGGGAACACCAGGTGCTGTAGGCTTGGGAGAAGGACCCGGCAACCCATTCCCAAAAAGCAGTCAGCCATTGAAAACCCTATGAATAGCAGAGAAGTGCTGACAATAATATTTTGCCTGTTGTACACAGGGTCACTGTGAGTCACCAATGACTTGATAGCACCTAACAACCTAACAACAATACCTTATCATCTTTAGTGAACAGTGTTTCTCCCTAAATTTAGGATTTGCAGTCCCAGAGTCAATCTGCTACTCCAGTGTTCTTAGATGATTCAGAAATACACACTTCTTCCATCTTCCTGACAGTGCCAGTGCCTTGAGAAAACTTCACAAATATTCACCAGCTGTCCTGCTCTGAGTTTCTCATAGTATCTGTTATCAACAGTTCACTTTTTAGTCCTACCAGCAAAGCTCAGTATCCATTTCTGTTGAATGGGGGTTAAGACAGTTTGGTTAGCTTTCCTGTAACAAGAAAATGACTCTGTACTACTAGAATAAAGGGTGTTTTTTTTTTTCTTCCAAAATACACAGCTAGATATGACTCAGAAGAGCATAAAACTTTATGTTAAACTTATGTTGAACTTAAAAATAGTACTTTTCTACTTTTAGACTTGATAGATTTCATGTCTTGGCACCCCCATAGCACAACCAATTGACAAACATGTGGAGGTAACATCTATTACTCTCCATGAATTCTTAATCCCCTTCCTGAGGGAGCCAGATTATGCCTCTCAGCTGCAGAAGACACATGAGCCATGGCTTCCAACACAAGCAGTAGCCCATGAGTCTGCTTTCTAATTACCATCCGTGAGTATGGCTGCCCGCTACAAAGCAGTCAGGCCATTGTGTGAAGATGGCCACTACTATGTCTTCATCCAATGACCCAGTACAACTGATTGACTTGCTGCATAAAGGCTCCTTTTTCTTCTACTTTGTTTGAAAGATTCATGTAAGTTGAAATGACCATTTCTTATCTATAAGCCAGTGACTGGGCTGGAAGAGCCTTCTGGCCCCGTCAAGCTTCATCATTGTAAAGTTCATTCAAAAGATAGTGAAATACCTAATATATGGTGAAATATAATGAAAAGGAACTAGTATCAGTTTCAGGTGAAACTGTACTAGTGTATAGTGTAGTGTTTTTTAAAAGTGTCAACCAGAAATATTCTTAAGGAAGTTTTTTCCACATTTCTTCTGTTAAAGTATCTCTGAGGTCAGAGTAATTAGAGTTGTAAGTATTTTAAAGTTACCATTTATTCTTACAGGGCTGGGGTTTAGCTCATTTGGTAGAGTCCCACTCTGCAGTCTCTAAGGCCCTGGGTTTGATCCCCAGTACCACAAAAATGGGAGAAGGACATGGCAGCCCACTCCCAAAACAATCCCAAAACAATCAGCCATCAAAAACCCAATGAGGGTCACTATGGAGTTGGACACGATTTGACAGCACCTAACAACAGTAACTTATTCTTACATGAAATTTTTTTTAGCATAGTTACTTTGGACCCTCTATGATCTTTAGAGCTTACAGCTGTACCACTGTGGTGTTCAATCCCATCAAATCTTGGAAGCTAAGCAGAATTGGGCCTGTTAGTACTTGGGTGGGAGACTGTCTGGGAATGCCAGGTGCTGTAGGCTTAGGAGAAAGACCCAGCAACCCATTCCCAAAAAAGAAATCAGTCATTGAAAACTCTGTGAATAGCAGAGAAGCCCTAACAATAGTGTTTTGCCTGTTGTATGTAGGGTCACTGTGAGTCAGACACCCGCTTGATGGCACCTAAGAACAACAGCAACAGTGATCTTTAGTAGCTAAGTTTCTGTGGCCTCTATTAGTCTAAGCTGCCCTCAGGAACTATAATGCAAGATACCATGAAAGAACTGAGATGTGAGACCCATTCTGGGAGATCGTTCTCCTCTCAGGAGTAAGCCTGTTGCCCTGAATTCTTTCACATGCTGTACATGACCACCCATTGTACAGAGTAGTAATTTAAGTATAAATTATTTGGTTAAACTATTACTGTCTTTCTTTTTGTCAGGGTGAATTGAAGGGAAAAAAATTTCAAATCTCAACCTTTTTTATAATTATGGTTTAGCTCATAACTAAAGATATACTTGAGGCAACAATAGGAAACTGACATTTCATGTAAATGAAACCTCAGAGCTATTTGGAATTCAGAGGCCACGATAATTACAAAATCCATCATGCAGAAATGCTGCAAATACAGAACATTCAATGCCTACCTCAGTGATAAGTTTTCCTCATTTATCATTGAGAAAAAAAAATAAACTCTTTAGGAGCTAAGCTCATTTTTCCTTTAGGTTATTGTTCAAAAGTCAGTTCAAACTAAAACACTTTGACCATTAACACTAAGAAAACATACTGACATATAAAACAATAAAATAAGGTGATATATTCCCATGCTAGGACTTCATCCATGGTACCAAAAAGTGCAGACGAAGTCATGAAAAGTTAGGCAGTCACTGATTCCGGGGAGATTAGCTTCCTCTTGTGTTCTTGTGATTTACAGTATTTTACACTTTTCTCCAAATATCTGAGTATTTAACAAATGTGTTTTATGTGCTAGCATTCTTTTTTTAAATGGAAAATTATACATATTTAGTAAAAATAATTCAGACTCCTGGAAAGGGCTTAAAAGGAAAAGTAAACTCCCCCTTGTCCAGACTTGCAGAAAATGTTTTCACAATTATAGGTGTTGTTGTTGTTGTTGTTGTTAGGTGCCATCAAGTCAGTATCTGACTCATAACGACCCTCATAGGGTTTTCAATGGCTGACTGTTTCGGGATTACCTTGGGAGTGGATTGCGAGGTCCTTCTCCCATTTTTGTGGTGCTGGGAATTGAACTCAGGACCTCAGAGACTGCAGCGCTCTACCAACTGAGCTAACTCCCAGCCCAATTATAGGTGTATAGGACGGTTTTTACACAGTGAGATTGTAGTATACATACAGATTTACAACTTCTTCCTAAATTTTCATGTTAAGATGCATAAATATAACTATTTTAATGAATGTAGCACCATATGAATATATTATAATCAAGTTAGATTTCTTTCTCATGGCTGTATAATCTTCCAGGTGTATATGTGCATGGTAGTATTTTTCAAATAGAGTTGTACTGAAAATCCTTGTCAGATATATTTGTATTTACCTGTACTTATATAATCATAGGATGAATTCCTAGAAATATAATTGCTAGGTAAAAAGTTGTGAATTTTTACTTTGGTATATATTGCCAAATTGCTCTCCCCAATAGGTAGAGGAATGCTGTTCATTTCTATGGAGAGAGTGCCTGGTTCTCCACAGCTCTGTTGATTTTGAGTTTTATGAAATTGTAATATTTTGCCATTCTGATACATGAAATCTTATGTCTTTGACATTCTGCGTCTCTTTCATTGTGAGTGAAGTATAACATCTTCTGCAGGTTAATTATCTTAATGGCCTTTTTTTTCCTGAATTGCTTTAGTGTAACTTTTGGCTATTTTTTCTACCTAGTTTGCCTTTGTAACAACTCTTTCTATATTAAGAAGCTTATCTTTTTGTCACAACAAATATCCTTTTTCAATTTCTCCTTGCATTTTTATAGGCATTTTTACTGTAAAGGTCATTTTTGTCTTGTAGATGAATTTATCAGTGTCTTTTTTATGATTTTTGAGTTTTATGTCTTGTTTTTATATGGCTTCCCATCCAGGATCGCATATAATCACCCATATTTTTTTCTAGCACTTTCATGGTTTTATTTCTTATGTTTAAATGTTTAACTTATTCAGGACTATTTTGTTGTAATGAGTAAGGTGGACATCTGTGTGGTATATTGGTAAAAAAAAAAAATTCAACCATCAATTACTGTTAAAATCTTGTTTTGTTGATTCTAGTTATCCTTTGCCACATAATTAGTAAACAAATAGATGAGGCATCTGCATACCTCGTAAAATTATCATCTATTTGACTGAGTGCAATTGGTTAGATTTATTATTCATACCATAATTATTAAATAATTGGGAATAGTGTGTATCCAGAGAGATAATAGCAAAGCATAATCCTATGAAAATATTATCTTCTTGACCTGATTTACTGTATTCATAATAAAGGTAAACAAAAGGATGGGCGATAGTGGTTCTTTTAAACCACAGAAATGGAGATGAGTACAGTCAACCCTCTATATGCACAAGTTCTGCATCATGGATTCAACCAACCACAAATTGGAAATAAGTTTTTAAAAATTGCACTCATGCTGAACATGAATAGAGCTTTTTCCTTCTCATTATTTCCTAAACAGTACAGTGTAATAACTATTTACATAGTATTTGCATTGTGATGGATATTAAAAGTAATGTAGATGTTGAAAATATACAAAAGGATGTTAATATATTATATGCAAACACCATACCATTTTATATAAGGAATATTGGCATTTACAGATTTTGGTATCTTTGGGGGACCCTGGAACCAATCCCCCATAGACATTAAGGGACAGCTGTAACAGCTGTCATGTGGTATACCTATTCTGGTATATTCCCCAAGATTACATGGACAAGCCATGTTTTTGCATTATGTGATCCTCCACAGAAAGTAGCATTTTCAAGACTGGCTCAGCTCTGGAAAGGCACCTTTTGTCAGTAGGTTCATCAGGGAGGAACAGACTCAGACAATGTTCCATTGTTCTTTTGGCATGATGAGGAAGACTGTTCAAAGTTGAAGTATTGATGGATAACAGATAATTCACTGTGCCTGTTTTTTGTTTTGTTTTTTATCTGTATTTCAGAGTCCTACAGGTTGCATTTTACCGCATCAGTGCTGGTCTTTAGTATCTTAGCATCCCAAAATGCACACACACAAAGATTTGTAAACTGTAAAACCTGTTGTGACCTTGGTATCAGCAGGGCTAATGGCAGGATAGCACAAAACTGTGCGCCCACAGGCTGCTGCAGCAAGAAAGAAATGGATGCATCTTTAAAAACTGAAGACAAAGTGACAGTACCTGCTTTATATGACATCCATTGTGAGGCCATTTGGTAGGAGATGGTCATTTCTCCATGGCAGTTAGGTTAGCCCTGACCCCCATTTATGTAACTGGGGTTGAGTTGATGTCACTGGTTACCAGGTGAATGACCATGTGCCACAAATTAGTAAGGCTCTTTCCGTCTCGCAGAGGTAGGGAATTATAATGCTGCTCAGAGCTATTGGGAAGATGAAATGCATAAGCCCTGGGGAGCTCTTAGCACACCCCTTGGCACATGGTAATGCCCTCTCAGCATTTGCCTTCATCTCTTTGTTGTGTTGGTTTGGTAGTGCATTATCTTCACTTTACAGTAGTACAGTAATATGTGGAGAAAACTCTTTGTGGGAAGAATTAACACAATTCCCAAGCATGTTTAAAAGTGGGCCATATTTAAGAAGAATAACAGTAAACGCCCTATGTTTGCTTTATTTTTGCCACCCCTAGAAGAAGCCCATTGCTTGTGTATTAGGAAAACATGCCTCAGCCTCATTTTTGAGTGGGCAAAATAATGTGGATATTTAACAGTGTAGATATTTACTTATACCTGAGAGACAGTAAAGTTAGCAGTTTTGATTATGATGTTTGGCCTTTTTGTTTTGGTTTAATGCCTGCAGAATTATCCTGCCTATGGCTCCCAGAGGCCCTTCCCATGCACCATGTTCTGTAATCATATTACTTATCTAATAAACATCCATCTCTTATTGTAATAAACTCTCTTTGCAAATAGCCTCATTAATGTGCTAAAATAACGTACCCAGGGGTATTTCCAACAGTTTCATTGTAGCTCTAAAATTAGTTGCCCTGATGGCTCTACTAGTGCAAAATCTGCCATTTCAGCGCCATTGATTTAGTCCCCAGCAGAGCCTTGTAGATCACGAAGGTCCATGGAACAGCATCACTGTAGAGGCACTGCGGGGCAGCAAAGTCCTATAGCGTGAAACTTTAAAAAAACAGTCTCATTTTAATTTTAATTCCGAATCTGTCTCTTTAAACAAATGAACTATTCATTTATAAAGCTGAGTCTTTACCTTAGGGAGTTCATGCTAAATGTCTAGATAATAAAGCCTTAACTATGTTTAAGCAATTTTATATAGAGGATATTCTTCTGCCAGCTGTAAAAATTGCCTAGTTTGATACGTATTATACTGTTAGGAAGTAGTTGCTCTTATTTTATTTGCTTTCCAATTTTATTATAAAATGTCCATTCTTTTTTATCGGAAATAACCTTTTATGAAGAACAAATATATTACCTCTTTTCTTTTAGGGTGTATTCTCTATTTCAAACCTATATTCTTTAGAAATAGACTCTTCAGAAAGGAATTATGTTATTATGGGGAGGATTTCATGTATATTTTCAATACCCTGGATTCAGTGTATAGTAATCTTAACAGACTTCTAAACTATATGATTCTGTAATATACTTTTGAATCTTGTAACAAAACAGTAACATTTCCAAGTTTCCTTATTCCTTATTTGCTGGTGAGAGGACATTATAATAGTGTCATTCAGCAACCTGAGCCCCTCCAGTCTTCCCCACTGGCTATGGCACATCTAGCATTTGACTCATTCACCACATGAAGGTCATTACCCAATATGCCTAGAAAAGTTTCCTTTTTAGGAACCAGCAGATCTATCCTAAAAGAAGTACAACCAGAGTGCTCCTTGGGAGCAAGGATGGCTAGACTGAATCTTATGTATACTGGGCATGTAGTCAGGAGGGACCGATCCCTGGAGAAGAACGTCAGATTTGGGAGAGTGGCAGGTCAATGAAAAAATAGAAGACCCTCAACTAGATGGATTGACATACAGTGTCTGCAACAATGAACTTAAACATAAAAAAAGATTGTGTGTTTTATTCTGTTGTACGTATGGTTGCTGTGAGTAGGACCCAACTCGACAGCACCTACAACAACAACAACAACACAAACATAACAGGGATTCTGCTTGTTCAACCACTGGACAATTGTTCTGGGCTATCTTGGGGCTTCTCAGACCTTTAAATGACTACTGAAACTGGAGACTCGAGTAACTCTGCTCACTACAGATTTTGTAACAACTTCTTCACAAATAATTAAGTGTAAAAAAATTTTAAAAATTATTCATAGATAAAAGTAACATATCATGAATTTTTAATTTGGATTCAGAGGCAATTTTTACAGCATTTTTATAGCATTAAGAAATAGAAATGAAATATAGCCACACAAATGCAAAATATGCATAACAGTAAGGCATTAAAATTTGGCAATGTAGAGAATTAGGTGGTTTATAGAAAAATATAAATGATCAAAATTGGCATATAAATTGATAAAAAATATCAAATTTCAAAAGTTGTTAAAAATTACTGGGCATGTTCATGCATGCTTGTAATCTCAGCACTCAGGAAGCTAAGGCAGAAGGATCGAAAGTTTGAGGTCTGCTTGAGCTATATAATGAGACCCTCTCTCCAAAAGAGTCATTAAAATTGGATCATCTAATGATTAAAGTTTTTCAACCACTTTTTTTTTTAATCGAGCAACTATATATTTGACAGGAAATAACAACAAAAATGAATCTAATGAATCTGACAGAACTATGTTTTGTTGTTAGGTGCTGTCAAGTACAACAGAGTGAAACACTCTCTGATACTGTGCAGGCACACGATTATTTTTAAGTTTAAGTCCATTGTTGTAGCCACTGTGTCAATCCATCTAGTTGAGGGTCTTCCTTTTTTTCATTGACCTAACAATCTCCCAAACATGACATCCTTCTCCAGGAATTGGTCCCTCCTGACAACCTGTTCAAAGTATGTAAGACCCAGTCTAGCCATACTTGCTTCCAAGGAGCATTCTGGTTGCACTTCTTCTCGGACAGATCTGTTGATTCTTTTGGCAGTCCAGGGTATATTCGATATTCATCTCCACCATAATTCAAAAGCATTAATTCTTCTGTCTCCTTTATTCACTGTCCAGCTTTCATAACCATATGATGTGACTGAAAATACCGTGGCATGAGCCAGGTGCACCTTCGTCTTTAATGTGATATCTTTACTTTTCAACACTTTAAAGAGTTCTTTTGCAACAGCTTTCCCAATGCAATATATCTTTTGATTTTTTGACTGCTGCTTCTGTGGGTGTTGATTGTAGAATCAAGTAAACCAAAATCTTGGACAACATCAACCGTTTTACCTTTTATCATGAAGTTGCTTACTGACTTGGTCATAAGGATTTTTGTTTTCTTTTTTTTTTTAATTAGAAATTTTTAATGTACATCTTAATGTGTTTCATTTTGACATGCTTTTCATTGTGACATTTACATATATGCATTTTGATAAACATTATTCATATAGGTTACCCCTCACCCTCACCTATGCTTCCCCCCCCCCACCCTTCCCATCTAAGTTTCCCATCTAAGTCTTGTCTATCTTTTACTTAGTAGTTTTTTTCTATATGTCCTTGGGTTCCAGTTCTGTTAAGATAGAAACTTTTCCTGTAGTGGTCTTTGTTTTTATCTTGTTAGAACAATTACATGCGATTTCTAGTCCATTTATATTGACATCATTCTTATCTTCCCCCCCTCCTTTTATTATGATCCGACCTTTGAATAGGATTTTTCCTTCTTGTAATTTTGAATCAGCTCCCTCATATGAGTGAGAACATGTGTTGTTTCTCTTTGTGAGTTCGTGTTCATTCACTCAAAATAATTTTCTCTAATTCCATCCATTTTGCTGCAAATGACCTTATTTCATTTTTCTTGATTGCTGAGTAGTATTCCATTGTGTATATATACCATAGTTTTTTATCCATTCTTCTGTTGAAGGGCACTTTGGTTGATTCAACCACTTTGTTAAAATAGGAAGCCACAGATCTAATTTGTTCTTTATCACAAGCAGTTACCAACAAGAGATAATGCCAGTCCAACAAAGAAATCTTATATATACTCACCCCCTCTCAGTGGTCCAGCACTTGTAAAGCATGCAAGCTCAAAGCCTTGGGTTCGACCCCCCAATACCGCCAAAAAAAAAAAAAAACACAAAAAACCTTACACCCTATAGAAATTCAAAGATATCAGTATAAATCTTATAACCAAAGCAAACATTGTTAAGTAATATAATCAGAATTTTTTTTGTTTTGTTTTGAAAGTTAAATATTCATCATGCCACAGGGCATGATCATCCTATCTGCCTTTCAGATATCTTACAAGACTTCTTTATTCAAAATAACATATTCAAGGACTATTGTATGTCAGAGAGTAGAATCTGACTTTCTGCAGCTGCAGGGAAAGCAGATTGTTTTTCTCTTTATTTTCCTCATAAGATTTCTTTCACAAGCAATTAGAACAACTGTATAAAGGATAAATACTAGTATTTCATTAGTTATTACCAAAAAAAAAAAAAAAAAACCCATGGAAAACAAACATGTGGTCTATGGTATATACTTTTCTCCTCACCATGACCAAATACCTAACAGAAATAGCTCAGAAAATTTAAGATTTATTTTGATTTATGATTTCAGAGGTTGCAGCCCATAGATGTTTGGTGCAATGTGCTTGGGGAAAACATCATGGTGGCAGGAACAGAAGGCAAGGGAAGCAAAGAGCAAGACAAAAAAGGGCCGGGATAATACACCCCTAAGGACCTGCCCCCAGTGACCTACTTCCTCTGGCTAGACCCTGTTTCCCACAATAGCTCCACCAGCTGGGGATCAAGTATACAACACATTTGCCTGTGGGGGACGTTTCATATTCAAACTAAAACGTGGTAATGTGATGTTTTGCATCTACAAGATCTATCACTAAAATCTTGCCAGGGCTACATGGTTTTACATGTGAGCGCTAAATTAAAAAAAAAAAAGATAACTCCTGTGTTATGCAAATGACTCAGAGTATAGAGAATGATGGAGAGCCACCTGATTCATTTTCATGAAGCTATAATAAGTCTCCTACCATAACCTATTTGTAAACATCTCAGAACAACTGAAGGTCACTTTCACTTAATAATGTAGGTAAGAAAATTTTTAAAAGAAAAAAAAAAAAGCAAATCTAATTTCTCAGTAGTTAAAGGACCAGTATAACCAAATAGGCTTTGGCTGAGGAAATCAAGAATAGTTGAAGCATTATAAAAACATGATTTAATATTGTAAGGAACTGAAGGAGAATAAAAGTATGATCATGATTGGTGCTAATAGTTCAGCTAGCCACTCATTTTTAAAACTCCATTTAAGGTAGAGTGACCCTCCAAACATTTAAAGGTTATTTCCTAGAAATCCATAGTAAACATTTTAAGTAAAGAAGCATGAAGAGCATTTTTATTAAAATTGAGAAAGAGAGGTATGATGGAATATACCTATAATCCCAGCACTCAGGAGACAGAGGCAGGTGTTTGAGGCCAGCCTGGCTATATAGCAGTGATACCCTCTCTCAAAAATAAACAAATAAATAAATAAATAAACAAAAGGATTATTTGTTGTCTTGGGATTTGCTTTCTTGAGTCCTTTGTAAATTCTAGAAATTAGTCCTCTGTCACATGTGTAGGGTGCCAAAATTTTCTCCCATTCAGTGGGCTCTTCCATGACTCTGTTGATTGTGTCCTTTGCTATACAGAAGCTTTTTAATTTTATGTAATCCAATTTGTCCAGTCTTGGTGCAATTTCCTGAGCAATTAGAGTCTTATTAAGGAAATGCTTTCCTGTGCCTATGTGTAGGACCATGTTGCCTATCTTTTCTTCTGAGACTGTAGTTATCCATTTTTAATCTGTTGGACCCTTTGAGTTTTTGCCCCAAAGTGAGGCTTTCTGGCAGGGGACTGTGACAAGAGTTAGTCTCTTGAAGGTATCTGGAACCTAGGCCAGAGGAGAAGCCTGTGTGAGGACACAGTGGAGCTTCTTACTTCCTCTATCCAACCAAGGGCCAACTTTCTACAATAGCATATGGACGAAAAGAACTCCTCAGAAGTGGGCAAAGAAACTGAACAGATAGTTCTCCAATGAAGAAGTTCATAAGGCTATGAAGCACATGAAAAAGTGCTCAATATCCCTAGTTATTAGGGAAATGTAAATCAAAACAACTCTGAGATTCCACCTAACTCCAGGAAGAATGGCCAATATCAACAAAACAATAACAAGTGGTGGTGAGGTTGTGCAAAAAAAGGAACCCTCTTACACTGTTGGTGGGGCTGTAAATTCGTTCAACTACTTTGGAAATCAATATGGAGATACCTTAGAAAACTAAAAATAGAACTCCCATCCAACCCAGCTATACCACTACTGGGAATATACCCAAAGGGAGATGAGTCATCATACCACAGAGGCACCTACATCTCCATATTCAATGCAGCACTCTTCACAATACCAAGGACATGGAACCAACCAAGGTGCCCATGAGCCAAAGAATGGATAAAAAAATTATAGTACATATACACAATGGAGTAATACTACTCAACAATAAAAAAAATGAAATAATGTCATTTTCAGCAAAATGGATGGAACTGGAGAACATCATTTTAAGTGAATGAACAGAATCTCAAAAAGAGAAAATACCATATGTTCTCACATATGGGAGCCAAATCATACTTAAAGGAAGAAAAAATCTTATACATAAATTGATATATTAAAAATGCATAATTAAACTTAGTGAAGAAGGGACGCTATAGTAGAAAGAAGGAGGGAGGGAACTAGCAGAGGGAAGTGAAGACTGTGGAAGGTAGGATGGGGAGGAAGGTGAATATAGAGGGATAAAGGAGGAGAGGATAATCTTATTGTAAACAATGCAGCTTCATGAGTACATTGGGAAAATAGGGGAATATAACCCAAATATGCATTTGAGTTTTACTACATATTAGCCATGAGGCTCCATAAACCTGGTGGGTTGAAAGTATTGCCAGAAGTGATGTAAAGGATGCATAATGGAAAAAGCCAATGCTGTATTACTCTGCACCCCATCATCATTTACTAATAAAGGGATATATATCTGAATGCCTTTTACTGTCATTAGTTGTTGTTGTTGTTAGGTGCCATCGAGTCAGTATCAGACTCATAGAGACCCTTATAGGGTTTTCAATGGCTGAGTGTTTAGGGATTGCCTTGGGAGTGGATTGTCAGGCCCTTCTCCCATTTTTGGGGTGGTGGGAATTGAACTTGGGGCCTCAGAGACTGCAGCGCTGCACTCTACCCACTGGGCTAAATCCCAGCCCGTCATTAGTAGGCAGTGGGCAGTATGTTATGAATAATGCCATGAGATAAGAGAAATTAATCTTCAGCATAAAAATAATCATTACTTGCAACTGATAAGACTTTTATACCTAGGAATAAAGAAAATGAAATAACAAATTTGTTGATACCAAAAAGAAGGTTTCAGTTAGTTAGTGATCTGCATAATATAATAGAGTACACAGAAATCAATGGCTTTTATATATACTGACATTAATTTGAAAGAAAGAAAAATGAAGGAAAATCCCTTTTACAGAAGTGAGTAAAGTCACCCTATAAAAAGATCAAAAGTGACAATAATGCAACAAATATACAGAAGAAAAATAACAAACATGGCGAATATAAGTCACATATTGATAACTATTGTGGTTTCTTGTTAGATGACCTGAAGTGAGGTCCAACTCCTAACAACCTTCATAGGGTTTTCAATGGCTGATTGTTTGCGGAATTGTTTAGGGAGTGCGCTGCCATGTCCTTCTCTCACATTGATAAGTATAAAAAAAACTTAAAAGACAAAAAGTTTGACCTAAATGAATTCAGAGACAGTCCAAGCCCCTGGTGAAGAGACTTGTTACTATTAAAATTTTTAATTCTTTGTCAATATACACCTGTAATTTTAATCATAATCCCATCTACAGTTTTTTTAGTTCATTAAATGATAGTATTGAATAAATGTGAGAAACTTACCAGGAAAATTTTCAACAGATAGGCCTCTCCTCATGATTATTTCCATCTGTTCATCTCCTGACCCTCATAAGACCTTCCTAAAGGAAAAATGTAAGCAGTCAGCACAGAATAAACTACAATGGCAAAAATAAGTGGAATGGGAGCCAGTCGTGGGTTAAGATTTCTGCATTCTTCTGGGGGACCAAAGGCAAAAGGAGGCCAGTAGAAGAAGGATTAAGCAGGGAAGAGGAAGCCCAGCGGAATCCAATAACCCCATGAGGGGCCACCCTGAAGGTAAGCACAGCCTTGCCAAGGACAGAGCCCTCCAGTGGCGGAGGTGAGAACAGCGTTTTCAGAAGTCTATTAGAGCAGCCCTGCCAGCCAGCTTCTGCAGCCTCCACCCGCCAAAGACCTGGGATGCAGCCTTGAGACCCCACAGTGGCGCCAGGATTCTTCCCTAAGGAAGGCTGAGAAGAAACCAGCCAGCCTGCAAAGTGAAGCATTCTTGAGCTTCTGCAGCGCTGGTGCCGTGTGGCCCTGGAAGAGCCGCCCAGGCTGCGTGCACCCTCTGCAGGGCAGCGTGCGGGCTCTGCGAGTCATCTCCTGCAGCTGCGTGCTTCCCATGGTGCATGGACAGTGAGGTGTTCCAGATTTGGAACTTGAGCTGTGACCTGTGCCCTGAAATCCTTATTTGTACTTCCATCGCCTAAATATTGTCTCCAGGAGAACCTCTGCACCGCGATGGGAGAGCAGCGGGATGCCTGTGTGCTTCCCAATTGGGAGGCTCTGTTCTGCTCTCCTGCCTGCCTCCGCCAGCCCCTCCTTGCTGGACACTCTTTTCCTTCTGCCGCCTCCTCACTGGTCCTCTGAAGCACCAAGCCCCCTGCCATCACAGGGCTGTGGCTTTTTTCCTCCCCTTCCCCCAACATTTTTATTATGAAAGATTTCCAACAGAGAAGTTAAAAGAATTGCACAGTAAGCACTTACATAACTGCCACCTGCATTCTATAATTAACATATTTCTATATTTATTTTACCATTTTTTCGTTCTTCCTAGCTCTTGATGCATTCCAAAATGATGCCACAGGGCTTTGAACTTGGTATTTTAACCTTGAAAGGCCCTGTCCCCCGACATTCCCATGGCTCCTGCCCTCACTGCCCTGGCTGGCTGCTGAGAGAACCCTTCCTCCGAGACATCTTTCCTAACGGCCTGACCTACAGTGGCGCATCAGACCTAACACATTCCGTGGCTCTCGCTCACTGCCTCCCCATCTCCAGTTAGACCTGCAGCGGGGAGAGGTGGCCTGCTTTGTGTACCCTGTTCCCTCAGTGTCGGGACCTGTCTGATGCATGGAACGTGCTGTGACAGAGACTTCAAATCCTCCACAACTATCCACTCTCCTTGTGGATGCTGTCGGGGTAGGAAAACTCCGCCTTCATCCTCTTGTTAGGTGCTGTCGAGTCAGGTCCAGCTCATAGCGACCCGTGTACAACAGATGAAACACTACCTAGCACTGTGCCATATCTGGTACTATGTCTGTGCTTCTGTGCTATTTATAGGGTTTTCAATGGCTGATTGTGTCTTGGGAGTGGTCTGCCAGATCCTTTTCCTGAGCCTACAGCAGCTGGTGTTCCCAGTTGATCTCCCGTCCAAGAACTATCTAGGCCTGACCCTGCTTAGCTTACAAGATCTGACTAGATTGGATGCCCCAGGGGTATGGCTGCAGGCCTTCATTCATTCTCTTAGGGTCCGAGATAGGCCCTGGAGTTGACCTAAGGTAGGTCAGAAGGAGAAACACCTGCAAGTTACTTTAATGCAAGTTTTACATTGCCCAGGAGCCCTCCTAAGGAAGAACTGAAAGAAGTTAGAGTCCATTACTTGTGTGCTGATTGGACAAAGAATAGTAAGTTAGAAAAATGTGATAAGGCAAAGGGGCTTTGGCTAGGGGAGTAAGGTAGAGAAGTAGCTAAGAAGATAACAGCTAGTTTAACAAGGATTTTTTGGGTACAGATTTCATTCAGCCTCAATTGTGTTGTCTGACAATAAGAACCTTGACAATAAGAATCTTCCACATGGGAACTTCATCTGCTTTGAAGAAATGGCCCCAAGGTCAGAGTGCCATTTAACTTCAACCTTCAAAATGCCAGAATGGCATGTTTTTACGTCCTTCAACACCCAGAATGAGCATTACATTTTCCAGCTTGGTTTCCAGCTCAGTGTACCTGGGCCATTAACCAAAGTCAGGCCAGTGAGGGTGAGCACAGGTGATGTG
The DNA here is from genome assembly GCA_007922755.1 of Pedetes capensis. Lineage (NCBI taxonomy): Eukaryota > Metazoa > Chordata > Mammalia > Rodentia > Pedetidae > Pedetes > Pedetes capensis. The sequence continues at coordinate 110,282 of VMDO01001607.1, forward strand.
TGGCACTTCCAGCTTCCCTCGTAAATGAGCCACGTGTGCCCCTCGGCCTCTCCTCCACCTCCGCTGCCTTCTGTGGGAGGAACCTCTGTGCTCCTGGAAACCATCCTCTGCAGGCTTCTCAGGGTGCTCCCACTGGGGGCCTTCCTGCGCAGGGACACGTGTTTCCCTCTAGACCTGGCGAGCTGGGACCTTTTGTGAGTTCTTCACATGTACCACAGCCTCCGTCCAACCTCATATCTCTCCTTGGCAAGTTACAGAAGTCACACTTACCTTCCTTTACAAGTGAGGTCTCCAAGCCCTGTTGGTAGCATTGTCTTTCCTGGACCCCAGTCCCATTTCCGTCCTGTTCTTGGGCTCTTTTCCCTGGCAGCCTCCCTGCTGATTGCCTCCCCTTAACCCCCAGCTCTCCAGCCATCCTCAACTCAGTTTCTAGTGGAGAGCACTCACTCCCTTCCAGAACCTTATCTGAGGCAGATGCCTCCGAGTGTCTCCTGGGCACAGACGAGAACACTCCACTGCATAAACATGCCCTCTGCCCTCTACTGTCTCTCACATGCACTAAAGCAAAAACAAACAAAAATCCTCTGCAGGCTTCCATGGGGGCAGCTCCAGCCCACAGTCATTTTCCTGTTAGCCATGGTGCTATGTCACTTCCTCAGGTGGAATGCCCTACCTGTGCACTTGGGTCACGGCATCCTTTTAGTAATGTTCCCATTGCATAGACAGTTCAGTGCCCTGTCACCTAATAAGAGGAGGTTCATCAGGGTTCCTGACCCCAACTCCTTTTCATGGGGTGCTTTGTAGTGCCCTATTCTAACTCCAGTCTCTTCCATGTTTTGGACAAACTGCCCCCTTTTCTGCCTCCTCCTCCTGCATGCTGACCCTCATAATCGATGGGCACTCTAAGCCCTGTTTTGTAGCTCTGCCTTTCCCGCTCCTCCAGGCATTCCTCATTCCTTTCTGAGCCTGTGCTCCTGACAGGTTCACTGCTCATCTTTCCTCCTCATCTTTTTCCTTCTAGTATACGGTAAACCTGTGCAGTACCAGTAAGCCCTGCCCATGTCGTTCAAAAAATTGGATCATTTTTCGTGGCACAATGTTCAAAGGAAGACTGGTTAGAGGCAAATGATTTTCTTTTGGGGGCTAGGAATTGAAAATGCAAATGCATAGAGGCATTTTATAAGAGAAGGGCATCATTCTAGAAGTGAGGAAATCGAAAGTGTGGGGACTAAGGAGAGCTCATGCCATGGTGGGCTCAGTGGTCGCCACAAGGTAACAGCAGGCACCATGAACACTCCTGGTTCCACAGAAAAAGGAATGGGAAGTCCAAGTTTTTATGTGAAATATGATTAAATATTGAAAACTAATATTAAAATTTGAAAATGCACCAGACCAAATAAAAGAAGCCTGGGAGGCCAGTTTGTCTCAGGCCTACTAGTTTTCATCCTGTCTGTTGGATCTTTAAGCTCTTATCTTAGATCCATAACCTGGTTCCTTTTCATTTACCTGTTATCACTTACATTCAGTACAACATTTCTGTTGTTACTACCATATCAAAATTACTGTTTTCCTGGAAAGGTATGTCTTTCAGTGTGACTTTATAAAGATCATAGTGTCATATCTTCCTCTCAAGGGGAGTTCATGGATAAAAATCACCAGAGCAATAATAATGGTTGACATAAAAATTTACATTGCTTGCAGTTCACATTATTTCAGGGTGTCTCTGTGACTTCTTGTCTCGGGCTCCCTTGCCATTGCAGCGTTTGTATTGCTGTCTTTATTGAGCACATGTTTACGGGGCATCTTTGCACCTGCTGTGCATCAGGTGTCTAAACAGGTCCTGAGTCAGCTTTCATGGGGTGAAGCGAACAAATGGACAAGGTCATTCATGAGAATGAAGAAGGGGAGGTACTCTGGCACTGCAGAGGGCTTCAGTGGTGAGAGGGGCAGGTTGGATATAAGATGACAGTGTCTCTCCACTGGGGACCAGGGAGATCCCTGAGCAGGTAGCATGTGAACTGAGCTGTGATTGGTGCGAACACCTTGTGCAGTGCCTCTCCTGACAGGCTTAGGGAAGAGAAGGGAGGCTGGAGTGTTTGGGTATAACGAGCAAGAGGTGCTGGTGGGCAGGAGGAGGAGAAGCCAGGGTCCCGCCACGGCAAGGGATTTGCACTGCATTCTAAAGGCAAGGAGAAGACATGGCATGCCTTGAAGCGTGGAAGGAATGTGACCCCACTAAATTTTCTTAAAAAGTCACATGGCTTCTGCACGGAAAGTGGATAGTAGAGGCCATGCGGGGGAGCACAGTGAGGCATTTGTATACTTCTTGGGTGGCTGCAACAGAATTCACCCGAATGTCTGAGATACAGAGGCAGAGGGAGGACAGAAAGTGACATCAGGCCAAAGCTTTCCATGAAGCTTCTTTCTGTGTTGACGGTTATGACTTTGAAACAGAGGTATGCTTTTCCATTCTTAGTTATTGACAAGGAAACTGAAGTGGATTGTGACACTTGGTCACGATCGCACAGTAGGCCCAGAAGTCAAGGCCACTTTGAATGTCCTATCTGCAACTTTCAGCTTTTAGGGGGAATTTTTGAAAAATCCGGTCTGTTACATACAGACTTCCAGCCAAATCAATAAAGATAATGGCAAGTTTTCATCACTCTAAATTCCCACCTTTAAGAATATATTGTGCCAGGAGGTCAGAGGAGACTAGAAGGTTCTTTGCTTCTCGGGGAGGGGGCCTGGCATCAAGCCTGGGGTGCTGGTGTTTCCTTGGGCCCTGTCATCTGGAATTGCCACCATTCATCAGCTTAATGATATGTTCTGCAGCCTCTTCAGCTGAGTTGGGGCAGGAGTGATATATGAAAATGAAGAGGGCAAGGATTGATGGCCGAGTGTGAAATCTTGCTAAAGATGTCCTAACAGTACAGAGGCCGTCCAAGTGCTTTTAGCAGCATCACAAGGGCCGGAAACACCTCGTTATTAAACGGTTATGTTTCCTTTTTTCATTAATATATTCTCTCCTCTGAAAATAAATATCCCCATATAATTTTTGACAAAACACTGCATAAGGCAATATTTTTAAAATAGAATATATAATGAGAAAGATTTTGAACTGCATTGTATTGCATAAATTGAAGAAAGGGAAGCAACAGTACAATTGTGGTTTTTAATTACTTTAAAAAGTTCTTAAAATTCAAGTGTAAGTTTCCTTAGAAATATTTCCAAGTTGTATGTATGTATTTATTTCTCATCTCTCCAACAAAACATTCAAAGTGGCTGATAAGAATGTTTGCAGAGGAAACACAAGATACCAAATGGGTATACTTACACTAAAAATGATTCATTGCTTAACTTAAATTCAACTTTGTTTTTTTAAGTCTGGCAACCATTAAGTAAAGTTAGAAACACGAGTATAGCAATGAAGACAAAATAGGGTGATACTTCTACACAAATAAGCATTCTAATGTAATGTCTTGGTTGCCAGATAAAAATAGAAATATAACTATTTATAAGTGGTACATTGCCCAGAAAGGAGGAGAATAAAAAGAAACAGGATAGTTCCTTGGGGGCAAGAATGATGTTGTTTTCTTTAGGTGTAAAAAAAAAAAAAAAACAACAACCTACTTTTCAGTGGATCTTCACTAAAAAAATACTTCATGGTGATGGGTGTGTGTAGTGAAATGTACTTTTTGTTGAGCATTTCATGAACTGGACAGTGTCTTTCAAAGAACAGAAGTTTTGAGACGTTTTCCATACAAAATTTAGAATCAGCTTCTCAATTTCTATAAGAAATAAAGAAATTCTGGGGTTTGGATTGAGACTGTGGACTCTACAGATAATTTGGGGGAAACAGACATCTTAATGTTGAGTTACCTGACTGGTGAACAAAGTATATCCATTGATTTATTTAGGTCCTGTTTAAATTTCCTCAGCAATCTTTTATATTTTGCACTGTGTATATGTTCCATCCTTTGCAGATATTTCCCTAAGTATTTCACACTTTCTATTAGAAATATTCAATATACAACTTATTGGGTCTCTTCATGACATTTCCGTATATGTGTTTCATTGTTCATTACTCACATTCATTTTCCCCTTACCCTCTCATTACTCCCCTTCTCCATCCTCTGCCTCCCTACCAATGGTCTCCCTTGTACTTGCATGTCTTTTATTTTCTTTTGAGTATATCTAGCTATATATGTACATCCCAATGTACAGTCAACGTACATGATGTTTTCTTTCTTTTCTCCCATTACCCTTTCTTCTTGTTTCCTTACATTATTCTTTAGTCCATAATCTTTGCCTAGTTGGTTTCCATCTGCTTTCATGATCTATATGTTTTAATAATAGAATATATTGAAGTCTGTCATCCCCATATAAGAGAAAACATGTGATGTTTATTTCACTTAAAATGATGATATCTAGTTACATCCGTTTTCCAGCAAATGCCATAACTTTGTCCTTCTTTATGGCCAAATAAAACTCCTTGGCGTGTATATACCACAATTTTCTTATCCAGTCATCTGTTGATGGACATCGAGGTTGATTCCGTATCTTGGCTATTATTAATAATGCTGCAATAAATATGAATGAACTGGTATCTCTATGGTATATTGACTTATATTTCTTTGGATATATACCCAAGAGTGGGATAGCCGGGCAATCTGACAGTTCCATTTTTAGTTTTTTTGAGGAACCTCCATACTGATTTCCACAGTAGCTACACCAATGTGCATTCCCACTAGCAGTGTAATGGGTTCCTTTCTCCCTGCATCCTTGCCAGCATCTGTTGTTATTTGTTTTGTTGATGGTAGCCATTTTGACTGGGGTGAGACGGTATCTCAATGTGGTTTTGATTTGTATTTCTCTGATAGCTAAGGATGTTGAACTTTTTTTCATATGATTGTTGGCCATTTCTATTTCTTCTTTTGTCAGTTCTTTTACCCATTTTTTATTACTTTGCTTTTTCGTGTTTAATTTTTTGAGCTCTTTATATATTCTAGGTATTAATCTTCTATCTGATGCATACCTGGCGAAGATTTTCTCCCATTCTTTAGACTGTCTCTTCACTCTAATTATGTCCTTTGCTGTGCAAAAGCTTTATAATTTAGTGCAATCCAATCTGCCCATTCTTGCTATTGTTTCCTGTGCTTTTGAGGTCCTATTTAGAAAATCCTCGCCTATGCCTGTGTCCTGAAGTCTTTTCCCTATGTTTTCCTCTAGCAACTTCAAAGTTTCATGTTTTCCATTAAGGTCTTTGATCCATATTGAACTGATTTTTGTATGAGGTGAGAGAGAGGAATCTGGTTTCAGTCTTCTACATGGGAATACCTATTTCTCCCAGCATCATTTGTTGAAAAGGGTGTTTTTCTCCGAATTATACTTTTGGCAGCTTTGCCAAATATCAGGTGGCTGCAGCTAAATAAGATCATATTATCTGCAAATAGGGTTAATTTGACTTCTTTTCCTATTTGAATCCCTTTTATTTCTTTCTCTTGTCTTATTGCTGTGGCTGATAGCTCAATTACTACATTGAATAGCAGTGGAGACAGTGGATGTACATGTCTTGTTCCTGATTTTAGGGTAGATGCTTTCCCATTTAGTATGATATTGGCTGTAGGTTTTTCATATATTGTCTTTTTTATGTTCATATATGTCTTTTTATGTTCAATTCCTAGTTTCTTCAAGGCTTTTATCATAAAAGGATGCTGAAATTTTTCAAAGGCCTTTTCTATACATATTGATAGCATCATGTGATTTCTGTTTATGACTCTTTTTATATGGCATATTATATCCTCTTGTGTATATTGAATCAGCTTTGCATCCTTGGGATGAAGCCAACTTGATCATAGTGTATGATCTTTTTAAAGTGTCTTTCAAGTCAATTTGCTGGTACTTTATGAAGAATTTTTACAGTTCAGTGCATTAGGAAAATTGGCCTAAACGTTTACTTTTTTGTTAACTCCTTATCTGGTTTTGCTATCAGGGTAATACTGGCTTCATAGATTGAATGTGGCAGTATTCCTTGTATTTATATTTTATGGAGTAGCTTGAGAAGCATTGATGTTAATTCTTTTAAGGTCTTGTAGAATTCAGCAGTGAATCCATCTGTTCCTGTGCTTTTATTTATTGGGAGACTATTTACTATTGCTTTGATCTTGTTTCTTGCTATTGGTCTGTTTAAGTTGTTTATATCTTCTTGCCTTAATTTTGGCAGGTCATGTGTGCCTAGGAATTTATGCATCTTGTCTAAGTTTTCTGTTTATTTGGAATATAATTTTTCAAAGTATTCCCTAGTGCTTCTCTGGATTTTGTTGGTCTCTGTTATAATGTTCCCTTTTTCTTCTCTAATTTTCTTGATTTAAGTCTCCTTTCTCTTTCCTTTGGTTAGTTTGGCTAAGGGTTTGTCAATCTTATATATCTTTTTGAAGAACGAGCTTTGTGTTTAATTAATTCTTTTTATTCTTTTAGTCTCCATTTCATTAATTTCTGCTCTGATCTTTATTATGTCTTTTCATATACTAGTTTAGGATATTGTTCATTTTTTTTCCTAAGAGCTTGAGGTGCATCCTTAAGTTTGAGCATGCTGTGATTTTTTTTTTTTAATGTAGGTACTCATATCTATATAGTTCCCTCTTAGAATTGCCTTTGCTCCATGCCAAAGGTTCTGGTAGGTTGTGTTTTCATTTTCACTTGATTCTAAGAATTTTACATTTCCTCTCTCAAGTACCCATTGATCATTTGAGAGTGTATTTTTCATTCTCCATATATTTGTATAGTTTCTGTAATTTCCCTTGCTGTTCACGTCTAGTTTTATTCCATTATATTCTTATAAGGTACATGAAATTATTTTGCTTTTCTCTATTTATTAAGACTTGATTCATAGCCTAAAATTTTAGAGAAAGTTCCATGGGCTCCTGAGAAGAATTTGTATTTTGTAGCTTTTGAGTGGAATATTCAGTATATGTATGTTAAGTCCCTTTGATCTATTGTAGTGTTTAACTCTGAATTTTCTTTGTTGATTTTTTTATCTGAATATTCTACCTATAGATGAGAGTGGGGTATTCAAGTCACCCACTGTTATTGTATCTGGAATTATCTGTCCCTTTAAGTCCAATATATATTTACAATTGCTATACCTTCTTGATTGATTGTTCCCTTTAATAATATGTAGTGACCTTCCCTGTCTCTTCAGACTAGTTTTAACTTGAGGTCTACTTTGATCTAAGAATGGCTACATCTTATTTATTTATTTATTTATTTTTGCTTCTATTTGCTGGCTATATCAATTTCCATCCTTTCACTTTCAGTCTGTGGGTGTCCTTGCCAGTGAGATGTGTTTCTTGAAGACAATGAATTTTTCGGTCTTGTTTTTTAATCCAGCCTACCAATCTATGGAATTTTAGGAGCTGGGATTTAGCTTAGTTGGTATTCTGTAGTCTCTGAAGTCCCAAGTTCAGTTCCCAGCGCCACAAAAATGGGAGAAAGATGTGGCAATCCACTCCCAAGGCAATCCTGGAACAATAAGCCATTGACAACACTATGAGGGTTGCTATGAGTTGGACATGACTCGATGGCACCTAACAACAACAACAACAACAACAACAAATCTGTATCTTTTTTTAGTTGGAGAATTAAAATCAATTATATTTACAGTTATTATTGAGAGAGGTTTACTGGGTCTTATAGTTGTATTGGGTGTTTTCCTGGTTGGTTCATATACTATTTGCTCTTTTCCTTTTCCCTTATTTATATTCAGGATTTTCTGGCTTTTTTGAGTTAGACCTGATTGATTCTTTCATAGTTCTCTTTAGTTTGTTCCTCTCCTGAAACTTATTTCTTGTCCTTTCATGGTGGAGACTTTCTTCCTCCTATGTATGTACGATTCCTTTAAGTATCTTCTCTACTGCTGGCTTGGTTAGCATACATTGCTTTAGCATGGTTTTCTTGGAATATGTTTATTTCTTCATCAATTTTAAATGATAATTTTGCTGGCTATTGTAATCTTGGTTGTTGTTGTTGTTAGGTGCCATTGAGTCGTATCCGACTCATAGTGACCCTCATAGGGTTTTCAATGGTTGATTGTTCCGAGATTGCCTTGGGAGTGGATTGCCACATCCTTCTCCCAATTTTATGATGCCAGGAATTGAACCCAGGATCTCAGAGACTGCAGTGCTCTACCAACTGAGCTAAATCCCAACATGTAATCTTGGTTGGCAATTATTTATTTTCAGGGCTTGAAATATATCATTCCATCCTTTCCTAGATTTTAGAATTTGTGCTAAAATATCTGATGTAGGTCTCATGGGTTTTTCTTCATAAGTGACTTGGTGTTTTTCTCTTACAGCTTTTCATATTGTTTCCTTGTTCTGTATTCTGGGCTAATTAGTATGTGTCATGGGGTAGTTCTTTTCTTGTCATGTCTGTTTGGTGTTCTAAATACCTCTTGTGGTTTGATGTCCATTTCTGTTCCCAGTCTTCGGAAATTTTCTGCTATAATTTCACTGGATAAGTTTTCTATGCCTTTAGTTTTTATTTCAATTCCTTCTTCTACCCCATGTATTGTTAGGTTTGGTGTCTTGATCAGGTCCCAAAGGTCTTGAAAATTATGGTCATGTTTTTTAAATTTTTTGGTTGGTATCTGAGTATAACATTTCCTCAATCTTGTCTTCCATCTCTGATGTTCTATCTTCTGCTTCTTTTAGTCTACTGATGTTTTTTCTACTGTGTTTTTATTTGGTTTATTGAGTTCTTCATTTCCAACCTTTCTCTTTTTTCTTTTTTTCAAAATCTCAATTTCCTTGATCAATTTCTCATCTATTTTGCTGACTTTGTTTTCTACACTGGTGAATTTCTGACCTAGGTCCTGTATTGATTCCCTTACTTTGTTCATTTGGTTGTTTTTGTTTGTTTGTTTGTTTGTTTGTTTGTCCTCTTTGAAGTCATTGATCATTTTTTTCAAGTAGAGTTTTAAATTCTTTGTCTCATATTTTATCCATTTCTGTATCTTTGGATTCAGTAGTTAAAGAATTATGGTCTTTTGAAGGAGATGCATTGCCTCGCTTTTTATGTTTCTTGTGTATTTAGTTGTGATTTGTGCATCTGCAGAGGTGGATATCACTTCTTGTTTTATTTGGGGTCTTCTTAGTGAGCACCTTTCTTTTGAGATCACAATTTCCAGTGCAGCTTCAGGAGAGGAAGACAAACCATTGTAAGAGGTATAATACCCAACCCAACCTGGTGTAGAAATACACTTAAAATCACCTAAAGCCAACTGCTCGCACCATCAATGCGCATGAATATTAGGAAGAGGGAAAGAAAGGAGCTAAAGATAAAAGTATGATTGCATGATAAAGAAAAAATATATAAGTAGAATTGGGTAAATATAAACAGAGCAATAGGAAGCGGTCAGCCTAACATATAGTAAATAGAAAAAGATACACAGGCAGAAAAGGATAAAAAAACTAAAAAGGAAAAAAGATAAAAAGTACATTAGAAAAAATGGAAATGAAAATTAACAATGACGAAGGGGGAAAAAAAAAGAAATGATCACTGACTTGCTCCCTGTGACTCCAGTCTCTGGGAGCTGAGACTGGAAGATCTTGAGCCCCAAGCCAGAGGCAGCCTATGCAATTCAATGTGATCCCATATCCAAGTAAAAATTAGTAAAAGCCTGAGAGTGCAACATGGGGGCACAGCACTTACCCCATATAAATCCCTGGGTTCAATCCCCAGCACAGCAGAGATTTAAAAAGGAGAAGAAAAAGTCCTAGAGGAGCTTCTTTCTGTGGCCTCTAACAGGTGGAGGTGTTGGTCAGTTGAGGATGGAGCGTTTGTATCTGACTGAGGCTCAGAGTCGACAGTCTCTGTAGTTCTCCTCAGGAGATGGAGTTCTGTCCTCTTCCCAGGGTGTGAAGCTTGCTTCTGAGCAACTTTCCTAAACCTCTTGCTGTCTGAACTTCTCAATATGTCAGTGTTCTTTCTCCCCACTCATTGCAAGTTCCTGCTGCAGCTGTGTAGCACCCTGGGTCTGTGGAAGGTCACCCCCAGGGTCTCCACCTGTGGTAATAGTTTGTTTTCAGGCCCCCTGGGTACCTCAGTCTCACACAATAGTTTCTCTGTCAAGGTGGCACCAGTCATGGCCCTGGAGACATGGAGCGTAGGAAAGAGAGTCACTTCTCCAATGTTGACACCCCTAGTCAGGAAGAGCTGGTCTTACCAGGTTCCAGGAAGAGTTCAAGGGTTTTGAGGACTGTGTCATCATCCTGTGAGACTGCCAGTCTGATGGCCAGGGTTGTCTGACTTACCTCTTTCTATGGGGATTCCATTTCCCCTTCCCCACAGGAAGCAGGGGCTGGAGATGTATCCTGCTCACTCTTTCTCTCTCACTGTTCAGCTCTGTTCTGCAACCTGGGACCATCTCACAATCTCCTCTGTATTTTCTGTGCTTCTCTAGACCTCCCTTCTTTGGGAAAGAGTCCATTCCTTCCTATTTTAATGCCTTTGTTTTACTACCTCACACGGAGGCTGCCTTTACTCCACCATCTTAAACCAGAAGTCCTCATCCTTTCACTTTCTTAATGGTGTCATCTACAGCACAGTATTTAAAATTTGCAGAAGTATAAGGTGTTCTTCCTCTGAAGTATTGCTTTGGTTCCTCTTGGTCCCTTCCATTTCCATATGAATTTTAGGATCAGATTATTAATTTCTGTAAAACAAACTAAACAGATGTAATTTTGATAAAGAATGCTTTGAATCTATAGGTCAATTTGGAGTGCATTACCATCGCGCAATATTGTCTTCTAATTCATGAACATGGAATATTTTTCCATTTATGAAGCCTGTCTTTAATCTTTTCAATGTCTTTGTAGTGTTTTGTAGTTTTCAGGGTGCATTACATTTCTTTTTCTAAATTTATTCCTTAATATTCTATTCTTTTTAATGCTACTATAAATGCATGGGCTGGGAGTTAGCTCAGTTGCTAGAGCACCGCTCTGCTGTCTCTGAGGTCCTGAATTCAATTCCCAGCACCACAAAAACAGGAGACGGACATGGTGATCCACTCCTGAGGTAATCCCGAAACAATCAGCCATTGAAAATCCTGTGAGGGTCGCTATGAGTTGGACATGACTCAACGGCACCTAACAACAACATAAATGCATAGTTACAATTTCAGCTTACCATTATTCATTGCTAATGTATAGAAGTAGTTGATTTTTGTATAATGATTTCATACTTCACAACCTTCCTGACCTTGTTTATTAGATCTAAAACTTCTTTAATAGATTCTTTAGTTTTTTATATACAAGATTGTATCATCTATAAATAGAAATAGTTTTACTTCTTTCTATATTTTTAAAAATTTCTTTTCCTTGCCTGAGTTCCCTTGCAAGAACTTCTAATATAATGATAATTAAAAGTGGCAAAAGTGAACATCTCTATTGTTCATGATGTTAGGGGGAAATTTTTCTCTTTGGCCATTAAGTCTGAAGTTAGTTATAGGTTTTTCCTGGGTGTCCTTTATGGCTTAGAAAGTTCTTTTCTATTCTGAATTGAAGATTTTATCACAAAAGTATGTTTCATTTTTCCAGGGCTTATTTTGTGACTATTGGTAGGATCATGTGGTTTTGTCCATCATTAGTATTACATATGACTGTATTTGATTTTCAGATGTTATTCTACCCTCACATCCTAGGATAAATTCCATTTGGCCATGATATACCATTTTCAATATATGGCTGATATGGTTTGTTAGTATTTTGAGGGGGTTACATCTATATTGGGCTGGGATTTAGCTCAGTGGGTAGAGCTCTGTGCTGCAGTCTCTGAGGCCCCGAGTTCAATTCCCAGCACCACAAAAAGTGGGAGACGGGCCTGGCAATCCACTCCCAAGGCAATCCCAAAGCACTCAGCCATTGAAAACCCTATGAGGGTCACTATGAGTCAGATACCAACTCGACAGCACCTAACAACAACAACAACAACATCTATATTAGGGACATTGCCTGTGGTTTCATTTTCATGTGTTTTTGTCTGGTTTTGTCTGGTTTTGGTATCCTGGACTTACAGGACAGGTTTGAAGTATTCCTTTTTCTTTAATTTTCTGAGAGCACTTTTGTTGAATTGGTATTACTTCTTCCTAAAATGTTTGATAGAATGCAGTAATAAATTCATGTGGACCTGGAATTTTCCTTGTGGGAAAGTTTTTAAGAATAAGTTCATTTTCTCATGGACAACATTCTACCCAGGTTATATTTCTTTCAGAGTGAACTTTGACTTTCTTTCTTCTCTCTGGAACTTTGTTCTCTCAGCTCTAGGTCTCTTGTTCCTCTGGGACCCTTTGCTCTGTCTCCTCATGTAAGGAATCCACCTGCACTTAAGCGTGGAAATTCTCTAAGCCTCCAGTCTGCCCCTATTTGTTTCCCATCTCTCAGGGATCACTGTCCCTCATTGCCTGGTATCTTGAATCTTAAGAACCATCATTTCATGTGTTTTCTGGTTTGTAGTTTCAGGCAGTGGAGCATTATTATTACAGGGTTGATGGGAACATTATATGCCTACATGCCTATATGCATAGGCATGATAAAATAAAAGTCAGGCATTTTTAGATCCAGAAGGATCCAGAAAATAAACCATCCTTGGAAACATTCCTTATGATAAACATCCTCTAATTATTTGAACAATGAAGTGAAATTAGTTAGAAAATGAAGAAATGTCTGAGTAGAATGAAATAGAAGCCTAAATAGGTATGCCCACCTCACCAACTACCACACTCTATGAAAAGAATGAAAGATCAAATGTAGCTTATGGTACCAGGAGAATGGAAAGAGAACTGTTAAAGGAAAAGAAATTTTGTGCATTTACTCTATGACAGAAAGCAGATGGGACTGAATTGAAATGGTGAAGGAATCTATCACCCAAAATGTGCATAGGAGGAAAACAACCAGAAGGTAGGAACAGCTGCAGAAGGGCTGTAAACTCAGAGCGAGGGGAAACACACTTACCAAGCTAATTGAAGATTAGCATTCAGTACAGTCGGGCCAGTCAGGCCCCTCCCTTTATCCGATATTGCTCTGCTCTATTTCAGCATCTTAATTCAAGAACTGCATTGTAAAGTCAGTGAACTGTCTATCTGAGGTGATTTCTAATGACAGACTGGGAAAGAAGCATTGGGGAGTTTGAGGAAAAAAACAGAAAACAGATGGGGTGGGCACACAGGGGAAGCCATTTAAAGAAGCAGGCATGTACAAATGCAGAAGTCCAGCCCAGCTGCCTACAATAATCAGCCTGCTCATTCATTCATAAAAGACAAAAAAAAAAATCAGGCCACCCTTTGGAAAGCATAACAGCAAGACCAAGGTCAAAACTGAGATAGCTGAGTACTGGAGAAACAGAATTAATAGGAAGTTTTAGGAGTTGCATTGTATCTGTAAACAAACAAACAAAAAGATAATGTTGAAGTCCCCACCCCAGCACCTCAGAATATGACCTTATTTGGAATGCATTGTTATTCCAGATGTAATTTGTTAAGATAATACTTGAGAATAGCGGGCCCCTAATCCAATGTGACTGGAATCCTTATAAAAGGATGGCCAGGTGAGTACTCGCTTTGGCAGCACATAAATTGGAATGATACAGAGATTAGTATGACCCCTGTGTAAGGAGGGCATGAAAACCTGTGAAGACTCCCGTATTTATGTACAAGGGGCCTATTTGGGTGAAGGGAACAAGAGAGAGGGAAGGTGGGATGAATATTATTTTGTTGTTAGGTGCTGCTCAGTCAGGTCCAACTCAGTGACCTTATGAATATTATATGTATGAAGATGTCATGGTGAAACTCATTATGTTATACAAAGAATACTCACTAATAATAAAAGAAAAGCAAAAAAAGGAAGAGGAGGAAGAAGAGGAGATGGAGGAGAAGGGGGAGAAAGCAGCAGCCAGCTGAGGATGCAGACACACAGGGGGCTTGCCATGTGATGATGAAAGCAGAGGTTGAAATTCTGCAGCTCCAAGCTAAAGAATACCAAGTAGTGCCAGTAAGTCACTAGAAAGTAGGGAGAAGTAAAGAAGGGGCTTGATTTTGGATTTTGAGGTTTCAGACCTACATGAAAATTGATTTCTGTTGTGTATACCATCCAGCTTGTGGCACTTCATTATGGGAGCCACAGGAAAGGAACACAGAGAATAAAAGAAATGTTAATCACTATCATTAGAAAAATAGAATAAATGCTCTAGTATCGCACAGGAAGATGAAAAACAGAGAGAGAAAATGAGAAGAACAAGAAGCAAGGGAAACAAACAGAAGATAAATAATAAAATTGCATATAGAATTCAAGCCCATTTTCTCAATATTTCAATATATTTCTCAATATAAATGGTCTAAATGCACGAATTAAAAGACAGATGGCTAGAGCATGCCTTAGTCCATTTTGTGATACTATGACAATATCATAGATCAGGTAACTTATAACAAGTAGAAATTTGTTGGCTCCTGGTTCTGGAGGCTGAGAAGTTCAAGATTGAGGGTCTAGCATCTGGCAAAGGACCCTTTGCTGTGTCATAACATGGCAGCAAGTATCACATGATGGAAGGATAAATTTAGGGTGAGAGAAAGAGCATGAGGGGCCCCAAACTTGTCATTTTATAAGGAACCCACTCCTTTAATAACCATATGAATCACTTCTTATAAGAAGTCCCACCTCCCAGCACTGTTGCACTGGGGAAGAAATTTCCAGTGCATGCTTTGGGGGGTCATAGTTAAACCACTATAGACTATGTAATGAAACATGATCCAACCTTATGCTATCTATAAAAAAACCTCACCTCAAATATAATGATATACGTGGGTTGAAAAGAAAAGGTTAGAATATATATATTATATAAATGTTAATTTTAAAAAAGCATGACCATATTAATATCAGTTAAAGCATGCTTCAGAGCAAGGAAAATAGCTAAAGAAAAAAGGAGATATTACATAATGATAAAAAGATCAATCTACTGAGATGACATATCAATCTTAAGTATATGTACACCAAACAAAAAAATCTCAAAATACATGAGGCAAAACTGATAATGCTAAAAAAAAAGTGGCAAATCAAGAGTTATAACTGAGGACTTCAAATCTGAGTCTCAATAATTGGTAAAACAACTAAACAGAATTATCAAAAATACATACAATTTGAACAATACAATCAACCAACAGAAAATAACTGGCATAATAATCATTCCACCCAACAACAGCAGAATACATTCTTCCCTAGTACCCAAGGAAAACGCCAATACAGACTGCATTGTAGCCTATAAAAAAGAATTTAAATGTGAAATAAATGAAACAATACTATGTGTTCTCTGATGATAATGGAATCAAACTAGAAATCAATATATGAAGGACAACAGGAAAATTTCCAACACCCAAAAGACCAAGACACTTCTAAATAATTCAGGGGACAATGATGAAGTGTCAGGAAATTTTTAATACATAGATCTGAATGAAAATGGGAATATATCAAAATATGTAGGATAGAGATGAATCTAGAACTTGGAGAAAAATTTACAGTACCAAAAACATACATTAGAAAGGAGGAAAAGTCTTATATTAATAATCTAAGTACCTATTCTAAGAAACTACAAAAAGGACAGCATAATTAACCTAAAACAAATAAAAAGGGAACCATTAAGAAGATAAAACCAGAAACCGTTGATACTAAAAACTAGAAAAAATAATTTTAAAAATCAGTGAAAAAGTTAACTCTGAAATCAATCAAAGAAATTTAAAAAACCTAGCAAACTGACATAGGTGAGAAAAGACAGAAATCACCAATATACAGAATAAAATGGGAGACACTGGGGTATACATAGCCCTTAAAAAGATAATAAAGGGCTGCCTGTAATCCCAGCTACTCAGGAGGCAGAGGCAGGAGGATCACAAGTTCGAGACCAGAGGCAGTCTGCATAATTTAGCAAGAATCTGCCTGAAAAAGTTAAAAAAAAAAACAGGGGACTGGGGTTGCAGCTCAGTGGTACAGCACTTGCAAAGCATGCAAGAATGAGGCCCTGGGTTCAACCCCCAGTACACACATACACACACACACCAGCACATACAAAAGGATAACAAAGGAATGCTCTGAACAGTTTTATGGTCATAAATAAATGGATAAATTTCTTAAAAACTACGAAAATTCAAGGTGAACATGTGAGTAGTCCTATAATCATTAAAAAAAAAAATTGAGTTTGGTACCTAAAAGCTCCTAAAAAGCAATCTTTAGGCCTAGATAATTTCACTAGAAAATTCTATCAAAATTGACAGAAGCCAAAGACCAATTATACACAATTTCTTGCAAAAAATAGAACAGGACGGACTATTTCCTGTCCCATTTTATGAGAGTAGCATTACCCTGATACTAAATTCAGGTAAAGTACCAAAAAGAGAAAGGGAAGGAAAAAACCCTACCCAAAACACAAGACAAAAACGCGAGACCAGTATCTCTTATTAAACTAAGATACCCAAATCCTCAGCAAAATATTGGCAAATTGAGTACACTAATGTATAAAATCCCCCACACGTCTGTCAGTTTGCCGCACTGTGGGGGCTTGTGTGTTGCGATGAGGCTGAAAGCTATGCCACTGTAACCTCAGATATGAGCAAGGTTACCCATGGTGGACAGGTTTTCAGCTGAGCTTCCAGACTAAGACAGACTAGGGAGTAGGACCTGGGTAACCACTCCCAAAACAACTAGCCACTGAAAACCCGATGGATAGCAAAAAAACAGTGTCAGATATAGTGCTGGAAAATGAGCCCCTCAGGTTGGAAGGCACTCAAAAGACTACTGGGGAAGAGTTGCGTCCTCCAAGTGGAGTCTACCATGATGACGAAAATGGAGTAAAGCCCCAGGGTGCTCAACTTGCTGATGTGGCACGACTCAAAATGAGGAGAAACAACTATAAACATCCATTAATAATTGGAACATGGAATGTACGTAGTATGAATCTAGGAAAATTAGAAATCATTAAAAGAGAAATGGAGCACATAAACATTGACATTTTAGGCATCAGTGAGCTAAAATGGACTGGCATAGGCCATTTTGAGTCAGACATTCATATGGTCTACTATGCTGGGAATGATAAACTAAAGAGAAATGGGGTTGCATTCATCATCAAAAAAGACATCTCAAGATCTGTCATGAAATACAATGTTGTCAGTGATAGAATAATATCCATATGCCTACAAGGAAGGCCAGTTAACATGACTATTATTCAAATTTATGCACCCACCACTAAGGCCACAAATGAAGAAAGGGAAGACTTCTATCAGCTTCTGCAATCTGAAATAGATCAAACATGCAATCAAGCCATACTGATAATCACTGGTGACTGGAATGCAAAGGTTGGAAACAAAGAAGAAGGCTCAGTAGTTGGAAAATATGTTCTTGGTGACAGAAACGAAGCTGGAGATCGCATGATAGAATTTTGTCAGATCAATGACCTTTTCATTGCAAATACATTTTTTCAACATCATAAATGGAGACTATACACATGGACTTCACCAGATGGAAGATACAGGAATCAAATTGCCTACATATGTGCAAAGAGACGATGGAAAAGCTCTATACAAAAAGTCAAAACAAGACCAGGTGCTGACTGTGGATCAGACCATCAACTTCTCATATGCAAGTTCAAACTGAAGCTGAAGAAAATTAGAACAAGTATACGAGAGCCACGGTATGACCTTGAGTATATCCCACCTGAGTTCAGAGGCTACCTCAAGAATAGGTTTAATTCATTAGACACAAATGATAGGAGAACTGACGAGTTGTGGCATGACATAAAAGATATCATTCAAGAAGGAAGCAAAAAGTTCTTAAAAAGACAAGAAAAAAAGAAAAGACCAAATTACATGTCAAAAGAGACACTGGAACTTGCCCTTGAATGTTGAGCAGCTAAAGTAAAAGGAAGACATAATGAAGTTAAGGAACTAAACAGAAGATTTCAGAAGGCAGCTCAAGAAGACAAAAACAAATATTATAATGACATGTGCCAAGAGCTGGAGGCAGAAAACCAAAAGGGAAGAACACACTCTGTGTTTCTCAAGCTTAAGGAAGTGAAGAAAAAATTCAAGCCTCGAGTGGCAGTAGTGAAAGATTCTACAGGGAAAATATTAAATGATGCAGGAAACATCAGAAGAATATGGAAGAATACACAGAGTCATTATGCAAAAAAAGAATTGGTAGATGACCAACCATTCTAAGAGGTTGCATATGAAGAGGAACCAATGGTATTGAATGATGAAGTGCCTTGAACTTCCTTGAAAGAACTGGTGAAACACAAGGCTCCAGGAATTGATGGGATACCAATAGAGATGTTTCAACAAACAGATGCAGCACTAGAGGTGTTAACATGTTTATGCCAAGAGATTTGGAAAACAGCTACCTGGCCAACTGACTGGAAAAGATCCATATTTGTGCCTATTCCCAAAAAAGGGGATCCAACTGAATGTGTACACTATCGGACAATATCACTAATATCACACACAAGCAAAATTCTACTAAAGATTATTCCAAAGTGACTACAGTAGTATGTAGACAGGGAATTACCGGAAAATCAAGCGGGATTCAGAAGAGGGCGGGGAACCAGGGACATCATTGCTGATGTCAGGTGGATATTAGCTGAAAGCAGAGGATATCAGAAAGATTTCTATCTATTAACTATGCAAAGGCATTTGACTATGTGGATCATAATAAATTATGGATAACACTTCGGAAAATGGGAATACCAGAGCACCTAATTGTACTAATGAGAAATCTGTATGTGAACCAGGAGGCAGTTGTTCAAATAGAACAAGGAAACACTGCTTGATTTAAAGTTGTGAAAGGTGTGCATCAGGGCTGTATACTTTCACCCTATCTCTTCAATTTATACGCTGAGCAAATAATCCAAGAAGCTGGACTTTATGAGGAAGAACGCGGCATCAAGATTGGAGGAAAACTCATTAACAACTTGCATTATGCAGATGATACAACTACTTGCTGAAAATGAAGATTTAAAACATTTCCCAATGAAGATCAAAGATCACAGCCTTCAATACGGGTTGCAAATATACATCAACGAAACAAAAATCCTTACGACTGGGTCAGTATGCAACTTCACAATAAATAGAGAAAAGATTGGAGTTGTCCAAGATTTTGCTTTGCTTGGCTCTATAATCAACACCTGTGGAAGCCGCAGTCAAGAAATCAAAAGACACATTTGCTCTGGAAAAAGCTGTGGCAAAAGATCTCCTTAGAGTATTGAAAAGCAAAGATGTCACATTGAAGACAAAGGTGTGTCTGACTCATGCCATGGTATTTTTCAGTTGCATCATATGGTTATGAAAGCTGGACATTGAATGAGGAAGACAGGAGAAGAATTGATGCTTCTGAATTATAGTGCTGGAGATGTCTATTGAATATACAATGGACTGCCAAAAGAACCAACAAATCTGTCCTAGAAGAAGTACAACCAGAGTGCTCCTTGGAAGCAAGAATGGCCAGACTGCATCTTACATGTTTCGGACATATAGTCAGGAGAGATCAATCTCTAGAGAAAGACATCATGTTTGGGAGAGTGGCAGGTCAACGCAAAAGAGGAAAACCCTCCACCAGATGGATTGACACAGTGTCTGCCACAATGGGCTTAAACATAAATAAGATCGTGTGCCTGGCACAGAATGGAGAAGTGTTTCTGTGTACTGCACATAGGGTCGCTATGAGTCGGATTCGACTCGAGGGCACCTAACAACAACAACCACCACATAATCAGTCTAATGAGGAAATATCACTGATGATATTAATTGATACATAAAGAATCATTGACAAAATTTGGCATGTTTTTAGTGTAAAAATTCTCATCAAGCTAGGATGAGAGGGATAATCTCTTCAACTTAATAAAGAACATCTATAAAAAAATCTCCTTCTAATATTATACTTAATAGTGAAGTACTAAACCCTTTTTCCCTAAAATTCCAAGCTCTTGCCATTCTTATGTGACACAGCATTAGAAATTCTTACCGGCACAACAAGGAAGAAAAGAAATAAAAGATACTATTAGGAAAGGAAGAAATAAAACTATTCCTATTTGTAGATGGGGTGGGGGTTTAGCTCAGTTGGTAGACTGCTGAACTGTACTCTCTGGGGCCCTGGGTTCGATCCCCAGTACCATAGAAGTGGGAGAAGGCTGTAGCAGACCACTCCTGAAACAATCCTGGAACAATCAGCCATCAAAATGAGTGTCACTGTGAATTAGATCTGAGTCAACAGCACCTAACAACAATAACAATTTGTAGATGACATGATTGTCTATATAGAAAAATGTTCACAGGATCTTCAAAAGCATTCCTAGAATTAATAAATGATTTCAGCAAGGCTGCAGGATGCAAAATCAATAAAGAAAAAAGCAATAAAACTAATCAAAACATATACATTAAATGTACAATATCAACTGTACCTCAGAAAACTTTTAATCACATTTCTGTATGCTAACAGTGAGCATGTAGAAACAAAAAAACATTATACTATTTAAAATCTTTCCACAGAGAGACTTGGGGTATAGCTCAGTGGTAGATAGTTTACCTAACATGTACAAGGACCTGGGTTCATTCCCCAGCACTACCAAGAAAAAAAATTTTTTTTTCTCCAAAGAAACTGAGTTATAATACAACACATATAGTATATACATCCTGTGCATTACAAAATCCTCTGAAAGAAATCAAAGAAGACATAAATAAATGGAGAGACATACCTTGTTCATGGATTAGAAGGTTCAATATTAGTAAAGATGTTGATTCTAACTGATACATAGGTTTAATGTAATTCCTGTCAAAATCCTAGAAAGATTTTTTTATATAGTCAAGCTTATTCTAAAATTTGTAAAGAAAAACACAGACCCTAGAATAGCTAAAATAATTTTTCAGAGGAAGAAAACAGTAGGAGGAAACACTCTGGTATTGTTAAAGTTTATCATGTAACTATAGTAACAAGACAATGTTACTGATGGAGGGATAGACACCTAGGTCAGTGGAACAGGATAGAGAACACAGAAATCAGCCCATACAAACATGCCCACCTGATTTTTAATGGACATGCAGAATCAAATGGAGGAATAATAGTCTTTTCAGGAAATGGTACTGGAGCAACTGGACATTCAGTGGCAAAAAGCTCACATTCACACACACATTTCCTAAACCTCATTCTTTATATGAAAATAAATCCAAAATTAAAGGAATTAAATGTAAACTATAAAACCTTCGGAAAAAATACAGGAGAAAATCTTCAGGACTGAAGATTTGGAAAAGAATTTTGGGTCATGATACCAAAGCACAATTCTTAAGAATATAATCAAAATTATTTTTTTCTCTGCCAAAGACTGAGTGAAATGAGTGAAAAAGACAAGGTACAAACTGGGAGAAAATATTTGCAAACCATGTATCTGAGAAAATTGTATCTGTAATATTTAAAAAGCTTTAAAATATCAACAATAAGCAAATTTCCAACTCATAAAAGGCAAAAGACTTGAATAGTTGAAAAGATGTTCACTAGCAGTTGTCATTAGGGAAATGTAAATTCAAACTCCAATGATGTACCACCACCTGTCTGTAGGGGTAGCTACAATAAAAATAATAGTGATGATACCAATCACTAGTGAAGATGGGTAGAAATTGGATCGCTCATACATTGGTACTAGGAATGTAAGATAGTAGAATGGTACAGCTACTGTGGAAAACAGTTTGACAGTTTCTTCGAAAGCTAAACACGAATTCCCTACACAACACAAGAATCGATCTGTTGGGCATTTATCCCAGAGGAATGAAAATTTATGTTTATAAAATACCTGTACAAATGTCCACAGTAACTTTATTTGGAATAGCTCCGAAGTGGTTATTCAAATTTCCTTTTACAGGGGAGTAAACTGTTGGCCCACCATACTGTGGAATACTATTGGTAATAAAAAGAAATAAATTATTGATACATATAAACACAGGGATGGATCTCAAATTATGGTAAGTGAAGAAAGTTATACATACTGTGTAATTCCAGTTATGTAACTTACTTGAAATGACAATCAGGTTAATGGTCACCAGCCTTTAGAGATGGAAGAGGGAGAGAGTTGGCCAATGCTGCAAAAGGAATCTTTGTGTTGGGTCTGTCCTGTATCTTGATGGTGGCAGTTGTCACCAAATGTACACATGTAATAAATATGGATAGGGCTAAATGCACATGCCCAATGAATATATGTGAAATTAGTGAAATTAGAATAAGGTTTATGATTGTATCAAGGTTAATTTCCTGGTTATAATATTGTTCTTTATATTTATATATTGTATATATAATATATATTGTATATATAAATATATATAATATATATTTATATATTGTTATTATAGAAGATATTTCCATGGGGTAAAAGGAGTGAAGTACTTACAGGATCTCTCTACATTATTTCTTACAACTGCTTATAAATCTACAAATAGCTCAAAATAAAACATTAATTCACATACAGATGAATAACTTTGCACCTCTACTCATCATGTGCAACATTGCACTCCAAATGGACCAAAGACCCCAATGTAAGAGCTAAAACTATAAAATTCTTAGAAGAAAATATAGACATAAGTCTTCATGAACTTGGAGTAGCAATGATTTCTTAACTATGTCACAAAAATCATATATAATGCCCTAGATTCTAAAATAGATTTCATAAAAATTAAAATTATTTTGTGTTTCAAAGGACATTATCAAGAAAGTAAAAAGATAATTTGCAGAAGGAAAAACTTTAAATTGTATATTCTCTAAGGAGCCATATTTTATGTATATGTTTAACATATTTAATACATATAAAGAACTCTTAGAACTCAATCATAAAAAGACAAATGACTTATTTTAAAAATGGACAAAGATAAGGTGTGATGGCACATACCTGTAATCCCAGCACTTGGGAGGCGGAGATAGGAGGATCATAAGTTTAAGACCAGTTGAGGCTACATAATGGGACCTTATATCCAAAAAAACTGCAAAAGATGTGCACAGACGTTTTTCTAACTATGTGCACATGGCCAGTGAGCCTGTGAACAGATATTCCCATCATTAGCCATCAGAGAAGTACAAATGAAAACCATATTCCACACTTACTAGGATGGCTTTCATTAAGAAGGCAGGTAAGATGAGCACTGTGATGCATGCCTGTAATCTCTGTGACTCAGGAGGCTAAGGTGAGACGATCATGGCCAAAGACAGCTTGTGTAATTTAGACCCTGTCTCCAAATAAAAAGTTAAAAAATGAATTTGAGGTGCAGCTCAGTGGTAGAGGACTTGCAGAGCATGTGTGAGGCCCTGCATTCAACCTCCCAGTACTGCAAAAAAAATTTTTAAAAAGAGAAGTAATAACAAGTATTGGTGAGGGTTTAGGGAAACTGGAACTCCCATCCATTGCTGGTGTGAAGGGCAGCTTTAGGAAACAGCCTGGCAAGTCCTCGAAATGTTCAACAAAAAGTTACCATATATCCCAGCTGGTCCAGTCCTAGGTTTATACACTCACAAAAACTGCTACACAAATGTTCATAGCAGCTTTATTCACAATGGCCAAAAATTGAAAATGTCTCAAATGTCTACCAGCTCATAAATGGATACACAAAAGTGGTATATCTGTTCAGTGGAATATTACTAGACAATAAAAAGAAGTGAAGTGATACATGCTGCAACATGAGTAAATCTTGAAAACATTATCCTAAGTGAAAGAAGCCAGTCACACAAGGCTCATGTTTTGTTTGATTTTATGTATCTGAAATGTCCAAAACAGGCAAATCCATAAAGATAGAAAGTAGATTAGCCCAGGAGAAGGGGGATGGCAAGGTGACTGCTAACAGGTGTAGAATTTCTTTTTGGGGTGACAAAAATATTGAAAAATTGATTATAGGAACTAGGACTATAAGTAAGTGGTAGAGTGTGTGCTGAGCATGTGTAAAGCCCTGGGTTCAATCCCTAGCACCAAATAAATAAATAGACAGTTGATCATGATAAGGATTGCATAACTGTGAATATACTGAAAATGGTTGAATTATACACTTTGGGTGAATTGTATGAAATAGAAATTACAGCACAGTAAAGCTGATACAAATAAAGGAAACACTTTTTTAAAAGGTTAAGGTATGTATAGTATGATTATTATCTCACACCTTTTAATACATAAATTGTTTCATCTCCCATCCGTTAGTCAATGATGATTTGGATACAGACAAGGCCAGTATGTTTCTTAATGCCCTCTAGAAACTAGAGAATTTCTAAACAAGTTAGTGGTAAACAAG
Organism: Pedetes capensis; assembly: GCA_007922755.1. Taxonomy (NCBI): domain Eukaryota; kingdom Metazoa; phylum Chordata; class Mammalia; order Rodentia; family Pedetidae; genus Pedetes; species Pedetes capensis. Next base: position 134,622 of record VMDO01001607.1, read on the forward strand.
AATCTGAAGACACATGCCTCTAAAATCTCAGACTATTTTTACACCCATTGACACACACACCACTCTTAAGTATATAGGAATACATGTATAGGTTAGATATGCATACAAAATACATCTTGATCCTCTGCTAGTTACAGGCCAGTCTGGTCTGTGGATTAAAGAAAGGACTGCAGGGCCTCCTGATTTTGTACAATTAGCCTCTTTTGGGATACTGTATAACTTTTAAAAAGGTACATTCAAAACAGTAGATAAACTTTCTACTCTAGACAAATGTGCCTATCATTAAGCCAAATTTCACTGTATTTCTTGAGGAGCATCAACATTGTATCTACTGGCTTTTAACTAATCCTGTTTGCTCCTTTTCAGCTTCCTAGTGAGGATCCTGAAATTTTCGAAGTTTCGTCCAAGTGTCTGTCTATACTGGTTCAGCTGTATGGAGGGGAAAACCCAGATAGCCTGTCTCCTGAGAATCTGGAAAGCTTTGCTGAGTTACTGACATCCAAAGAGGACCCAAAGGAGCAGAAGCTTCTGTTGAGGATTCTCAGGAGAATGGTGAGTCCCCCTAGAAATGGGGGGGGGGTATGGTGGGTGCTGTCTGTGGCACCCACATGGGCAGGGAGTAGTTGCTTCTTGGACCTAATTTCAGATTTCCAGAAAAGTTGCCAAGTTAGTAAAACAACCTTTCTTCACAGTCACCTGTTACTAACATTGATCATATTCTGCCTATCTGCATATACACATTCTTTTTTCCTAGACCATTTGAGAGTAAATTAGAGACATTGTTCCTCCACACTCTTTAATATGTTAGTATGTTTCCTTTAAAAAAAAAAGGATATTGTCTTCAACTATCGTAATCAAAATCAGGAAATACAGTAATCAAAATCAGGAAATTTAACATTGAGTCAATTCTTTTACTACTGTGCAATCTGTATTCCAATTCTGTCTAATAATTTATATGGGTTTCTTCCAGCATAACATACTAGGATTATGTAAATTAATCTGGAAAAGTCTTGGCTGCCTTTCTTTGTCTCTCAAGACATTTTTTGAAAAATATTTTTCAGGGAGTATGCAGCATGCCCCTGATTTGGGATCTGTGTGATATTTCCTCATAATTAGATTCATGAATACCTCTGAAGTGATATCATTCCTTCTCAATCCTCCATGTCTGGAGGCTTATGATGTCTGTTTACCCGTTACTAGTGGTGTTAATTTGGGTCACTCAGTTTCGTCAAGGAGCAGTTGTATTTTAATTTTGTAATGACTGCAAAATAGAGATTTCTAATTCCCAACGTTTCTAACTCCCAGCTTTCTGTTCTCGGGAAAAACATTCCTTCTGCCCAATCTATTTTATTTAACTTTCTTTTAAAAATATATGGAGCTGATATCTGTTTGAAAATACTTTTGAAGACACTTAGTTGTTTATTTTTTTTTTCCTACAAAAAACATTACCCTATTGACTTTGAAGGCCATCTCTTATGGTAGCCAGTGTTGAAGTTAATGAAGGGTGGAGTCCTGTTTGACTTCCCCTGGTTTGTCAGTCTGTGCTGTCTTCTAGACCCTACTTATTATATCAAGGTGCCCTTTGGCAGAGTGAGGCTATGGATGCCTCAGAGAGTTATGCTCAGAACAACTCTGGTGTCAAGTTGATAAGTAGACAGTGGCAGCAAGTGATCCAGCTGAATCCACAGGACAGGTGATGGGTGGGAGAACTAGAAGGGAGGCAGCGTGATACTCCCTCTTCACTGCTGGGCTATGCTTTTGCACAGCCACATCTCCTGATCCCCACATGAGACTCACTGTCTCCGTAGAGTGTCAGGATGACAACTTGGTCTAAGCCAGTCTCATGGTGCAGGGGATGAGACTTCTGAGGACAGCAGATCCTGGAGATGTGAGTGCACCAGCCCGCACCAGGTGGCCCTGAGCCACACAGGAAGACAATTCCTTCCTTTGATGATTCAGGGCACAAGTCTCAGTTTAATACTACCGTTTCTTTAGCACCACTCTAATCCTTCAGATGGGGAGAAGGACCTGACAAGCCACTCCCAAGAAAATCAGCCATTGAAAACCGTATGAATAGCAAAGAAGTGTTGACAATAGTGTTTCACCTATTGTACGGTCTCTATGAGTCGGACTCGGACTTGATGGCACCTAACAACAACAATAACAAATCCTTTAGATTCTCACTTTTTAATGGAGAGCAAGCCTCACGGGCTTTCAACTTTACAGTGGAGATAAGGCATTTCTATAAATATTATGTTATTTAAGGAAAAACAGTGATTCCATCTGAAGGCAAGTACTGGAGGCCCTCCTTATTCATGGGGGAATATGTCCCAGTACCCCCAGGAGATTCTGAAAAGCTCAGGTAGTATTGCACCTCATATAGTCAATGTTTTTTTTCCCTATACATACATACCTGTGATAAAGTTTAGTTTGTAAATTAGGCACAGTAAGAGATTAACAATAAAATAGCATAATTATAATAGTACTGTAGTAAAAGTTATGTGGGGCTGGGATTTAGCTCAGTTGGTAGAGCGCTGCTCTGCAGTCTCTGAGATCCTGGGTTTGATTCCCAGCACTGCAAAAATGGGAGAAGGATGTGGCAGTCCACTCCCAAGGCAATTCTGAAACAATCAGCTATTGAAAACCTTGAGGGTCACTATGAATCGGACATGACTCAATGACACCGAATAACAACAACAAAAGTTATGTGATTCTCTCAAAGTATCTTATTGTACTCTATTCACTTTTCTTCTTGTGATGGTATGAGATGTTACTTAGAGGAAGTACTTTGTGCCTTTTTCTTTTCTTTTATTGAGACAAGCTCTTCCTATAGCTAGCCTTGAACTCACAATCCTCCTGCCACAGCCTCTTGAGGGCTGGGAGTACAGATATGAGCCACCATGGCCAGCTTACTTTGTGGTTTCCATTCAGCATATCTGAATTGACAGAATTACTATTGTTATGCTTTGGAGCCATTAGTCAGCAAAATGTGATACTATTAGACAGTCTAATAACTGAGACTGCTACACTAAGTTGGTAACAAGTGGGTAGCATATGTAGGATGGATACACTAGACAAAGGAGTGATTTGTGTCCCAGGTATAATGCCACAAGATTTTATCACACTACTCAGAACTGTGTGCAATTTAAAACTTATGAATCGTTTATTTCTGGAAATTTCTGGACCATAGTTTACCAAACTGAAACTGCAGAAAGCAAAGCAGTGGATAATGGGAAACCATTGTGCTGAGAATATGATAATACAGATGATACATAGGTATGGCAAAAGTGTTAATATGGTAGAAAATGACAAAAAAAGAAAAGTTAATTTAGTAGGTGTTTCCTAAAAGCTTGGAAAATGTCGGTCTAATACCCAATCTGGTTTTTAGAGATGTGTACAATTCCTTCTGTGAACATTTTGGGGCCAGATATGTTGTAGAATTCAGAATTTTGAGATTTTTGACATAATGCTTACATGTTATATTGTGTGTTAGCCATTGGAGATAACATTATCCCTATACTTGGGAGAAGGATGTGGCAGACCACTCCCAAAACAATCCTGAAAACAACCAGCCATCAAAGACCCTGTGGTGATCAGTATGAGTTGGACACAACTTGATAGCACCTAACAACAACAACAACATCCCTATACTGTGCATGGCCTATATGGGATCATGTCAGCTTTTGCTACCAAATATTGTTTTGAACCAAACTTATTTAAAAAAATTTAGAGCTTTATGGATTTTAGAATTATAGATAAGAGATTACAGATCTGTCTTTGGATATAAATTACATCATTTTCTAAAACACTGATCAAATAAATCATGCAGAAAACAAATTAGACTCCATCTTGGTCAAAATGACCCCATTCACCACCTTTTGATTTGTTTTTCTATTTAAAATGATTTCTGCAGTGTTTGACCACTGTGTAGGGCCATGCACGTTTTGTTTGTGGAAGAAAAGTTGAGCGCAAGTGCCTTTTACCTACGTATCCTTTTTGTTTTTTATTGTGGTAAAATATACATAACATAAATTTTACTATTATAGCCATTTTTAAGTATACAGATCAGTTGCATGAACTATGTTATCATGCAGTCATCACTACTATCCACTTCTAGAACTTTTTATTCTTCCTTAACTGGAATTCTGTATCCATTAAACACCAATTTCCTGTGCCTGCCGCCCCTAGCTTTTAGCAACCACCATTCTATTTTTTGTCCTTATGAAATTGTCAGCTTTTGGTACCTTGCAGAAGTGAACCATACATTATTTGTTTTTTTGTGTCTGGCTTATTTTGTGTAGCATAATGTCTTCAGGATTCATCCATGTCATAGCATGTATCAGAATTTTCATTCTTTTTAAGGCCAAATAATATTTTATTGTATGCATGGGATCTACTAATCTACCAATGGCCAGTTGGGTGGTTTCACCTTTTCTGCCTAAATTGTTTTTTTCTTTTACTTATCTCTGTGTTATTATTGGGATTAACTCATGGATTCTTCTTCTATTCAGTCTATTTGAATCCATAGCTGCCCAGGATTTGGCTAGTGAGAACCTCTTCTGTATATTCAGTTGACAGGTTCCTTTATTTACTTTTTTTTGTTAAGCACTTCCCATCAAAACATGATATCCAGGCTGAACTTCTGCCTTTTCCATGCCGTACTGCTGGAATCTTCAATTCCTCCAAGGAACTATGGAACTTTTTTGTGTGATTTTTAGAAAAAAGATGCAAAAATGTACTGGGTTAAAGCTAGCACAACTGTTCATTTGCTTAACAAGAAAAAGAGCCCAAGAATCACTATGTACTTTTCCTGCCGTCTCCTGGAGGATAGATACCCCATAATCACTCTCACCTCTTGCTGTCTCTAATTTAGCTGTTCAAGAATGCCTGGAATACATACAAGCCAGCCATCTGTGTTAGATGTTTTGCATCCTCCGAAAACTCCTTAAATTGCCCTGGGGTCAGTCCATGTTGAGTTCACATCATAATAAAACATATGATCAGAGATTCTGCAGGCCCCAGTCAGCTCCGTTGTGGCCTTCAACTTGCCCATCCTGAAGCCCAGTTCTTCACCTGACTCCTGAGTGTAGTACATGTGGAGAGGAACAGAAGCAGGTTCTCCAGAGGATACTGCGACACCAGCACACACTTCCAGCCTCATCAGTCCTCCTTCCTCTTGGTCAGGCGGCCCCCCATCCCGCACTGTGGCAGCCACTGTTTTGTAACTGCTGGAGGCAATCACTCCTGGTTCTCATCTTCCCATTGCCCTTGTTTCAGGGTAGCCTTATTCTTTGTTGTAGCTTGAGCGTGTTATAGTGTCTGACGTGTAAAAAATGGCCATCAGGTGTCGATTACCACCATGTGCTGGGCCTGTGGGAAGGGCTTGTGGTACTTCCTCTCATTTTTATCTTCACAGCAATTCTAGGGATCAGTCTCAGTGATGATTCCCATTTCACAGGTTAAAAACTAAGGCTCAGTGAGCTCAGAGAATGTTCCCAAGGCTCCCACCTGGGAAATGGCAGAGCTCGTATCAAACCCAGGTTGGATTTCCCCTGGCCAATGCTCTTTTCCAGGAACCTGTCCCCTTACTGCCATTCTACCCAGTACTGGTTTGGTTTCTGTAGACATTCTCCAAGCTGAATTTGACTGAACTTTGATCTAGAAGGCACCTATGTGACTCATTCCTTTATTCCTAGAAAAGTAAGTAATAGATGGAGTTATTGCTGTGTGTGAAGCAGTGCGTTGGGGATACTGAAGCAGTAAGATATGATTTTCCTGCTTCCTGCCCTCAAATCCTCTGACCAGAGAGACACAGGCACAACTAATTTAATTACAAAACAATGCAGTCAGCATTGCAGTGGTGGAGCCTGCAAAGTTCCAGGTGAGCCACCCCACTGGGGAGAAAGTTGGCAAGGAGGTAAACTGTGCATTGAAGGGTGTGTTGGTGTTCCACACAGGGACAATGAAGAAGCTTATCCTCAGTAAAGGCCCAGAGATCCATGGGGCCAGATAAGGGAACAAAAGAAACAGGCCAGGAAAGGCCATAGGCTACCACAGCTGTCCATTAATGGCATGTGGAGTTTAGACATTGTCATTGGAATTAGGAAATTCTGGTCTCTGAAACAAAAGGGCAGTGGCAGCATCTCAATTGAATTCCTGTTGTCTTGATTGTGAAATAAAGCTTTACCGTCATACCCAGCATGGACTAGGAATTTATCAAGTATCTACTGAGCTGAATAAGAATCATCCATAAATATAAGAATTTTATCACTCTCAGTTGCTCACTTCTGCTCTTCAGCCCGTGTTTCAGCTCCTTTTAGTGCCTCACAGACACACAGGCCAGCCTGAAGCATTTTGCTTGTCCACAGGCTGATGCATCCATCTGCCCCGCAGCATCCTGGCCAAGTACTGAGGAATGGATGGGGTTGGATATGCAGATGGACAGAGGTCAGGAACACGGGGGATATAAATAGAGACTTCCTGGAATGTTGAGACCTGCCTCTCAGGCTCAGTTCACTGGGGCAGAGGAGCCAGATGCAACAGGGAATTGGGCCAGTCTAGATTTGTAACCTGGTGTTAGTAATTGGTTAAGCAGGCCTGATAAATGCATTCTCTTGATTGTAAGAAGTTAGTAAGGGAAGCCAGGTACGGTGGTGCTTGCCTCTAATCCCAGCAACTTGGGAAGTTGTGGCAAAAGGATCACAAGTTTGAGGCCAGAGGCAGCCTGTGTGACTTAGTGAGACCTTGTCTCAAGGTAAAAAGTAAAAAATGGGCTGGGGTGCAGCACAGTGGCAGAGCACTTGCAAAGTATGTATGAGGCCCTGGTTTCAACCCCCCAGTTGGAAGGAAGGAAGGAAGGAAGGAAGAAAGGAAGGAAAGGGAGAGGAGGGGAGAGGAGAGGAGAAAAGAGGAGGGGGAGAGGGAGAAGCTCCTTGAGAATCTACCTCTGAGCATGGTTATTATATGCACACTCTTGCCTGGTTGGTGGTGGTGGTAGGTGCCGTTGAGTCAGATCCGACTCATAGTGACCCTATCTACAACAGGATGAAACACTCCCCAACGCTGGGCCATGCCTGGCACTGTCAGTACTTCTCTTGTATTCATAGGGTTTTCAATGGCTGATTGTTTTGAGATTGCTTCAGGAGTGGATTACCACATCCTCCTCCCATTATTGTGATGGTGGAGATTGAATTTAGTGCCTCAGCACAGAGCAAGACTCTGCCAAATGAGTTAAAACCCAGCCCCTCTTGCATGGAGCACATCTAAAGAGAAGGATGTTCTGAGCTAGTCAGGGCATCTCTTTTAAAGCCCTGATGGGGAATTTTCCTCCTCTTCCCAAAGCTGAGTGAGCCTGGATGGACTTAAAGAGGGTGACCCTGGAATATGTGTGGCCCCATAACTTGCAAGGCCAGGTAATGAGCATGTCAGTGACTGGTAAGCTGTGGTTAGTAGAGACATCTTGGGGAATAATGTGGCAGATCTCTCCCTGTAACAAGAAAAAAAAGTCCCTAGATTCTTGACATTCCTCTTTAAAGTCCCGGTCTTGTGACAGTAAGTTTCTAAAACCATAATTTTCACTGCTAAATTAAAGAACTTGTTGTTAGGTGTCATCTAGTTGGTGTGCGACTCATAGTGACCCTATGTACTAACAGGTGAAACACTGTTGTCAGTGCTTCTCTGCTATTCATAGGGTTTTCCATGGCTGATGGTTTTTTGGGAGTAGGTTGTCAGGTCCTTCTCCCAAGCTTACAGCACCTGGTGTTCCCAGGTGGTCTCCCATCCAAGTACTGGCCAGGCCCAACCCGGTATAGCTTCTGAGATCTGACAGGATTGGACACCACCGTGGTATAGCTGCAGGCAAAATTAGAGAAATAGGATATTTAATTTCTGGTAATGGAGTTGGGATGTGTTTTGTCTCTAATGTACTGTTCCTTACTCGGTGTATATTCAGAACATTCAGAGAAATTTGGGAAAACTTGATAATTTAATTATCATAATTTACAGGGCAATTAGGATGTTTTATAATTATATCATGTGTTTTTGCTTTAAAAATGTGATGGAAATCCTTCAAATATCTCCCAAGTTTACCTATCCCTTAAAGTTGGTATCAATGGGAGTTTTCCCAGGGTAATGATTGTAGATTAGCTACTTGTTTTTTAATTAAAGCTACTTACTCCAACATATTGACTGCTCATGAACCACAAGGAACCTGTCCAGTGCCTAAAATTGGCTTAAATTTATGCTGTTGACTACTCTGCAGAAACAGGCTGTCTGTGGAGGGTGATTACAATAAGCTAACATTGCTAACTTCCTGTTACCTGGCCCATCTACGTGGGCAGCAGAGGTGGCAGAGTGGATCTGGGAGAACATTCTGAAGATGATTAGTTTTCAGATGTATAACAAATACCTTTTCCTTGGAGATTCTTTACCCAACAGCCTTCAAAAAGCCTAGCTGTGCTCCCTTTCATTTTCCTTCCAAATTCCTTTACCTTCTACATGAGAACAGACATGCTGTTGTGAAAATTAGTATAATATAGCATTTCTTCATTGGCAGAGTCTTTGAAGCTTTAGAGACCAGATGAAGAAATTAGGAATTCTACATCTGCTCTTTTTCTATTTTAGGACCAGGTTGAGTTGTAGAATTTAGAATCAAAAGAGACCTAATTTCTACCACAAAAGTAAAGTAATATTCTTTGAGGTACAACAGAAGGGCAAAATGATGCCTCTGGCTGCAACAATGGGCACAAACATAAAAAGATCATGTGCATGGCACAGTATTTCAATCTCTTGTACATAGGATTGGTAAAATCGGATCTGACTCTATGGCACCTAACAACTACAACAACTCCCTCCTAACTTACTTGTGTCGTGGTTAAGACTTTCTGTTTCTGACTTCTTTTTTCTTTTTCTTTTTCTTTATTTTGAGGAGTACTTGGGGTTTGAACCCAGGGCCTTGAACAAGCACTCTACCACTGAGGTACAACTCCATCCCCTTTTTGTTTTTACCTTGAGACAGGGTCTCCCTAAGTTGTGTAGGCTACCTCTGGCCTCAAATGTGTGATCCTCTTACCTCCCCCTCCCAGTTGCTGGGATTAGGACATGAGCCACCACATCTGGCTGACTTATTTCCTTAAAGGAAAAAAGAATGAGGATTGGTGTGAATCTAGTGAAATTTTTGAAAGAAACAGTATTTACCCAAATCATTACAAAGCAAAAGTCATCAATTTTTTCCTTGACTCCATACACACTCCCTTTTGTAGTCACGCTAGGTTAGCCTTTTCTGCCAATGGTTACCATAGGGTATGCAGGTTTGTTCAGGGACTCTGAATGATTTTTCTGCCTCTTTCCAACAAAGAAAAAAAAAATCTTGCCTAGACTTCTACTTAATTCCCCAAGGAGACATTCTGGCAATTTGGACAAGGCAAATAGTGGAAAGGAATGGCTGGTGGAATAGGATCATTTATAGCCAGTGTCCCTCAAGGCTCTGTCTCCCATGTTGTTTGCTGTTTGTTGTTAAAATAAGAGTCCACCTGAGCCTTGAGGAAATTTGTTGATTCTTCTCATAGATATCCTAAGGATTTGCCTGTGACAGAGAAGGCTTCCTTCAAATCCATTCTAAGCCTGTCTTCAAAAAGCCTAGCTGTGCTCCCTTTCATTTTCCTTCCAAATTCCTTTATATTCTACATGAGATGTGTCCTTTACATTCTACATTTACAGTCTACATTTTGGAAAATAAAATAACAATTCTGATAACAATTCTTGATTATAAAGACACTCATTGCACTATGCCTGCAGCCATACCACTGTGGCATCTGATCCTCTCAGGAAGCTAAACAGGATTTCTTGGCACACATCAGCCCCTCCCTGCTCCCCTCCCAACCAAGCTCCCCTCCCAACCAAGGCTAAAAAAGCTAAAAGGCTGGCTGCCCCCACCCCCCTCTTTTCCCAGTCCCAGGTGTCCCACCCCAGCAGTATAATTTTTCTTCTGTTTTGACTTCTTTTCTCAGGAGAATCAGATCGCTTGCCTTTTCCTGAAATTCTGACAAATAAACTATGTCCCCAGCTTCTCTATGGAGCCTCTTCCTCCTTCAGGTTCCTATTGCCACTTATGACACATTGCCACTCCTCTTTGTTATAAAAAGTTTCAAAGCACAGAAAAGCTGAAAGAATAGTACAATGTTGTTGTTAGGGGCTGTTGAGTCAGTGTCCAACTCATAGCAACCCTCCGAACAACAGGGGAAACACTATTGTTAGTGCCTCTCTGCTATTCATAGGGTTTTCAATGGCTGATTGGTTTGGGGGAGGGGATTGCCAGGTCCTTCTCCCAAGCCTAAGCCCCTGGTGTTCCCAGGCGGTCTCCTATCCAAAGACTAACCAGGCCCAATCCTGCTTAGCTTCCTGAGAGGATCAGATGCCACAGTGGTATGGCTGCAGGCATAGTGCAATGAGTGTCTTTATAATCAAGAATTGTTATCAGAATTGTTATTTTATTTTCCAAATCATGTGAAAGTAAAGATATCGTGACATTTGGCTTCTAACCACAATACCATCATCAACACCTAAGAAAATTAACATGTTTTCATAATATTGTTAATATCTGGTTCATATTTAATTTTCCCTAATTGTCAAACCATGACTTTTATAGTTTTATTTTTTTTCAAACCATATTCCAACCAAATCTCACATACTGAATTTTTTTCCAGTGCTGGGAATTGAACCCAGGGCCTCAAGCTTGCTAGGCAAGCACTCCACCACTGAGCTATAACTCCAGCCTTCACATACTAAATTTGATTGATGTTTTCTTGGTCTCTTTATTTAGAAGACTCTTTCTGCTTTTTTTTCCCCTATTAATTTTTATTCATTCATTCATTCATTCATTCATTCATTCATTTAAAGATAGGGTCTCACTATATAGCCCAGGCTGGCCTGGAACTCACATTGATCCTCCTACCTCAGCCTCCAAGTGCTGGGATTACTGGCATGCACACCTACACCTGGTTCTTGAAATTGATTTTTTTTTAAGAGTTTAATCAGTTGTCTTGCAGAGTGTCCCACATTCTGGAATAGTACAGTTTTTGCTCAGTCCATTTTAGGTCGGGACATCTCACTTGGGTAATGCTAAGTTGGGCTGCTTGGTGAAGGTTCCGACTGCCACATCTTTCCCTCAGGCAAGTGCGAGCTTCCCTTGCAATGCCTGAGCCATCCTTGGAGACATACGCTGGCACTGTGTGAATATCCCTACTCCCCACATCAACAGTTTTTTAAAGCAAAAAGTAAAAACCATGAAAATAAGATAATGTTTGTGGAGCAAAGGAAATGGTTAATTTTTAAGCACCAGGGGTAAAACATTTAACAGTAACAGATACAATATTCCTTCAGAGATGAGCTGCCATTAAAAGAGCTTCCTTCAATGGTAGTAATTCATTGAGATTCTACCCAAAGTAAGTTGTAAGTAAAAAGCAAAGAGTCTCTGGAATTTTTTCTATATTCTGTTGCTTTCTAACAACCTACAGGGACCAAACAAACACAAACAAACAAAAAACTATTAGGAATCATTTATTCAAACCTCAAGTATTCCCACTTATCAGAATTATTATCTGGTTCAATTTACAGTGATTATAAATTACTATGGTACTTTCTTGATTCTTAGTGATCATTTTGACCATTATCAACTTCACTATGTAGCTTTTTACATGTGTAATGCTACAGATTCCCTTGGTAATTTGAGATTTCTTTGATGATCTGCTTTCAGTAAAGCCATTCTCAAAATAGTGATTATTCAAAACGTGTTAAGTATTAGCATGAGCATGTTTGAAAAACATTTCCTTGCAAAAGGCAATGAAAATTGTTCTGGAGGATGTTCTCATGAACACCTACATTAAATGTTTCTAGTTTTTGTTTTTTAAGTAATATTTTAAATAGAAGTAGTCTATATTATACAGATTGTTAATAAATATTTTTCATATGCTGTTGTTAGGTGCTGCTGAATCAGGTCCAACTCATAGCTACCCTTTGTACAGCAGTACAAAATACTACCCCAAACTGTACCATGCATACCATCTTTTTATGTTTGAGCCCAGTGTTGCAGCCACTATGTTTCTTCTTATTTTGAGTCATGCCACATCAGTAAAAGGAAATCCCAGGGGCTATACTCCATTCTAGTCATTAAGGGTGACTCTATTTTAAGGAGGCAACTCTTCCCCAGTCATTTCTTGAATGCCTTCCAAGCTGGGAGGCTCGTTTTCTGGCACTATATTTGACAGTGCTTCTCTGCTATTTATAGGGTCTTCAGTGGCTAATTGTTTCAGGAGTGGGCTACTGAGTCCTTTTTCCTAGTCTGTCTCACTTAGTCTGGAAGCACTGCTGAAACCGCTGGCCCTGCTGGCATCTGAAATATTGGTGGCATAGCTTTCAGCATCACAGGAACACATAAGCCCCCACAGCCCGACAAGCTGACAGACATGTGGGAGTATTTTATATATAGTCAATATTAATTTTAGGAAATCTATTTAGTGAAACAATATTTAATATTTGCATTATTTTCATAGGAATATGTTGTTTTCCTTAAAAGGATAGTTTTCAAATAGATGTTATTGTTGCTATTAGGTGAAGGCTATATATTATATAAAGCAGAGAACCAGATTGAATCCTGGGTTTTCAGTTTTTAAATCATCACAGAAAAGGCTAAAAAAAAAGCATATTTGAGTTGAAATTTTAAGTAAATTAGAGAATATTATAAATTCAAGGTGTTAGACAAGTTGTATTTATACATATAATATGACCTCTTGTTTTTTTACAAGCTAATGTTTTTAATTCAGTCAAAAGAAATACTTGACCAGGTTTAGATACATGTTTTTGTAATAGAGGAATTCCTTTTGTTCCAGTACAAATGATACTTAATGTAGATTCATTTAAACTAGCCCCTCAACAATTTTGGTAAATAATGACAAAATGTTTGATTGGGATTTGATCTCATAAAATGAAACTAGAGTTTATTAAAATGAATTTATTTTGTCTTTTAACAATATTATAAAGATATACTCATGCTTTGTTGTTGCTGCTTGGTGCCATCAAGTCTGTATTTGACTCACAGCGACCCCATATACAACAGGCAAAATACTATCGTCAGTGCTTCTCTACTATTCATAGGGTTTTCAATGGTGGATTGATTTTTGGGAGTGGGTTACCGGGTCCTTCTCCCAAGCCTACAGCACCTGGTGTTCCCAGGCGGTTTCCCTTCCAAGTACTAACCAGGCCTGACACTGCTTAGCTTCCGACATCTGACGGGATCAGACAACACAGGGCTACGGCTGCGGGTTACTCATGCGTTATTAAGCATATACTAAAGAAAAACATAGGGTGGCTCTGAATCAGACACAATGCAATGGCACCTAACAACAACAAAAACAGAAAAAAAATCTTCAGTAATATAGAGTAATGGCTCACTCAACAGTAGTTATTGAGGGCGTCTTCTGTGACAGATGTTCTAAATGCTGGGGATATAGCAGTGAATAAAACAGACAAGCATTTCTGTGTTTATTCATGTTTATTATAGGACTGGTGAGACAAAGATGATAGCAGCATTTGTTACCTAAATTATGTTGTATTTTAGATAATAAAAGCACAAAGAAGAAAAATATAGAAGGAAAGAACAATAGGAAGTACAGCATGATATTTGTGACTTTTAGATAATGTGGCCAGGGAAGGCCTCACTGACCTCACATCTGAGTAAGGACCTGGAAAGAGTGGAGAAGGAAACCAAGGTATATTTGGTGCATAGCATACTAGGCATCTACAGCCATATCATGCTGGCCTCTGATCTCATCAGATCTTGGAAGCTAAGCAGAGTCAGGCCTGGTTAGCACTTGGAAGGGATCCCTCCTGGAAATACTGAGTGCTGTAGGCTTGGGAGAAGGACCCAGCACCCCACTACCAGAAAACAGTAAGCCATTGAAATCCCTATGAATTGCAGAGAAGCACTAACATAGTGTCAGGAAGGATTTCATCTGTTGTATATAGAGTTGCTATGAGTCAGACCTGACTCGATTGCACCTAACAACAACAATAACAACAACAACAACAACAACAACAACAACAACCTACTAGGCAGGAGAATAGCAGTTGCTGAGGCACAAGGCAGGTACATGCCTGCCCTAGTCGGGGAACTATAAGGAAGCCTGTGTGTCGAGAGCAGAACAAGCAAGAAGAAAATACGTAAGATAAGAGTGGCAACATGGTAGTGGGAGGAGGAAGTCTTGAAGATCGTGTGGACTGGCCTCGCTGTGAGGGAGATTGGAGCCTTTGGAGGGTTGTGAGCAGAAAGGCGAGATGATCTGGTTGCTGTGTTGGAAATAGTCATGGAAAAGAGTTCTGTTACAGAATTACATTAGGAGCAGGACTATTAACTTGTGAAAAATTGGGTTCAGGTTCAGGTTCAATACGTTAAAATTTAGGGGGTTTGCATTTGGGTTTAAAATTTTAATCCTATGTATAAATAAATATATTTACCATTTTAAATAGCTAATGAAAGAAAGAAAAACAAAACATTAAAAGCTGAACTCAATTTTTCATTGGGTTCAGGTTCAAACTGGGCTTTTCAATTTGAAGCTCCACTGTCATTCATAGGATTTAAACCCAAACCCACCTGAACCTTAAGCCTCTGTATTTTAGCATTTTGAATCCACACCCAAACCTGAACCCAGTTTTTCAGGGGTTTGAAACCCTGGGGGATGGATTTTGAAAGTAAAACCAGTGAAATTTGCTAACAGATTGGATAGAGGCTGTCAAACACAGAGAATAGTCAAAGATAATTCCAATTTTGGCCTATGCCCAAACTGCAATGGCTAAGACTCCATCAGGAGCTGACTTGGGGGGAGAGAAGAAATCAGGAGCTCTGTTTTGAACATGCTAGGTTTGAGGTGCCTTTCAGATGGGAGAGTTAAGTTTGCAGTTACATCTATAGGTCTGGAATTCCAAGTAAGAAGTCTAGGCTGCATTAAGGAATGATGGGAGGTGATGATCAGATGCAAGATACCTGAATGTGGATTCTGGACAGTTGCCAGTTGATGGTCATGACCAGGTTGGGATAAAGCATGGGAGTAACTGCCAGATGTGTAGAAGAAGACAAGATCATTGGATGGAAAGCCAAAGAGCAGAGTGATACTAGAAGGTCCTCTGTGTGCACAGTGAAATTACCAAGCACTATGACAAGAGTCTGAAGCAATTCCAAAGCAATCAACCATTGAAAACCCTACAAGGGTCATTATGAGTTGGACCCGACTCAATGGCACCTAACAACAGCAGCAACAACATGACAAGAGTGGTGTTAAAGATAAGGAGAGTGAGCTGAGAATCAGAAGTGTTGGTAACCCACAGCTAACTGTACCAGGGCAGATAAGAGTCTCTGGTGGCAGTAGATTCAAAACTGGGTGCAGTGGGAATTTGAAGAAGAGAATGGAGGATGGAGAATGGTCAGAGCATAAACTAGGATACAGTGCATAATGCAGTTGGGCGTGACTGCCCCAGGTAGACAGGATGGGTGAGGCTGTGAGTGAGATGCAGGGTCCTTGCTGGAGCCTGCAGAATTCTGGAACTCCTAAGTCTAGGCAATGGGAGAAGGACCTGGCAATCCACTCCCAAAGCAATCCCGAAACAGTCTGCCATTGAAAACCCTATGAGGGTCGCTATGAGTCGGATACCGATTCGATGGCAACTAACAACAACAACAACAACAAGTCTAGGCAGGACAGTGGTGAGCCTACCCAGAGTGCTGCAGTTCTCACCTGAACCCTGCCAGGGTCCATGGATGGATCCCTTTCACTCTACCACTTGAGGCACTACCAATGACTAGAACTTTTTGTCAAAATTTCAAGTTGAAAGAAGAGGTCAGTGGGTGGGAGATGAGGTATTGGAAGGGGAGGGAAAATAAAATAGACGGGAATAGAGGGGGAGCAGAATCTTGAAATATATGATGCAACTATATCAATACATGGGAAATATGGTTCTGTAAAACATGTAAGTTGATGAATGTGTAAGCAAAAGTGATGTAACAGTTGCATAACAGAGATAGCGAAAGTCTTACTAAGCTGTACACCACCTACATTTATAAATAATGGAAAAATATTTTTAATTCAAATTATCAAAATTACACAGCGGCATATTATAATATGCTCCATATTTAACCTGCATAGCACCATCATAGACATGGGTCCTTTTAATGAAGTTGAGATCTTTATCAATTTTCCATTGCCATTCAAATTAGTGTCTGTAGCCATAGCCCCCTAACATCCCATTCCACCTGATCTCAGAAGCTAAGCAGGGTTGGCCTGGTTAGTCCTTTGATGGGAGACCAGCTGGGAATACCAGGTGCTGCTGGCTAGGGATAAAGACCTAGAAACTTACTCCTGAAGCAATCCACCACTGAAAACCCTATGAATAGCAGAGAAGCACTGACAATAGTGTCAGGCATAGCACAGTGTTGGGGAGGGCTTCATTCTGTTGTACATACGGTCACTATGAGTCAGACCTGACTCAATGGCATCTAACAACAACAATGTTCAAATTAATATTTCCTTCTAAATTGGTTTCCTGTCTTCACTCTTGATAATATTTTTCTCTTGTTCAGCCGTTAATCATCCAGTTTGCTTCTATCTGTCAGCCCCTCACACATTGTGTTAGTTAGCTGATGCGTTGCTGTGGCAAATATATGATAGGGACAAATGTATGGGAGGACAGATTTATCGGGGGCTCACAGTTAGAGGATGTCAGTCCACAATGACAGGAGGGATGGTGGCAAGGTGGATCAGGAACAGAGAACTTATTGGAGCTGTGGGTACAGGGTAAACTCAAAAGGCCCACCCCCAGTGACCTACTTGTGCAGAACCAGAAGCTGCCTCCTGAAGTTCCATAGCCTCCAAAGCCAGCGACACCAGCTGCTAATCAAATGTTCAAACACAACCTTTCGGGAAGGTGACTCTGTAGGCTGGCATACTTTCTCTTCAAGAATGCCTTAAAAATCAAGTACTGCTGGGCACAATGGTGCATGACTGTAATCCCAATGATTTGGGAGGCGGAGGCAGGAGGATTGCAAGTTCGAGGCCAGACACAGCCTGTGTAACCTAGTGAGACCCTGTCTCAAGGTAAAAGAGTAAAAGGTGGGCTGGGATGTGGCTCAGTGATAGAGCTCTTGCAAAACATGTGAGGCTTTGGGTTCAACCTCTCAGTGCTGCCAATATATAATATATACATACGTGTGTGTGTGTGTGTGTGTGTGTATCAAGCACCAGCATAAATGACCTTTCTGATCTATGTTAGTGGGCATTTAAAATTTTTTAAAAATTTGAGTTATATTCCTTTGGATATATACTCAGGAGTGGTATAGCTGGCTCATACGGTAGTTCTTCTTTTAGTGTTTTTAAGAACCTCCATACTGATTTCCATACAGGCTGCTCATCCATGTTTATTGCAGCACTATTCACAATAGCCAAGATATGGAATCAACCTAGGTGTCCATCAACAGATACATGAAGAAGGAAAATGTGGTATATACATACACCATGGAGTTTTATTCAGCTATAAAGGGGAAAGAAATTATGACATTTTCTGGAAAATGGATGGGAGTAGAGATCATCATTTTAAGTGAAATAAACCAAACCCAGAAAGCCAAACATCACATGTTTTCTCTCATATGTGGATGCTAGATTTCAATATATACTCAGTATTTTAACAAGAAGGTTGTGAAAGTACAAGGTGGACTATGTAGAGGGGAAAGAGCCCAAACGGGGAGGGTTACAAGAAAGTGTTATGGAGGAAAAGAAGAAAAATGTCATGATTTGTTCTCAAAAGCAGAATATGTATTTATACACACACACACACACACACACGCACACACACACACGCGCACACACACACACACACACGACATACAAGCAGAAGAGGGACAATTGATAGAGAGGAAGGGGAGCAGAGTGGGGAGGGGAATCATGAGAAGGTAAAGGGAGGTGAACATGAGCAATGTACAATGGTATGCATATATGGAAGTGCCATAATGAAACCCATTAAGTTAGACACAAACTAAAAAATTACTAATAAGAATCATACAAAAAAGAAAAAGTATTTTGACTTAGTGATACCCTGTCTCAAAACTAAAAAGTAGAAAGGGACTCAGGGTATAGCTTAGCATACCTGAGGCTCTGAATTCAACTTCTGCTCCCCCAGTATTGCAAAAAAAAATTTTTTTTCTTCTAGGCTTAATGAGGTTGAGCTAACCACCTGACTTCTTTCCACTACTGCTTGGAACATTTAGGAGATGAATGGAAGTGGGCAGGGGACCTGCATGTGTGCCATAGAGAGATCAAGTCTCATTGGCATTGTTAGGCAGTTGAGCCAAATATCCTGGACTGGCATCCCAGTAACATACATAAAATTGTTACTGAGGCCTGTCATAACTTTTTCTGCTTTAGGGATTAGCTTTTTCTAACACCATTGCTTAACAAAATGTTTCAAAAATGTTCCTGAGAATTATTTCCCATGGCATTGTGATTTTCTATTTCTGTTGAAAGCATGCTGCTGTCATGACCCTCCTTGAAGCAAATAATGATTGAGGCTCTCATTTCAAATTATCCTTGCCTCACTTTCTGATTCATACACAGAACATATTTATCCTTTCTTCAAAGAACATCTCAAAGTTCTGTAGAGTATAATTTTATCAGTATACTAAATACATTGCTTACTATAAACCAGTAATACCTGCTTTCTATGAAGCACCTCTAGAAATATTATAGATTCATTGAGTATACAAAATATTTGATTTAAGTATTACAGAAGTTTTGATGCCACTTTTTAAAAAATTTCTTCATTATTATGTTAAGAACCAAAGCCTGTTTATAAACTCCATCTGGGCCTTTTGTGTGATGGTTATGAACAGGTTTTAATGAAATTTGAGTATCTCTAGAGATCACAGATACTAGGGCCTTTAACATTGTGATGTTGCTTAGCAACATGGAAGTCATTACCTTTCCAGGCTCTGTAATAACATGATATACTTTTCTTTGCCAGTCCCTGATGAAAATGTAATGGAAATAATCCCTTTCTAAGGATTGCACTCTATGAGTGGGCAGCAAAATAGGTTTCCCCCCCTCTTTTCACAGCCCAGACAGGTTTTAATTCAGTGCACAAAGAATTGTTTTCTGAATGTTGTGTATAACAGAATGAAATAAAGTCTAAGATGTTATTGTTAAAAGGAGGGCCTACTGTTCTTAAATAATAGTTCTACATACCATAGAAGTTGTTAACAAATGTCAGAATGCCCTCAGAATGTTGAAAAGAAAATTGGATTCACTAGTTGAACACGAGTTGATGCAAGAATATCTGCTTGTTCCTACTTAATCTATCCTATTCAGGTGTTTGCATATATTACACAGATTTTAAATGTAATAACACTATGTGCTTTAGAATTGTAAGAGCAATGCTAGCGGAAATTAATGAAAAGTTTGATTTATAGACTGCTTTTGACAAAATATTTAGTAATTTTTAAAGAGATATTTTAATTACAAAATAAGCAATTTGTACATTAAGTTCATGGCAGCATTTGTTCATAAGAGCCCCAAAGTAGAAACAACCCAAATGTTTCTCAGTTAATAAACAGATAAATAAAATGTGCCATAGCCATATAATAGAATATTAGTGAATCATAAAAAGAAATGAAATAGTGACATATGGTGCAACATAGCTGGACCCTAGAAGCAGTAAGCTATAGAAGTCAAACACAAAATGTCATACACTATATAGTTCCAGGTGTATGAAATATCCAGAATAACCATAAATAGATAGATTAATGACCTATAGAATCTACAGAGCTACAAAGAGATTGAGATTGCCAGGAGACAGGGGAGAATAGGGTGTGACTGCTAATGGGTATGGATATCTTTGGGGATGACAAAAGTGCTCTAAAATTGATTGTGGTGATGTTTGCAAAACTCTGTGAATATGCCAGAAACAGCTAAGTTGTACACTTCAAAATGGTGAATTTTATGGTATGTAAATTTGTTTTTTAACAAGTTTCAATACCAAAAAATAATTTAAAAGGAATGGTAAGTAACATGAGAAATACTTTTTATTAGTCAGCTGTTATTGCTGTAGCTGAAAAACCAACAGAAACAAACTTACATGGGGAGAGATTTACTGGAAGCTCACAGTTAGAGGATCAGCCTATATTGGCAGTGGACAGGTGTGGCAGTGGCAGAGGCAGGGCCTGTGGTATATGACCTCATGGCATGGCAGACCAGTAACAGAGATCCACCTGAGTCAGAGGTCCAGAGTAAATGTCTCCAAAGCCCCAGCCCCTAGGAAGCCACTTCTGCAAAGTTAGATCCCACCTCCCAAAGTTTCCAGAGCCTCCACAAACAGCACCACCAGCTTGGGGCTGAAAGTTAAAACATATGACCTTTGGAAGACATTTTATATTCAAATCATGGCATTCCACCTCTGGCCCCCAAAGGTCTATGACCATCTCATAAAGCAAAATGCATTCAGTCCAACTTTAAGAGTCCCCAGAGTTTTAACAGTTTCAACCATGTTCAAAAGCCTAAGTCCAAAGTCTCCACTGAGACTCAAGGCATAGTTGGCTGTAGGTCCTTGCCAGACACAAAACAGGTTACATACTTCCAATATACAATAGTACAGAGTAAGCATTCCCTTTCCAAAAGGAGGGAACAAGGGCACAGAAAGGAGAGATCAGTCTGTAGCAAGATCAGTATCCTGTTGGGCAAACAAATCCTGTTGGTTCAAGTCTGGCATCTGACACACATGACGTCATCTGGCATCTGAGCTTGAACACGCTTGTGCAGCTCCACTCCTGTGGCCCTCCTGATGTGGCTCCATTTTTTGCCAGCAGCTTCCCTTAGCAGACATTTTATAGTGCTGGCATCTCTAACATCCCAGGGTCTTTTCTGCTTAGGCACCACTCACAAAGCTTTATGCATCTCCACAGAGTAACCAACCCTGGTACACACTGGCTATTTTCTGGAATCTTGGTAGCAACCTCCATAACCCATTGACTCTTGTATTCTTCATGCCTGCAAAACCAGCACCACATAAATGTCACCAAGGATTGCTGCTAGTTCAAGAGGTAGCTGGGCCCTTTTGAACCATCAGTGCAGCTGTGGCTTCTGTATGTCCAGGCCAGGAAATCATTCAGGAGTGTCTAGGAGACAGCTTTTCAGACACTCCCTTTTCAAGTTGGTTTTTAGTTTCCTGCCCTGGGGTCTTTGATGAGAGGGATCTGGCTTCTCCTTCTGTGCCTCCAGGTCATCTTTAATGTCCCAGTACAAAGTACTAGGCTTTTCTTTACTTCAGCTTATCTCCTTGTTTGCACCATCCCTGTTTGTAGTAATCTTAAATGCACCACCCCCTCACTGCAGTAGCTTTTTGCTTCTGTAAACTGCACATTTTTCACACCCTTTTCTGGTGCCTTTTGTACCATATTTTCCTCATAAATCTGGCTAAAAGCAGCAAGCAACAGCCACGTCACACTGCCTTTATCCTGCCATCCTTGTGACATTTCTCCCACCAGGTTAATTAGTTCATTGCTTTTAAATTCAGCCTTACTTAAATCTTTAGGATTTGGGCAAAATGCACAGTGTCTTTCCTAGAATATAGCATGGATCACCATGGATAGTGCAGCACCCAAAGGAGTGCTCATTTTTCTCTAAAACCTTGTGAGCTTCATTGTTATTTCTATTGGCAGCAGCATTCTGGTCTTCCTTACTCCAATCAGAACTGTTTCTCAATCCCTCTAGGGTTTCTCTCATCTGCATTTTCGAACTCTTCCAAACTCCTCCTGCAAACAAATCCCAAAGGCCTAAGAACCACATGGTTTGGTTTCTGCACAGCAACAACTGCACTTTATGATATCAATTTCCGGTATTAGTCAAGTGTCATCAAAGCAGCAGAAAAAAAATCAACCAAAACAAACTTATAGGAGGAGAGATTTATTAGAAGCTTACAGAGGATCAGTCCAGAGTGGTGGCAGGCAGATGTAGCAGTAGCAGAGGGAGGGCCTGTGACTGACAAACTCACAGCATGGCAGCCCAGGAACAGAGGGCCACCTGAGCTATGGGTTCAGGGTGAAAACCTCCAAAGCCCTGCACCCAGAGAGCCCCTTCCACACAGCTAAATCCCATCTCCCAAAGTTTCCATGGCCTCCACAGATAGCAGCACTAGCTGGGGACCAAATATTAAAGCACATGACCTTTGGGGAACATTTTATACTTAAACCATGACATACATAAATATAAAGAAGAAAACAATCTCATCTTTATACTATAACCTGTAGATCACTGTAGTTAATATTTTGGTTTATTTCTTTCTAGTCACACACACACACAATGTAGGTATGCATGTGTATATATGTATACATGTACATATGTTAACATATCTATGAGTTGAGATTTTAAATCATGTTAGTGAAAAGTTTATGTGTTGACCTTGCTTGCTTCCCAAAATTCCATTGAAATGATCAAAATCATTATAAAAATATATATAAATGCACCCTCTCACTGAAAATAGTAAAGGATATCAATAATATAAGCTTAATTTGAGAAATTTCCAGAAGACAGTTGGCTAAATAGAATATGAAGAATTTAGGAGACTTCAGACCACCATGGGCAGGAAGCAGGCATTCTGCAAAGGTCTGCAAGAATCACAACCTCTGGACAGCAGGGGCTCACAGGAAGAGGAGAACATGGGCCCCACCCCATTCTGGGAGCACCATACCATGGGCTCTTCCCAACAGTGCCCCATAGGTGGGGATAAGAGTAGCTGAATTCTGGACTAGGGTGCCCTGGCCCCCCAGAGCTGCTGCCCTCCACCAAAGGAAGGCTCAGCCTTCCATCCCTTGTTCCTCCCTGAATGGAAGTCTGTCTTCATTTTCTCTGGCTCACCCCAGGGCAAGGCTGCTCATAGCCCTCAGGGGCATCTCCTTAGGAGGAGAACCCCAAGAAAATCAAAGCAGGTCTCCCAAACATTACTGAGGTAGGGCATCAGGCTACCAGTACACACTCATATAGATCTTAATTTATAACCGTAAACAAACAAGGAGGAATTGCCAAAGAGTGGTGACAGGTGATCCAGGAAAGCCAGTGGCCACAGAGCAGCACAAAGACAATATAAGAAATAAGAATTTTTTTTTATTACCACAAAAAGACAAGCAAATGGAAGAGAGGTCTTTGGTGGTGGGGGGGGCATGTGGGACACGGGGAGGAAGTGCACAAGAGGGTAAGGGGGAACTTATCTGTGTAATGTACAACAAAATCCATATATGGAAATGTCACAATGAAATGCATGTCAGAATGAATCACATTAAGTTATACATTAAAAATTTCCAATTAAAAAAGAAACAAGAATTTTTTAAAAATCTAATTAGTGTTCTTAAAAGATTATTTCATCCATAAAACATGCCTTTAAAATATTAAGACTCAGTACAGTATTTGAATAACAGAATAAACTTGGACAAAAAGCAGGTGAATTATTTATAAAATCAACTTGAAAAATTCTTTTGGAAAGAAATGTTAGGGCAAGAAATGTTAAGAATTGTGACTGGTGCATCCAAAATATCCAACAGCCCCTTATGGGAACAGTATATTACCACACAGATCTAGTGATCCACAAAAATTAAATACCCTCCCAGCATAGAGGAAAAAAAAAAAACAGAAATCTCAGCTGTAGAATGTGAGAACACAGTTGCCCTCATTCTCCACAAAAGAGGAATTTGCTTATGTATGCATGCACAAGTCACACCAGCTTATTTATTGTACATTAAATAAACATACACACAGAATGACAAAATAATACATTGCAAAATAAATATATAGGTGTACAATAGTATATTATAGATCTATAAATATACAATAAGTATACTGTATTGTTGTTAGATGCCTTTGGGTCGGGTTCAACTCACAGTGACCCTCAGTTTTCGGTGGCTGATTGTTTTGGGGATTGCTACAGGGATGGATTGCCACGTCCTTCTCCAGTTTTTGTGGTGCTGAGGATTAAACCCCAGGCCTCTGAGACCACAGAACAACACTCTACCAACTGAGCTAAACTCTAGCCAGCAGCAGCAGCAGTGTGTGTGTGTGTGTGTGTGTGTGTGTGTGTGTGTGTGTGTGTGTGTGTGTTGTATATGCACAGCTAACGTAGTTACTTGGGTATGTATGTGTGCTTGTGTGTGTGTGTGTGTGTGTGTATGTGTTCAGATTTTGGTACTTTGGAGTTGAACCCAGAGCCTCAAGCATACTTTATAGATGCTTTACCACTGGGGTACACCCTGAAACTTTAAAAAAAAAATTTACTTTGTTTTGAGACAGGATCTCCTGAGTTACACAGGCTGCCTCTAGCCTTAAATTCATGATTCTCCTGCCTCTGTCTCCTGAGTTGCTGGGTCAGAGTTGTGACCCACTGTGCCCAGCTAGTTCAGCTGTATTTTCTAAAGATATTCTGAACTGGATGTTGTAACATACAGACAAATGAATCGCTGCTGCTGATGGAGTTACATTTTGATAAATCCATTATAAGTTGAAGATATCTTAGATCAAAAGTACATTTAATATACCTAACCTCCTGCACAGTACAACTCCGTGACCATGCTGACTTTAGAGCGTTGGTCATTTGCCCTCGAAATTACGTGGCTGAGTAGTAGCTGCAGCTTGTGCTGTGGCTCAGTATCTCTAGAGAGTATGGTGGTACCACCTATGGTAACCCTTGTTGTTGTTGTTAGGTGCCGTCGAGTTGGTATCCGACTCATAGCGACCCTCTGTCCAACAGGGGAAACACTATTGTCAGTGCTTCTCTGCTGTTCATAGGGTTTTCAATGGCAGATTGATTTTTGGGAGGGGGTTGCCATGTCCTTCTCCCAAGCCTACAGCTTCTGGTGTTCCCAGGCGGTCTCCCATCCAGGTACTAACCAGGCCCGACCCTGCTTAGCTTCCGAGATCTGGCGGGATCGGATGCCACAGGGCTATGGCTGCAGGCATGGTAACCCTAGAGACATCAAAACTTAAAATCTGAAATATAATTTCTGTTGAATGCCTATGGCTTTCAAACAACCATAAAGTGGAAAATCAGAGCATTTTAAGTCAGACCATCTGTAGTTATTTAGACCAAATAACATAGAGTATATAATATTACTTCCAGAAGTACATGTTTTCTTGGGAAATACCTTATATTTCCAATACTATAATGTGCAAATAGAAGACCATCCCACCCCATACTAACCTGAATGTTTGCTCCTCTTTGTTGAGCTAATAACCACCACCACGGGTTCACTAGCTTGGGTTTTTACTGAAGTAAGTTTTATGAGAACTTCAAGAAGTGAATTATGCCTAGGTTAAAATAAAACCATAAAGCCATTTGACTGGGACTCCTATGTCCCCAAGGGCTCTCTGCTATAGAAAGTAAGAAGACTCACAGTGCTGCTTGATGTTTGTTTTGAGGACATTTCTGCCTTTGTAATGGTGACATTCTTAGAATGGTTTTGTGAAATTGTCCCATTTTTTTGGATTGGAGGATTTAACCTGTGCATCCTTCTGGTATGTGTAATTAGTAGATCACCCTGTGTTGAGATAAATAGAAACTGTTGAAATGGTTACTGAGCAATCACTGTGCCATATGGAGTATTTGCTATAAACCACGTTGATTTATATCTTGAGTCAAGAAAATCTACTGTGTTTCTTTGTTAAAAGCCTTTAGTTTATTTGACATGGCCTCATGATGCAGTTGCGTTTATACTGAGGTAGATGAAAATTTAATTCTTTCAAGGCACTTGTTCTGTATTTGCAATGAAACAGCTTATTTAGCATAATGATGAAGACTAGGGAATTGGGTTTCATCCTTGGATTCAAATGTCACTTCTTGTATTTGGTAAACAACTGGGTAACCTATCCTCACTGAAGGTTAGGTGCCATCAAGTTGTGTTGGACTCATAGTGTCCCTCATGGGGTTTTCAATGGCTGATTGTTTCAGTATTATTTCAGGAGTGGGCTGCCATATCCTTCTTCCATTATTGTGGTGCTGGGGATTGAACCCAGGGCCTCAGAGACTACAGAGGGGCACTCTATCAACTGAGCTAAACCCCAGCCCTTTAACACTACCTGACACTGTGCCATTCCCAGCACTATTGTCAGTGCTTCTCTACTATTCATAGAATTTTCAATGTCTGATTGTTTTTTGGGTGTGGGTTGCCTGGTCCTTCTCCCAAGCCTACAGAACCTGGTGTTCCCAAGTGGTCTCCCATCCAAGTACTAACAAGGGCTGACCTTACTTAGCTTCTGAGATCTAACGAGAGTGGATGCCAGGGTTTATCTCAGTTGGTAAAGTGCTGCTTGCTCCACACTTTCTGAACATTCAGTTTCAATCCTCAGCACTGCAAAAATGGGAGAAGAATGTGGCTGTCCACTCCCAAAACAGTCAGCCATTGAAAACCCTATGAGGGTCACTATGAGTTGGATGGCACTCAAGGGCACCAAACAACAATATCCTGAGTCTGTTCTCTAATCTAAAAAATTAAAATAATGATATTTCTATGATAAAGTTATTGTGAGGATTTAAATGAGATAGTGTAAGCAGAGTGCTTAGCGTATGCCTGGAATATAACTGCTTGAAAATGGTTAACTACTGCTATTATTGGGCTGGGATTTAGCTCAGTTGGTAGAGCGCTGCGCTGCAGTCTCTGAGGTCCAGAGTTCAATTCCCAGTACTGCAAAAATGGGAGAAGGGCTTGGCAATCCATTCCCAAGGCAATCCCGAAACAGGCAGCCATTGAAAACCCTATGAGGGTCGCTATGAGTCAGATACCGACTGGACAGCAACAACAACTGCCATTATTGTTATCATCAACCTCCTCATCATCATTTTTATTCTTATATTACTTTTCTGGTTGCATCAGAAAATTTAGTTTTCTTATTTCCCAAATACATAGTGTGTTCTGCCCATTTAATTGTGAAAATGTTGCTGTTAGGTGCCATAGAGTCAGATCTGACTCATAGCAACCCTCATAGGGTTTTCAGTGGCTGATTGTTTCAGGAATGGACTGCTGCATCCTTCTCCCATTTTTGTGGTGCTAGGGATCAAACATAGGTCCTCAGAAAGTGCAGAGCAGCACTCTACCTAGTGAGGTAAACCCCAGCCTGTGAAAACGTTAGGGCATGAAAAATACCTTTTGGTTATTTGAAGGATATTTTCAGTTTGCTTCATCAATCTTCTGTCAAAGTTCAAGCTCATGAAGGCTACCACATATTGTCAAATTTTATTTCCTTCTTCTTTCTTTAAATGAGGCATGCGTTACTATTTACTTTGACTTGAAGAAAGATTCATGACACAGCCTGGTAGGACAACTAAATTTTCCAGATATATCCCAAATCTTGATATTGGACATTGAGGTTATCTAGCAAAAAGAACTTATCGATTTAGAATCCAGGGTATAGTAAAACTACTCAGATAGTGCTATCTCTGGGATTGTCCAATGGTGTGATGGAAATATTACCTCCAGCCCTGTGTTCCTCCCCATGTGGTCCCAGACCTACAGCTGCATCTATCCTTGGGAACCCTTGAAATGCAGACTCTCAGGCCCCACCCTGTGCCTGCTAAATCAGAAACTGCATTGTAATGAGGCTGCCCTGGTGATTCTGGTGCACATCCTTTGAGAAGCCCTTCTCAAGAGGATCCTCCTGAAAATCCAGAGTGAATGGTAATTGAAGCCATAAAGAAATGAGATGTCAAGAGATTTGCTTTTCAGAACCGTCTCTGGCCACTTCCATACATTCCAATAGGTTTACTGGAAAGATGAGAACTGTAGTTTGTACCCATCCATCTATTTCTAGATTGGCAACATCCACCTTTGAACATCTTTTTACTTATTTTTTTATTTGAAAATGATAATGACATTCAAAATTGACATGGCCAATTTTATGGTCTTCTGCCTCTAAAGCCTTGTTTATATAGCAAAAATGCACAAGTAGAGAGACTTTGAGCAGCCCTGAAAGTAAGAACAACAGGATGTTCATTTAATAAATCTGTGGAATGGACTTTTCTTATCCATTCGGATGATAGTGTTCAGCCTGATGATTTAGCTCAGTGGTAGAGCACTCACCTAGCGTGCGTGAGTCCCTGGGTTGTATCTCAGCACCACCAAAAATAAATAAGCCACAAATGATAGTATTCACTTATTAATGTGTTAATCATGCAGTAATGTGTACAAGGGGCCCAGCATAGGGCTTGGTGCAAGGCAGGTGGGCCATTATTGCACATCAATCAGTTCAGAGGCAAAGGCCAGGAAATGGGAGTGAGGGGAGCATTGAGTGAGCCCTTCTAGACAGCCAGTCAGCAGGGACTGGGTTAAGGGATGAAACTTAGACATAGGTTTCAGATCTTCACTCTCTCCCTTACCTGCTGGGTCTCCTTTGGCACCACTTAACATCTCAAAGCTGAATGCTGATTTACTTGTTAGGGCCTTATGTGAGGACTACAGGAGACATATGCTCGGCACAGAGAAAAAACATTAATACAGAAAAGTACACATGGAATGGATGTACACACCCCGGCGCATATGTTAGAAATGGCAATTACCTTCATTAGCATCCCAGACCCAGGCCCACATCCTAGCAGGTAACAGGCTTTCATCCTTCTTGCTGCCTCTCTAAAGGCCTGTTTCTGTTTGATCACACGCGCCATTCCTTCCAGTGGCTCCCAGCTTCTGCTGAAGGGTTCAGTGACAGGTGAGCTAGAACATGCACTGCACAATGCACATATTTTATTACTTATCTCTGCAAGAACCAGGCTGTGCAGTCAGCTTTACTGGAGCCATAAAGAGATGTGGGGAAGCAGCCCGGGGCCAGCAGCAGCGTCCCTGCACAGAGGAGGCTCTGCTGGCTTCCTGCAAACCAGGCATTGGCCTCACTCTGTCTCCTTCTGGAGAGCTCAGAGCTGCTTATGACTTATGCATGAGTGTGGGTGATCCCCGTCTGTCCTCCCTCAGGGGCAGACCCTTCCTGACCCTTTCCTGCTGCCCCGCACATAGTCCTCGGCCCCTGGGGAACCAGAGGCCTGTTGCCAATTACTGTGGGCAGCTCAGTGTGCACCCCAGGGAGCTCCTTGCGCCTTGTTAGGCTTAATTGCATGGCCACTGAGAGCTGGAGCCTCTGGCAGTGTCTGGCCAGTGGCCCTGGGGCATCCTGGGGATGGGCAGTGGGGCTTGGGGAGTCCACTGCAAAGTCCTTCACAGGTTTGCTGCCTCTTTTACCACTACAAAGCCTGGAGAATGTCGCATCGGGGCTGAGGCAAACTCTGCTGGAGACTGTGATGCTGCTCAGAAACTTTCCAGGAACCTCTGCCCTCTTGCTCTCCAGATCTCCTGAGCCGCCAAGAGGTCATGCAGCTGGAGTGTTTGCGGCCAGGTGCCTCTCCCAGGAATGTTGTGGCTATTATCACCAACTTTTAATCTGGTGACTCTCTAGACTGGGCAAGTTCTTCAGTTGCTGTTTTGGCCATTGTCATCACCATGTAGAAGTCAGCACATACTGAGTGGAGTCGTCCAGCTGGCTTTTGAATTGAGTCATTGACATGGATAGCATCAGAACAACCCCAAGGAAGGAGACGATCACCCCCATTTTACAGTTAAAACGGGGGTGCAGGAGGCCAGAGGGATACATAGAAAAGCCAAGATTTGAACCCAGATATTTTTAACCGTCGTTAATGGTGTATATTATATCATATTTACCCTAAATGATGAATAATTGGCCAAATCCTATAGGGGGGTTATTTTTAGAAAAATGTTATTGATTTGAATGTTCCTGAATTTATCTCTGCTTTATCCATAGCTTGAATACACCAACCTCTAATTCAGTCACAAGTTGGAATTTCTGATAAAAGGGTCTTTTCTCAAAAGTAAATCCTCAGATAATTTCGTACCATCATACCCAGCCAGTGTCTGTATACTTCAGTCAGCACAACTCTGGAAGGGTTCTGTTTTTCACATTCTTTAAGCCACTTGTCTGTGGGATTCACACTGAAATGAACTCGCTAGACACAGGCATCTTATTATCATTAACCCGCTGCTTGTCTGATATGACTGGGAAGCGGCCTGTTCTGTTAATTGAGGCATCTGACAGAGAATACCCTCAGGAAACTAGGATACAGTGGGACATGCTTATCAGCAAAAATCTTTGCAACATAAATTAATCTCCATTTGACTGTTCAGAGCTCCTCTCTGAAAACACAGTGGCTCATGTGATATTCTGAACAGCAAAACACCAAAGTGTAGGACTATTTGATTATTTTGCTTTACAAGCATGCTGATGCTCTTGCTTTATAAAGATACAAATACAAAAATAGGTACTTCCCCTAGAAACATCAGAACAGTAGAGTCTGTCTCTAAAGATTTTATAGCATTTAATATAAGTCTTTTATATCAATATTTGAGTAAGATGCTGCATTTTATTATTATTATTAGGAATATTTCACACTCACAAAAATATGAGTATACCCACCACCCAAATGCTGCCTTAAGAAATGTCCTAGTTAATTGTATTAGGATATGAAAACTTGTCTCATAGTAACGTTGTCATCTAAAACCATCCCCAAATGATGTATTTTTGACAGTATAGCTTTAGGGCTTCTGCAGTTTCATGGACTCCAGCAAGTTCTGGATCCAGTTGGTTGCTTCTCATGTCAGGTCTGATCCAAGGAAAAGATGAGTTTGTGTCTAAGAGCACTTTTTAACAATGGATTAAAAACTTGTTACTTTTGATAATTTTACATACTTTTTTTTCCTGAGTTTTATCTCATCAAAGTAGAGCTGCCTTTCAATCAAATCTAAGTTTCTGGGTATTTAAAATCCTTTAAAAGATGTCCAAACGCATCAGCTTCTCTCCACTGAGTTTTTTCTTTGTATCTGGTGGAGGCCAGGCTCCCTGCCTCCACCTGGCACAGCGCACCTTCTGGACCTCTCCCATGGGAATACAGGGTGCCCACACGCCCGCCATCATTAAAGAGAATGAAGTCCTCCTTTGGCCTGTGTTCCTGCCTCGCCTGGCCTGTTTCTCTGCTCCCCTCCCCAACAATGCTCCCTGGGAGAGTTATCTGCTCTTGCATTGCCACCCAGGCACCCAGACCCATGGCTCTTGCACCAGGAACCGGTGGACGATCGGTTCTCGGCCCTTGGCTCACTCAGCGTCTGTACCTCGAAGCCACTCCTCTGGAATTCCCACTGCCTTGGTCCCTGGGACACTGCGCTTCTCAGACATGTTGACTCCTCGCGGCCTCTTTTGCTATTGGCCTTGAATGCTGCAGCACTTGAAGGTGCTTCCCTCAAACCCGCCTTCCTGCTTCCACGCTGCCCACGTGGAGCTCAGCAGGCCCTTGCCTGTACTACGGCTTCACCTTCAGGGCTCTGTTCTATCCCCTCAGCCCTGCACCCAGGCTGGTGGGGTCTGGCCTGCTCTGCACCTTCCTGGCCTCTGCACGCTCGATGCTCCATCACGCCACTGCCTCAGTCACACTTGGCACAGGCAAGGACCACTTTACAGTTGGGTGACCACTGATCAGAGGCCTGAAGGGGACAGGGGAGGCCAGTTCAGTCATCCTTAACTCTTCTCTCACACCCCACTCAACTCCCAATGCCCTGGGCTCTACTTCTACCACCTCCCTTGCCAGCATCTTGACCCGTCACCTCCCCGCAGCCTGGAGCCAGCCTTCCTGCTTCCAGCGAGGCTCTTGCGCCACCCCCAACCCCCAGAGTCTTGTCAACACAGCCTCCAGAGGACCTCTCAGTCCTAAGTCAGATGATGGCCTTCGGAGCCTTTGAATGACTCTCCATCTCAGGGACTGTCACAGTCCTGTGCCTGTAAGGCCTTTGCTGCTTGGCTGCCACTCCCGACACATCTCACCTCTACTGCTAGTTTTCTGTTTGCTCACCCAGTCTAGATACACTTACTGCTTCTCGGACATAACAAACATGCTTGTGCCTCAGAACCTTTGTATGTGCTGTGCCCTCTTTCTGGAAGGTTTTTGAACATACCCACATGGCTTCCTTCTTTAATCCCTTCATGTCTTTACTTGAGTACTACCCAGCATGAAAGGACTTCCCTGACCAGCCTATAGGACCTAGGTGCCTCTTGCTTTGCCTCTGCAGCCTCTGCCTCCCAATTCAGCTTTCTTTTTCCATATTATCCTAATTGTCTTATGGTGTTCTGCCTACTTATTTGTTTTCTACTATTTATCTGCCTCTCTACAGTTATAAGCCCATGAGGACAAGGAATCTGCCCATGTTTATCCTCGCTGTTATCCCCACTAGCACCTAGCCTTATACTGCGTACATGGTTTGCTTAAAGAAATGAGTGGTCTCTGTAAACTTGTACCTGCTCCTCCCCGGATGGGCTCAAGCCACAGTCTGTTCTTCAGAGCCTCCTCCTCATGAGATGTTTGTCCCAAATGCCCTGTGACCAGAGATTGTGAGAAGCAGCATGGCATCATGTGAACAGCATGGGCTCTGGAGCCAAAATAGCTGGGGCTGGACCTGGCTCCAGGTTACTGGCGTAGGTTGCTTAACTGTCTGTGCCTCCACTTTCCTCATCTGTAACATGGGCTTCTAATAGTATTCTCCTTAGGTGAGGCTGTTGGGAAGGTCAGGTCAGTTATTGTAAAAGCAGTTAGGACGGTGCCCAGTACATGGTAGGTGCTAAGTGTTAGGTGTGTTTTTGTTTCCTCGTCTTTGGATCTGCAGTGACACCTGCCTCCAGGAGGCCGAATTAAGTGGGCATTCATCAAAATCAACCTAAGGAGGAGGGGTGGGTAGGGTGTTGGACAGGCAGGCAGCAAACCTGTACCTGAGCCATTACCATTCCCAGGTGTCTTCAGCAAGCACATGAGGCCTGCAGTGGGCTAGGCTCTGTGCTGGGTGGTGGGCAGGTGACAGTCTCTAGGCTCAGGGCTGCTCAGCTGCACCCTGTTGAGCTGTGGGACCTCAGTGTCCCTCTCCAAGGGCCTGACAATGAGGGAAGTGAACCCCACGCAAACTGTCATTGCACCTCCCGGCCCAGGCCTGCCCTAAGGCTGAGGTGACATTCCTATCAGCCCAGCATTCCGTGTCCCACACTCAGAGGAGCCTTCTACCCACAAACCGTGACCTGCGCTCACAGTTGGCTCA
This sequence comes from Pedetes capensis, assembly GCA_007922755.1. Taxonomy (NCBI): domain Eukaryota; kingdom Metazoa; phylum Chordata; class Mammalia; order Rodentia; family Pedetidae; genus Pedetes; species Pedetes capensis. The sequence continues at coordinate 167,815 of VMDO01001607.1, forward strand.
GCGCTGCTGCTTATTCCCCCCAAGATCTGCTCCTGGTGAGGCAAGGGTTCATGTCACGGCCAGACTTAGGTCTCAGCTCCAGCTTCCGTGAACATTCTTCATGGGTGCACTAGAGATTACAGCACCTGCCTCAGAGCGGCCTGTGAAAATCAGACGCCTACCCAAATGTGCTCACGCACTCGAAGCTTCTAGGGCACCCATAGCCTCCAATTTCTGAATGAAATGACTCCTCTACTGTGGGCTCCAACACTGCCTGGCATGCAGCAGTGGCTCGGACACCTGATTCCTGCCTACTGCTGCTGTCCTTCCTCCTGTCCCCTCCCCAGAGTGTGGGCCCAGGTCCCAAGCTCACCCTGGGAGGCCCATTGTCCTCTGTGTGCAGAGGGGCGTTTTCAGCCTGCTGGCTCCATCCTGCCGTTCACCCCCTTTCCCATGTGGCCTCTCCCTCTTTCACCTTCTCTTCCCTCAGCTTTCCCCACCCAGGACTTGCCACAGCCGCTCACTGTGGCTGCCTGGACTCCTGGTGCTGACGGGCTCTGCCTGGCTTCACGTTGCCTTCCACCCTAACCCCATCTGCCCCGTGGGCCAAACCAGAGGCACATTTATTGTATTAACAGAACTAAATCTTCATTTTATTTTCTGATTGCATAGGTAGCATGGGATGTTTAGGGAAACCAATTCAGTCATCACAGAAATGACTGAGAAAGTTAAAAATGCCAGGCAAAGGAGTCAGACCATCTGTACTGCCCATGCCTGCCTCTGTGCTCTGGCTTATATGGCATGGGGTCATGTGGTGTGTTTACATTAGCTCATTATTCTGCTATTAACTCACTGCAAGGGTGTAGAGTTTTTAGTGCTGTTGTTTGGGATGCCACCACATCCTCAAACCTCTATGACTGATTGAATCAATCAGAAAAGAAAAGTCAGGATGACCTGGGATTGGGAGGCAGGACAGGGCAATAGATGGTACACAGCTGACAATGACAAATCACATGCATTCCTGCCAGGCAGCTTTAGGTCTGAAATATCCCAAGGACTGTTGCCTCTCAGTCTCACGCTAATAAGACTTGGTGGTTTTTGAATGATCTCTTTCCTTTACAGAAAAACATATAAAGTCCTAGAAGGACCAGAGAGCACTTTGGCATCAAGAGCATAAGGGGCCAGGGCTTGTCTGTGGTGGCCTTGATATGGAAACAAATTTAATTATATAGGCCATTTTTTTCATCTCACCTATTTTTCATCTCACCAAGGCCATAGTAACAGGCAGTTTTAATTACGTATTAGGAAAAATTACCTAAAAGTTAGAGGAAATATCCAGGTATTTATCTGGGAGAGCCTGCAGGGTATCCTTAGGGCTAGAAAACTGGTTTGCATGGAATATTTGCTCCTAAGTTTTCTGTTTTGAGTTTGATGACATTTTTAAGCTAGCGATTTCATTTTAGCATACTCAGTAATGAAATAAACAAAGTGTGAAATATGAGAAAATGCTAGTTAAACATTTATACCAGCCCTACCCTGTCATTTCTTGAAACTATTAAAATGTAATATTTTTATATGAAATCATTATAAATTTATAACAAGTATAATCTGCCGTGATGCACTATTGCATGCACTGTGAATTATTGTTCTAAATTTTGGATGGCAGATGCTTTCTCTGAGCGGCGGTGCCAGGATGATTAGCTCTTATGATGCAGTCTGAGAATCTACCTTCTCATTTACATAAAACATGAGTGCTGATTATGCAGCTTGATTTGAGACCTTCTACAATATTTTCCCAAACAATCTTGACAGCTCTCTTACAGTAAAGAGGGTGATTGTAAATAATGCCCTGAAGACTTGCTACCTCAAAATCTCAAATGTATCCGTAGAGAGGATAACTCTTAAAAAAAAAAATCAGAGTCTCCAAGATAAGTGAAGAATTATAGAATAATTGGTCTGTAAGCAGAAGTCAGGGGCTGGGGTTTAGCTCAGTTCGTAGAGCACTGCTCTGCTGTCTCTGAGGTTCCAAGTTCAATTCCCAGCACCACAAAAATGGGAGAAGGATGTGGCAGTCCACTCTCAAGGCAATCCCAAAAATAATCAGCCATTGAAAACCCTATGAGGGTCACTATGAGTCAGATATAACTCAATGGCACCTAACAACAAGCAGAAGTTAGGTTCTATGGGACTTTTGCTAAGCTAAGCCCAAGGGCATCCTTAGGTTTGGAGGTTGAGATTAAACCCCTTATGTTGCCAGGTCTAATCTTAGACTTGAGTAGACCAAATGTTACCATTCTGGGGTGATTGAGGAGTACTGGGAATGCCCTTCTACCTCTGTTCCTCTGTCTTTCATATCCTTCCTGAAAGTCATCATCTGTTTCTAAAATTCTCCCACTGGAGATCTTTCTTTGGGAAGCAAGCCCTTGTTCACTGACAGACACTTTTCAAAAGGTGATGTCCTTGCCCTTAGCACAGTTAGTGCCTTGGCAAATGGGAGATGGCTGGCTGCTTTCCACTGGGCAAGTGAGCGGAGAGCAGGTCATTTAAGAATGCTGGACAGCAACCCAGCGTGTGTAGGAGGATGGATAGAAGCTGGCCCAGATCCCTACTGGGAGAGGCGTCTTGCAGTTGCAGAGAGCATAGCCAGCCATCCTAGATCCGTGTGGCATAACGGAGGTCAAGCATCTAACCTTGGAGAAGAATGCAGTGCTCACCTGCAATTACACGGGTCTGCAGTGCCTATAGGTTTGGAAAACCAGTTCTCATCTAGTAAACACAGCCTGCTCAGGGGCTGGCCTGAGCCTAGCAGTTTGGTTGCCCTGGCTCTGCGTGGGGCCCTCATTTTCTGATCTCCCAGGAGCCTTTTGTCTCCCAGCCTGTGTCAAGCTCCTGCACGTCCCTGATGTAAAAGCAGAAAATACAATAAGGGGTCCTCCATTGTGTCTGGACTTGAGGGAGCTCCCAGTCTAAAGGGTAAGAGTCACAGTGTTGCCACACAGTGTCACAAGTAGGGGATAAAATGAGAACCAGTTGCAAACATGGTTCATAAATGGGATGGCCAGGTAAAAACCAATCTCCACTGAAATCATAAACAACCAAGGGAGCCTGGATTCTTAGTGGAAGCAATCTATGAGAATGGCCGGTGGTAAAGCTGGGAAATGGAGAAGCCCCTGCTACGTTACCTGAGCTTCACTAAAGGAGACTGGCCTCTCTGGTCTTGTAAGCTCCCTCCCCATGATGTCCTGACTCCAGCATGGCCTCTGCTTAGCTGCTGTGGGTGGATGGACTGACAGGATAGAGTGGCCGGGATGCACCAAGCACAGCTGTCCTCGTATGTGGCTCATAGTAGGACTGCACGTCCAGCCTCCCTGCATTCAGGCTCCACCAGTGGTATAGGGGCACATGTGTGTAACTTCTGGGTTGCGGAAGGCAGAGGCACCTGTTCAACCCTCTCTGCTCATTTTCCAGTTGAATGCAAAGAACTCTGAGACCCCAATGGAATAGTGGAGCCACAAGATGGAAGGGGCGTGGACCTCTGAGGCATCACATAGCCTAGCATTGAACTTGCGTTAGAAAGAAAAAACCTCTAAGAAGTTAAGGCCCTGCTGGGCACAGTGGCTTATGCCTATCATCCCAACAAATTGGGAGGTGAAGAGAGGAGGATCACAGGTGTGAGGCCAGAGACGGCCTGTGCAACTTAGCAAGACCCTGTCTCAAGATAAAAAATAAAAAATGGGCTGAAGATTCAGCGCAGTGATAGAGTATTTGCAAAGTATGTGTGAAGCCAGGGGTTCAACCCCAATTACCACCAAAATAAAAAACAAAAAACAAACCTAAGGCCCTTAGAGTCGGGTGGAGGGAGGCATAGGGTCCTATCTGTTACTGCATCTAGCGTTATTTTAGCTAATGTTATAGGCATGCTGAGGGAAGTTAGGACTAGGAAAGCTGTAAAAACATCCTTATATTGTTATAGTTTTTATTGACTTAATGTTAACACTCTGCTGCTCCAGGCCATTAATCGGATACATTAATACAGCTTTGTGCCTTTATCCCCTGACCTCTGAATAGATCTCTAGTCTGCAGTCCATGAGACAGAGCACGCTAGTGGACATGGGTCCTGATTATTCTAAGAGCCAAGGATCACTAGATGTCTAAAGAGGTCTCTGAGATGGGGAGACCCAGAAGCAATGGATGCCAACCCTAAAATTTCTAGAGGGATGGGAGACCGTGTCCTTAGGATAGGCCAAAGTCCAGTCCTTTGGAGACTCCTCAAGGCCAAAGTGGGAAGTTAGCACATAGTGCTGGCCTTGAAGGCAAGTCCAGCTTGGTGAAAGCATGGGAGGGAAAGGGCAAGGACCATGGGTGCCTCTCTGATGCCCAGGATGCGGGTCCTGCTCTCTTTTGCTTGAGATCTGAAGGTACTTATGCCTGGTCTCCTGTGAAATGCCCTTGTCTGACCTCAGGGACTCACGTATTCCCTGTTAACCAGCTCCTCAAGTTCGGTCCTCTGACCGCCCACCTTCCCACAAGCAAAGCAGCCTCCTGCTGGGGCTTCGGGTTCCGCAGAACTGAGGAGCGCAGTTGGGAGGAGGTTAAGCAAGGAGCAGTGAAGCTGATCTGCTGGGCAAATCCAAAGGGCGCTGTCTTAGGTGGGGAAGGTGGCATCGGGTTAACTGGTTTTGGCTTGGTCTTGGCCACAGCATTCTGAGCGTGGGACCAACAGCATGGGGAGAATGAGCTCTTACCTGAAAAAGAGGGGTCCCAGCAATGTGGAAGGGTCCCCCGTGATAGACTATGGCCAAGAACTCGAGAGGAGCATCAAAACTTGATGAAGATCTTTCAGTTTTCCTTTTTGAATCACAAATCTCTTCTGATACTACCTGCAAGAAATACTAGTCAGTCAGTGATGGCTTGAGGATGAAGAAGGGGGGCAGTGTACACGGTTCACAGGGTGCAGTGCAGGCCCTCACCATCTTTTCTATAGCTACAATGACGGTTGTAGCATTTACAGAGCAGGGGCGTCACAGTCTCTGAAACCATAATAACCGGAACAAAGTCAGAGGATGCCTGCAGCCATGGCCAGATATCCTAGTTATTGTTGTTGTTAGGTGCCATCGAGTTGGTGTCTGACTCATAACAACCCTACGTACAACAGGTGAGACACTATTGTTACTGCTTCTCTGCTATTCATAAGGTTTTCATTAGGTATTTCATAAGGTATTCATAAGGCTGATTGATTTTTGGGAGTGGGTTGCCAGGTCCTTCTCCCAAGCCTACAGCACCTGGCATTCCCAGGTGGTCTCCCATCCAAGTACTAACCAGGCCCAGCCCTGCTTAGCTTCTGAGATCCAATGGGATTGGACAACACAGTGGCACAGCTGCAGGCCTAGGTATCCTAGGAACACCCCAAACCCCCTGCTTCAAATACATCAGAGCACTGTGTGTCAGCCTTCTTTCCATTAGGTACCAGAAAGATCCTTTACACACAATTTTTCTTCTCTCTACAGAGTTTTAATATCAGATAGGCTGTGTCCATTTGTATACTATGGTCCTTTGGAAGGGCATAAACAACTGTAGTATCTAAGATTCCCCCTGCCCTGCAGTATACACCCCTTTGGAAGCACCATCGCTCTGCTGAGAATGCGTGTTATAAAAGCAGATGACCTAGAGAGAAATCGCTGGGGGTCTGCTGCTGCCACACAGGCTGACCTGGAGGTTGACCAGGCAGTGGGGAGCTTCTCTACCAGGAGATGGTTCCGTTTGGAAAGGCAGAGACTTGGAGTTTCCACAAGGGGAAATGTCTCTTTAAGCAGCCAGTAAGGCTTTGCAGCATTTCTGAGGGGTGGGGGTTGGAGTTCTAGCTGTATCTTGAATAAGAAGGAGGATGAAGCGGTGCCCTTTCACATGCCACCCAGTGTGGAATCCCAAGACTAAGTCTTAATGTTTCAGTAAATATCCCAGAGGGAAGGACAGTTTTGCCACTTTCCTTCAGGTGCACCTGGGGGACATTCCTGGAAACCAGCTCATGGCTTTTGTCCATCAGACACATGTCATTGTGTTCAGAGAGCTCCTGGTTTGTCACTTCTGAGAAGAAGGCTGTGTCGTTAGCCCACGCGCCTGCTGTGCTCCGACACTTGTCTGCCTGCCACCAGTCCCACAGAACTGTTCACACGGTGGTGCGAAATCATCTTATTTTGTTTTGTTTGAGTAGGTTGGTTGGTTTTTGTTGTCATTGATGTGTGTGTGTGTTTTAAGACAAGGTCTCACCATGTAGCCCAGACTTACCTCAAACTCACTATGTTGCCCAGGCTGGTCTTGAACTCTCCATCCTCCTGCCTCAGCCTCCCTAGTGTGGGATTACAGGCCTGTGCCACCACATTTGGCTTGGCAAATCATCTTTGGGGAGAGCCAGGACCTTAAATCCTCAGCTTGGTCAGGAGTTTGTGCAGTCATGATGCAGGCAGGACATGAGCTCCTAAGCCCTTCCCCCATGTGGGTAGAAAGGAAAACCATTCTCAAAGCAGACTGCAAGGGAGAAGTTTATCACAGGACATGCTAAGAAGTTTTGTTTCAATTTTTGTCATATGAATGAATAAAATCTTTCACTCCAAGGCCCTATAGTCCCTGTTCCTAATGCTTCTGAGGCATCTTGACCCATCATCCTAGAAGGGCAGAGAGGAGACAGCTGTCTTGTAAACTTCATCGTGTGGGAAGAAGAGGCTCTGAAGGTTAGACTCCAAAAGGACAAAGCCTCCTTAATTTCTCTGCAGAAAGAAAGCCACACACCTCTGGGGACACCACCTACTCCTTGCAAGTGTTCTCAGCTCAGAGGCTTCAGAAGGGCAAGGTGGATTTGTGTATCTTTTCCAGGGCAACAGAGGGAGCCCCAGAGAGGCAGACCCTGCCAAATACAGTGATACTGACTGAAAGACACAGTAAAGAATGAACCATGAATTTATTGCAGAGTCCTAAATGGTTCTGGAGTTATTTGGTGAAGTAACTTTGTTTCCTGCTTTGATAAGTGTGCATGTGCACCCACGTGCGCACATACACACCCCTCCCCCCAGCTGTTAAGCACAATGCCATAGTTTCAGCTCTTATGCAAGCTAAATGACAGAAGCCTTCAAATTAAAGTTTATTCTTAAGTAGGATTACTTTTTGGCACATAAAAACAATATGTGATTATGCATATGTTCTGTTTATGTTTAGGAAACAAATGTCCAATGAAATAAAATTAGTTATGTGAAAACTTTGATTTGCTCTTAATGCATATTCTTCTGGAGAATGGGTACCTAACTTTTATGCTTAAAAGGGCCAATGGCTCACAAAACAAGAAAAATAAAATCATAAACAGAAAACCAAGAGCTGCTGCTCCTTTGATAAGGAGAAAGAAACAGACAAGTTAGGATTTTATGAAACTATTTCTTTAGCTTACACTTTTATTATCATCTTAGGTTAAATGTGAGAATGCTAAATATGATGAATAGCAGGTTTGCATAAAATATGGGAAAGATCTGTGTTTGTAAAGAAATGACTTTCACAAATCACATTTATCATAGTGTGGTATTAAATTATAAAGTATCTACCATGTGCCTGGAAAATATACCCAAGAAATAGCATAGAGAATTTATGTCCATATTAATAATGGCAAGATGGACAAAATAATCCCTTTTCCAAAAGATATGTGTGGCCTTGAGGGTGGTGCCATGGTGATATTTCCTTTCCTTTACAGAGGAAAAAACTATATAAAGAAAAATTATGTTATTTCATTGAAAGTTGGAATAAAGTACCCTCGGCCCTGCATTCCGTAGAGAGACTCCTTGAAGAAAAACTTACATGCTTTATATGTGTGGAAAAACTCCAAGGGGAAATCAGAGTTTTGTATTGATATTTGACAAATGGACTGAAGGTAGGAAAGACACTATTTTTGTCCTTCTTAAGCCTGACTTTGCCTTTCCCAGAGCTCAGAAACTGCAGAAGGTGTGGGGATTACTAAGAGTACCAGTACTAGTACTGCTAACTGCTTTCACCAAAGCTCCTCACACATCTGTCTGTGAATGGTCAGTGTGGGTAAATAGAACTGTACCCTGTTGGCCTGTGAAGAACACATAGGCATAGGGACTGCGGGGGAGAGAATTTTAACATAAGCCATCCCAGATCAATGGACCGAGAGAGCAGCGCTCTCAGGAACCAACCCAGATAGTCAGGTCTCCTTATGGAGGTCCCCAGGAGTCTGTTCTTTCTGAGCATCCATATCTCAGGAGTCTGTGACTGACTTCTAGGAGTTCTATTAGACATGGGTGGAAAGATGTGTGGATCTTTTCATTGTAAGAACATGAAGCTGTTCTAGTGATAAAGTGAGCGTGGGGCATGTGTTGAATTCAGTAGGAACGGAGCATTCCATCTTGAGTGACCTTTAGTGTGGTTTGAGCCCTAGAGGATGCCTTATCTTCCAGATGTGCTCAAAGGTGGGACCAAAGAGCCACATGTCTGTCCAGACCTGAGTCTCAGAGACCACAGACCACTCACATCACAGCTTCACGAGGGTGCTTTGGTTCCTCGGGTCTTTTGGAGAGGGACTCGGTTCTGTGTGTCCTTAGAGAAGCCCTTCGATTCTCTGTAGTCACTGAGTTTTCCGAGTCTCCTGGAAGCTGACAGCTGAGGCCTCTGGCTCACTCTGGTGAGGTGCAGCTGAATCCTGCTCATTTATTCCTTGCCAGTTCAAGTGGCGTTGCACCAAATAAGCAAATAAATTTGGGAATGTGAAGCTTGTGGGAAGTGTGCGTTGTGCAGACAGAAGGGACTTCTGTTAACCTAGTTTAATTTTCCCTGCTGTAAAACTCAAAATGCTCAATGGGGTCTCACTTGTGCATCTACACTTATGTTACTGGGGTGCAGTTTGTGTGTTCTGTTTTTTGTTTTTTGTTTTTTTGTTTTTTTGTTTTTTGTTTTGTCTCTTAGAATGTAAAGTCCTTCAACAGCATAACGAGGGGTGGGGTATACATACACTTTGGAAGCAGAAGGATTTTAGTTGTTTTGCCTTCTCTGAGTTTACCCATCCTCTCTGACCCCAATTTCCTTCTCTGTAAAGCAAGAATAATACTGTATACATTCTGCAGTTGGTTTGAGAAATAAACAATGTTAAGTAAAGCACTCTCCCCAGTCGTAGCTCTTCATTTGTTGTTGTTGTTAGGTGCCGTCGAGTCGGTATCCGACTCATAGCGACCCTCTGTACAACAGGGGAAACACTACTGTCAGTGCTTCTCTGCTGTTCATAGGGTTTTCAGTGGCAGATTGATTTTTGGGAGGGGGTTGCCATGTCCTTCTCCCAAGCCTACAGCTTCTGGTGTTCCCAGGTGGTCTCCCATCCAGGTACTAACCAGGCCTGACCCTGCTTAGCTTCCGAGATCTGGCGGGATCGGATGCCACAGGGCTACAGCTGCAGGCTAGCTCTTCATAGGTGCTAAAAATGACAGCTTCTGGGCCACTTGTGCAAGGACCAAAAATGCTGACTTGTATTTGCAGGAGGTAAAGGTACCTGTGTCGAAACACCCTCCTTTCATGTTTGGGGCTTTAATCTTCTTTTTGCCACCTTTCCATCCATTTACTTCTTTTATTAAATAAGCAGACTGGCCCTTTTGTTTCTTCCCAATACCTTATGCTCAAGCAGGTAACAGATACTAGTGCCTCTAATATGTAAAGCAGTACACTGAGAGTTACCCTGGGATTACCCTGTCCTCAGAGTGGATGGTGACAGTGGCCCATAACTCCAGAGACAGTAGGCAAGTTTCCTAGAGAAGGTAGTCTCTAGGATGACTTTGGAAATTCACAGATACATAGGGAAGAACTTTCTAGACACAGGTGCCAGCATGAGCTATCAAAAGGAGCCAGAAAGGGAGAACCACATAGGAGAGAGGGAAGGAAACTGTAGAACAGTGGTGTTACATACCTGAAATGTAAAAGGAGGAAGAAATGAAGTGCGCAAGACAAATCAGAACCTATGACGAGCTGGGTTCTGCCAAAAATCTCTTTTTTTTTTTTAAGAGCTGAGAGACAAAATATCTTGTTTGCTGAGTGTTGTAGACTGTGGTTTCATGGTTTTAGGCTGTGGACTCTGAACTGGGAATATTCAAATTAAGAATTCCTTTCTTTTTTTTTTTTTTTTTTCCTTTTTGTGGTACTGGGGGTTGAACCCAGGGCCTCGCACTTGCATGCTTTGCAAGTGCTGGACCACTGAACTGCACGCCGAGCCCATTTTTTTACCTTTTTGAGACAGGGTCTGGCTAAATTACGCAGACTACTTCTGGTCTTGAACTTGCGATCCTCCTGCCCCCTCTTCCCTGTCCACTGGCATTACAGCCATGTGCCACCATGCCTGCCTCATAATAAGAATTCTTTGCTCTATATTTTTTCCAAAAATGAAAAGGCATTTGGCATGCTCAAGTCAAAAGCAATATGTACGTGCCAAGTCTAGTTATTATGTGTGTAACTTGGACTGAGGTGATTGTTGTGATAAACTTTAAAGCTGTTGCAATGTGCCTTTGAACTCCAGGGTCTCAGTGATGGTGCTTTTATTTAGTGCCTGTTTATGCAGAAAAAGGTATAAATCTTACTTGTGACTCCTTTGTTGTTGTTGTTGTTGTTGTAAATATTTGTTCCTCTGTCTAAAATAGAAGACTCCAATAATTCAATTTTGTAATTGGTATTCTTTGAAAATAAATACTGAGTGATGACTCAAGTATTATAGGTTATTTTTTTTTCTTATGGATTTTTTTTTCTTTTATTGGTAAATGTTGGAGGGGTACAGAGTAATACCACATTTGGCTTTTCCATTATGCAATTGTTACACTTTTGGTTACACTTTCATCAACTTACAACGTTTATGGAAGCTTTTGACTAATATGTAGTAAAACTCGTATGCATATATGGGTTATATTACCCCATTTTTCCCATGTACTCATGAAGTTGCATCGTTTACATTGAGATCATCCTTTCCTCCCTTATCCTTTTACATTATTTCTCCTCCCTCTCCCACCTTCCACAACCTTTGCTTCCCTTTGCTAGTCCTCTCCTTCCTTTCTACTGTTTATATTTTCCCTTATTTGCTAAGTTTAATTGTGCATTTTTATATATCTACTTATGTATAGTTTTTTTCTTCTTTTAAGTAAGATTCTGCTCCTACATGAGTGAGAACATAAGGTATTTCTCTTCTTTTGAGCCTGTGTTCATTTAAGATGATATTCTCTAGTTCCATCCATTTTGCTGCAGATGACATTATTTCATTCTCTTTTATTGCTGAGTAATATTCTATTGTGTATATGCACCATAATTTCTTTATCCATTCTTCTGTTGATGGGTGTCTTGGTTGGTTACATGTCCTTGGTATTGTGAAGAGTGCTGCATTAAATATGGAGATGCAGGTGTCTCTGTGGTATGATGATTTGTCTCCCTTTGGGAACATTCCCAGGAGTGGTATAGCTGGGTCATATGGCAGTTCTATTTTTAATTTTCTAAGGTATATCCATATTGATTTCTAAAGTGGTTGAACTAATTTATAGTCCCACAAGCAGTGTAAAATTGTTCCTTTTTCTCCACATCCTCTCCAGCATTTATTATTGTTTTGTTGATCTTAGCCATTCTTACTGGAGTTAGGTAGAATCTCAGAGTTGTTTTGATTTGTATTTCCCTAATGACTAGGGATATTGAAAATTTTTCATGTGTCTCTTAGGCTTACAGATGTCTTCATTTGAGAACTATCTGTTCATTTCCTTTGCCCATTTGTGTATTGGATTGTTTGTTGTCTTGGTATTTGCTTTCTTGAGTTCTTTGTAAATTCTTGAAATTAGTCCTCTGTTGGATGTGTAGGATGTAAAGATTTTCTCCCATTCAGTGGGCCCTTCCTTAACTATGGTGATTGTTTCCTTTGCTGTACAGAAGCTTTTAATTTAATATAATCCCATTTTTAAATTCTTGGTGCCATTTCCTGAGCAACTGGAGTCTTGTTAAGAAAATTCTTTCCTATGCTTATGTGTTGGAGCATGTTTCCCATCTTTTCTTTTACTAGTTTTAAGGTTTCTGGGTTTATGTTGAGATCTCTTATGCATTTCAAGTTGACTCTTGTAAAAACTGAGAGATAAGGGTCTATTTTCATTTTTCTGTAGATGGATATCCAATTTTCCCAGAATCATTTGAAGAGGCTATCTTTTCTCCATTTTGTGTTCTTAGCCTCTTTGTCAAAGATAAGTGGCCGTAGTTTCAAGGGTATATCTCTGGGTCTTCAATTCTGTTCCATCGGTCTTCAAGCCTGTTTTTGTGCTAATACCAAGCTGTTTTTGCTACTGTAGCCTGGTAATATAAAGTCAGGTATTGTGATCCTGCCTGTACTAGTTTTGCAGCCTAATATTGTTTTGGCTATATGTGGTCTTTTGTGTTTCCATATGAATTTCTGGATTAATTTTTCTATTTCTACAAAATCTATCATTGGGATTTGAATGGGAATTGCATGAAATCTGTAAATAGCTTTTGGTAGTACAACCATTTTTATAATATTGATTATCCCAACCCATGAGCAGGGGCGGTCCTGCCATATTCTACTATCCTCTGCAATTTCATTCTTTAATATTTTGAAGTTTCCCTTGTAGAGATCTTCAGGGTCTTTGGTTAGATTGATTCCTAAGTATTTAATTTTTTGGTGAGCTACTGTGAAAGAGATTGATGCTTTAATTTCCTTCTATTCCTATTCACAATTGGTTTAAAGGAAGGCTACTGATTTCTGAGTGTTAATTTTATATCCTGCTACTTTGCTGAAGGAGTTAATTAGGTCCCAGAGTTTTCTAGAGGAGTTTTTGGGGTCCTTTAGGTAAAGGATCATGTAATCTGTGAATAAGGATAATGTGACTTCTTCCTTGCCTATCAGTATCCCTTTGATTTCTTTGTCTTGTCTGATTGCTCTGGCTAGGATTTTGATCACAATATTGAATAAGAGAGGACAGAGTGATCATCCTTGTCTTTTTCTTCATCTTAGAGGAAATGGTTTCCGTTTTTCCCCATTTAATATGATATCATCTGTCATAAATAGCCTTTATGATGTTGAGGTGTCCCCCTATTATGCCCAACTTCTCTGGGGTTTTTATCATGAAAAGGTGTTGTACTTTGTCAGAGGCCTTCTCAGCATCCATTGAGCTGATTATGTGATTTATGTCTACCAGTCTTCTTGATATGTTGAATTATTCTGATTGATTTTCATATGTTGAATCATCCTTGAGTCTGTAAAATGAAGCCCACTTCATCATGGTGTATGATCTTTTCTATGTGTTGTTGAATTCTGTTTGCCAGGATTTTGTTGATAATTTTTACATCAATGTTCATCAGGGAAATTGGTCTATAGTTCTCTTTCTTTGAAGTGTCCTTGCCTGATTTTGGTGTCAGGGTGATGGTGATTTTGTAGAATGTGTTTAGGAGTGCCCCTTCCTATTCTACTTTTTGAAATATTTTGAGGAGAATAGGTATTAATTCTTCTTTGAAGGTTTGATAGAATTCTGCTGTGAACTCTTTGGGGCCTGGGCTTTTCTTTGTTGGGAAACTTTTTATTACCTTCTCTACTTCAGTGTATGTAATGGGTCTGTTTAGATTGCTTATATCCTCTGGGCTTAATTTTGGTAATTCATACGTATTAATGAACTTATCCAGGCTGGGATTTAGCTCAGTGGGTAGAGCGCTGCGCTGCAGTCTCTGAGGCCCCGAGTTCAATTCCCAGCACCGCAAAAATGGGAGAAGGGCCTGGCAATCCACTCCCAAGGCAATCCTGAAGCACTCAGCCATTGAAAACCCTATGAGGGTCGCTATGAGTTGGATACCGACTCGACAGCACCTACCAACAACAACAACAACAATGAACTTATCCATTTCTTCTGTATTTTCCTTTTTTGGGGAGTACAATTTCTCAGGGCCTGCAGTTTAGCTCAGTTAGTAGAGCACTGCTGTACGCTTCTCGAGGGCCTGAGTTCAATCCTTAGTACAACAAAAATGGAAGAAAGATGTGGCAGTCCATTCCCAAAAACAATCCTGAAACAATCAGCATTGAAAACCCTATGGGGGTCACTATGAGTCAGATCCAACTTGATAGCACCTAACAACAACAACAACAACAATTTCTCAAAGTATTCCCTGGTGGTTTTCTGGATTTTGTTGGTATCAGTGGTTATGATCCCATTCTCATCTCTAATTTTTCAATTTGGGCCTTTCCTTTATTTCTTTTGGTAAGAGTGACTAGGGCGCCATCTATTTTATTCATCTTTTCAAAGAAACAGCTCTTAGTCCCATTAATTCTTTGAATTGTCAGTTTAGATTCTAATTGGGGTATCTCTGCATTGAGTTTGATAATTTCTGTCTGAGTTCTCCTTTTTGGATTGGCCTATTGTTGGCTTTCTAATGCCTTGATATTGTCATTAAGTTACTTAATTGGGCTTTCCCTAACTTATTGATGAAGGTGCTCATGGCTATGAACATCCTTCTTAAAACTGCCTTTGCTATGTCCCATAAATTTTGGTAGGATGTGTTCTCATCCTCATTGATTGCAGAAATTTTTAAATTTCTGCTCTGAGTTCCTTGATAAGCCATTGACCATTCAGCAGTATATTATTTAGTTTTCATGAATTTGTAAGATTTCTGAAATTTTTCTTGTTTTTGAGTTCTAATTTTATTCTATTGTGATCTAATAAGGTAGACAGTATGATTTCTGTTTTTTTGTATTTGTTAAGGGCAGTTTTGTTGACTAAAATGTGGTCTATCATAGAAAAAGTTCTATGTGGTGTTGAGAAGAATGTGTATTCCACATTGGATGGATGGAAATTCTGAAAACATCTGTAATATCCAGTTGGTCTATGGTGGAATTTAAGTCCATTATCTCTCTGTTAATTTTTTGTTTTGATGACCTGTCTCTTGGCAGAAGTGGGATATTGAATTTCCCATAATTATTGTGTCTGGTCCAATGTGCTTGTTTATCTCAAATCAACTATATTTTATGAAGCTGGGTGCCCCTGTATTTGGTGAGTAAATATTAAGTAATGTTATGGGTTCCTGGTTGACTGTTCCTCTTAGTAATATGTAATGTCCTTCTTTGTCTCTTCTGATTAGTTTGCAATTGAAGTCTCTTCTGTCCAAAATTAGTATCACAGCTCCTGCTTTTTTTGTTTCCTACCTACTTGATATATAGTTTTCCAGCCTTTAATTTTCAGCCTTTTACTCACATGCTAAGATAGAAAGAATCATAAAGCAATATGACCAATATTTTCAAGAGATATTTGATAAAATGAGGAAACAAAACCTACAAATTCAGGGAGTCCACAAAGGAGCCAAAAATAACACAAGAGGATTAGGAAATTTATTCAAAGAAATATTAAATGATAACTTCCCAAAACTAAGGCAAGAACTGGATACCTATACAACTGAAACATTCAGATCCCCAAACAGAGTAGACCAGAACAGATCCTCTCCACAGTACATTATAATTGGAATGCTAAATCTACAGAGCAAAGAAACTATTGTAAAAGCTACAAGAGAGAAATGCCAACTCACTTACAAAGACAAACACATGAGAATAACAGCAGACTTCTGAACAACAACTTTAAAGGAAAGGAAAGCTTGGACAGGCATCATCTAAGCCTGTACAGAAAAGTAATAACTGCCAACCAAGATTACATTATCCAACAAAGTTATCATTTATAATAGATGGTGAGTACAAGACATTCCATGATATTGCCTTGTTCAAAAGGTTCACAGCCACCAAGCCAACATTGCAGAGGATCCTCAGTGAAACACTGCATACGGAGGTAAGACAGCCCCACATACAAGATCAAAGAAATGAATAATAAACACGAGAGGAACTTAAGGAAAAAAATAGGCCAAATATGAATCAAAAAACACTAACAAGTACCAGCTTGATGCAGAATAATAAGCACCTCTCAATAATCACTCTTGTGTAAATGGTCTTAACTCACCAATCAAGAGACATAGACTGGCCAAGTGGATTAAAAAACATAAACCCTCAATATATCGCATCCAGTAGATTCACCTTATCATAGGTTACTTTTAAGCCATTAGAAAAGTTTGAGGTTCCACAGAAAAAAATCCCAGAGTCTCTGTGTGTGTCTGATCCTTAAGTCCAAATGACTATCACATTCTTTAGTCATGTTTAAGTGCAGTATACTAAAAATTACTTGGAAAATGATTCCTTAAATGGGTTGTTTTAGAAAAAAGAAGTCAGAGTATCTGCTTACTGTCATCTTTCTCTATTATTTTACTTCAGATTTATTTTATGCAGCACACAAAATACACTTCCTTATTCATTGCACGGGCTGGGATTTACCTCAGTTGGTAGAGCACTGCGCTGCAGTTTCTGAGGTCCCGAGTTCAATTCCCAGAACCACAAAAATGGGAGAAGGACCTGGCAATCCACTCCCAAGGCAATCCCAAAACAGTCAGCCATTGAAAACCCTATGAAGGTCGCTATGAGTCGGATACCGACTCCACGGCACCTAACAACAACAACAACAACAACAACAATTCATTGCACAGTAGACAAAAATTAACACAGTCCAAAAGTCTGAAAATATTAAACTAAGCCAAAATGAATTAAATGACAGGATTCTTCTTCCCCTTTGAAGCCTCCCTCCATTCCACCTGCCATCCCTTCCCACCTTGGCCCTGGCTTCCTCCTCACACCTGCTGCCCTGACTTACCTCTGCCTCCAGGTGGCGCAGTCTGGGTGCTGATGGGAACAGGAGCCAGGGTCTGCTGAGCTCATTTCCCTAGAGAAGGGGGAAATAGGACTTCAGTAGGCCAAAAAGGGTAGGACTGATGTTATTGGAGAGGAAATCTAGTGTTACTTGTGAGGCAAGTGTGAGAAGGCAACGAATAAAATAAAACTAATAAAAATAAAATAAGAAAATAAAATAAAAAAAGAAAAGAAAGGCAAAATTTAGGTGTAGGAGTCGTGCCGTGCCTACGTGTGAGCGGTGGGGTATGGAAGAGGTGAAGAAGCAGCCCGATCCCTGGGAGCAGACGCAGGTCCCCACTTCCCATGCGCCTCAGGGAAGCTCCCAGCAGCCCCTGCTGCCCTCAGGATGCTGGCGGGGTTGGACCATGGCTCGGGACGTCCTTCCTGACCTGTGGTAGCCTCAGAAGCTGTCTCTCATGTCCCTCCTTATGCTCCGCCCCGCTGCTAGGGCCCTAAACAGCTCCGCTAAATAATTGGCCAGACTTAGGTTCACCAATGAGCAGTGTCCTCTCCTTAGAGGTCACTCCCCACGCCATCGCATGCCCTTCCTGTCCCTGGTAAACCCTGCTGTCTCCAGGTCAGGTCTGCGTAGAACCCCTTCTGAGGTCCGGGGAGTGCAGTGCCCACCCCACAGCAGCAGTCCGCATCGGTGCTGTGTTGGGTGTCTCCATAGGGACCGAGCTCAGACAGCCTTGCTCACCTCGGCTGATGCTGAGCAGAGTGCAGGGGACCTACCTGGAAGACATTCAGCCATTGGGAGGGAAGGAGGGAAGAAAGGAGGCATTGGGGAATGAATTGAATGCCTGCGAGGGATGGTGCCAGGCCCTAGGAATTAAAGATGAATTTTTAAAAATTCCCCTACCTACAAGGAGTTCATAGCCCAACAAAAAAGAAAGATTTGTACTAAATTATAAAAAATTCAAAATATGGAAGGCTGCAACAGTGGTGCAAATCAAGTGTGGAGAGGCAGTTCCTGAGCCTGAGGCCTTGCTGGGACCGCAGGGGCAGGGGGTTCCCAGGGTCGTTGAAAGCAGGTGGCTGGTGGGGAGACTGCTGGCTGGGGGTGGGGGCTCTGCAGCCCAGGTGCCGGCAGGCCCCACTTGGGTGCCTCTACAGTTGCCTGGACCAAACCTATGCTGCTTAGGCTCCGGGAGGGCCAAGTGAGAGTAACTCAGGAGGGTTAAGTGTGTGGCCAAGTAGCTTTGATTCCATTCTCCCCCCTCCAGAGATAAGGGGGCGGGAGGTGGGTGTCAGTGTCTTGTGGCCAACAGAGTGGGTTGTTACAGATAGTCAGGGGAGAAGGAGGTTCTGGAGAGCTATTGCCAGCCAGAGTGGCTGTGCTGGTGTTTCTGTCTCTGGAGGAGGGCTCTCAGGTGCCTGGTGGTCTCAAGCCCTCTTGGTGAACCTTCTTGACCTGATTTTTTCCACCAGTGGGGCCTGGATTGCCAAGAGGCATGGGCTGTGCCTAACTGCAGAAAGGAAAACTCAACAACAAATGTGTTAACCTTTGACAAAATGTGTTAGCCTGGGCTTACCTAGGAACTCTTGTTCCAAAACCTAACACTGAGGAGCTTTGGGCTTCTCTTCTCTAAACCACAGACAAACAGAGAGGGCAGGCCACTGCCGCCCACCCCCGACACACACCCAGTTCCTCGGCCAGCCAGGGGAGAGGGCTTCCAGCTTTCCTGTTACTCTGGTGAGACACTGAAGAAAAAAGGCCTCCCTTGACCCGGTGCTACACCAGGCACTATGTCAATGCTTCTCTGCTATTCATAGGGTTTTCAGTGGCTGATTGTTTGGGAGTGGGCTACCAGGTTCTTTTCCCATTTTTGTGGTGCTGGGGATCGAACGCAGAGCCTCAGAGTGCACAGAGCAGCGCTCTACCAACTAAGCTAAACTCTGGCTCATGATGCTGCTGGGGTAAAGAATGTGGAGGGGCAGTATAACCTAAGCTTATCAAATTTTAGCACTAATGACTATAATCTTGTCTGAAGCATTTAAGAACATAAAGATAATCTAAAGATACTTAAAGTGTTGTCTAAGTGAGCCACTTTTTTTTCCCCTCAAACTGTGTAAAACCAAAGAGAAGGACACATCAGCCCTGCTTTGGTTCCTCATTCCTGTTTATGTCCCTGTCAGGAATCTCCTCAGGAGGCTTAGATGGAAAATAGAAAGATAATTAGCATTGGGCTCAGGGAGAAGCTTCTGTTCATTGTTAGGTACCATTACAATGTGATAGAAACTCCTGAGGATTCAAATTAAAACAAGACCACAGCTTGTCAGCGGTTTACTTTTTTTGTTCATTTGACTCTTTATCAGGCAGTAGCTGCTCGTGCATTTCTTATATGACTTTAGCTCTAATAACAGTCGCAACATGCTAATTATTAGAGGCCTCTAAATCAGCTTTGATTGCTACACAGACAAGGAAAATCTATTAGCATCCTCGGGCTCAATGGAAGCTTGAGATAACAGCATTAGATTGCAGTGCAGGCCCATTGGCCTTTCAGGGAGCCCTTTCCCACCCCCCATTCTGATCTCTTTCCTGAGGATCTGAGGCAACCATAGCTGCGCATTGCTGTTATGACTTGGGGCAGGGGGTTTCTTCTGTCCATGAATGAACATTCAAATAGAGAAGCTCAATTCTGAACCCTCATCTCATTAGTTTACTGTCTCCATAGGCTTCTCTAGCACCAGCACTGGCTCAGAACTTCACCAGAGGGAGAGAAACTTCCCAAACCATCGTGGCTGTTTTTCCACCTCATCCATCTCATACTGCAAGCCATATTAAAATTTTTTATCCACAGTTTACTTCACTCAACATGTCTGCTGGAATTTTGTGCTGCCTTAGCTTTTAATATAGAAAATCTTGTCCGTGATTAATTCAGAGAGCTGCTTTCTGAATTATGAAACATTTTATAGATGCTTCAAATTCCATTTCATTTCTTAAACAGTATGAGAAAGACAATCCAACATGCATTTTTGCTTGCTCATTTAGTTATCTGTGTTGCTTCTCTGAGGGATTTGCAACATCGATATAGGAAAGTGAAATATGGGAATGGGGTCTGCACAGGGTTGCTTAGCAGAGCTTCCTGTTACAAAGTCTGCCAAGTAAGGCTGCCAGAAAGTTGTTTTGCCATGGCTTCTTGTTTGTAGGCTGTGGCCCCCAGCCCTCCATTTCCTTTGTCCTTCATCCTTCTGGCCTGTACCAGAGGATTCAGCCAACCTCCTGCAATGGGGTCCAAGGGACAGAGACATAAGAAATGCTTGCCCTGCTCTCCAAGCCTGACTGCGGAGTGTGGGTGGACAGGATGTGGTTCCTGTCTGCTATTCTGGGGACAAGTGTATCTGTTCATCTGTTCTCCTGTGCCAGATATGCTATATCCTGGTGATTTCATGCTGAGGGATCTCTGGTGGTGAAGTTGGTGAGAGAAAAGAGAGACAGTGAGATTTATACAAATGGAGTTTCTTCTTTCCTTCTCAGCTGTAGAGTTTAAAAATTTACGATAGAGACAAATAATGTACTCAATGAGGATGACTTAGGCATTTTTGTTCCTGGTTCTTGAGGGTTAAACCCAGGGCCTCACACATGCTTTGCAAGTTCTCTACCACTGAGCCGCACCCCCAGTCTATTTTTTATTTTTTATCTTGAGACAGGGTTGTGCTAAGTTACGCAGGCTACCTCTGGCCTCAAACTCAAGATCCTCCTGCCTCAGGCTCTTGAGTCACAGGATTACTGGCAGGCGTCACTGTGTCTGGCTGACTTAGCCATTTATGTCATTTGCAAAATCACAGTTATGATATGGTGATAGTGATGGTTCGAAAACCAGCATTTCTCCTTTCCAGTTTCTATGCGGGTCGTGGCAGGTCTCCATTGTGCAGGTGACCATTCACATGTGGTTCTGTGGTTGTCAAAGCTGATCTGGCTTTTTTTCATTGTGCTTAATGTGTCATGGCCAGTGTAGCTCCTCCAAAGAACTGTTACCCCCAAAATTGCAGTCTCAAACCACATGCTTTTTCTAACCAGGGCTAACTATCCCTTTTTGTCACCCACTGTAATGGTTAGCTATTGCCACAACAATGCTCAGTCCTGTGGTTACAGATCATCAGGGTCCAGCAGCTCAAGATGAGGCTTGGGCTCGTCCACAGGTTGAATTCAGCTCTGCTTTGATCTTCAGGGCCAGTGGACCTATCCAGGCAAGATCTTCTCAAGGCAGTAGCAGAAGCACCAAAGACCAACCCCAACCATGCAAGTATATTCCAGGCTTCTGCTTACATCATGTACATTAACATCCCATTGGCCAAATCAAATCACTGCTTAAATCCAAAGTCAAGGAGGTGACTTTGGACCATGATCCTAAATCAAGTCATAAGGCCAAGCCCAAGCACATATCTGTTGAAAATGATGTAAATGCCCATACCATCATGGGGCCAATGGGCTGCATAAGGTGAATCCCACACCACTGGCTCGTCCTCCCTTGCTGTGTATGCTGCAGTATAACCATGCATATGCTCGAGTCTGACTGCCTGGATGGTTGACCACACTGCTTGGTGGAGAATTAACAACTCACATGTTAGAGAACACTTGTTGTTGTTGTTGTTAGGTGTCGTTGAGTCCTGTCCTACTTATAGCGACCCTCAGAGGGTTTTCAACGGCTGTTTCAGGATTGCCTTGGGGGTGGCTTGCCACATCCTTCTCCCACAGAGAACACTGGCGCCTCCTAATCAAGCGGGAAGACCAGTGACGACACTGGCCAGGGATGTCCTAACAGGAAGATGGATGATAGCTGGGCTTCCCTTTGAAAATTTGAGGCCAGTTCTGTGCTCAGTTTAGGAATCATTTTCTTACCCCCATCCCCAGTTGTACTGTTTGTACAATCTAACTTCCTTCAAGAAGAGAAGCATGCCCCTTTGTACTCTGACCCCCACGTTGTTGTTGTTAGGTGCCATTGAGTCATGTGCTTCTCATAGCAACCCTCATAGGGTTTTCAATGGCTTATTGTTTTAGGATTGCCTCAGGAGTGGATTGCCACATCCTTCTTCCATTTTTGTGGTTCTGGGAATCAAACTTGAGTCCTCAGAAACTGCAGAGTGGTGCTCTACCAATGGAGCTAAATCTCAGTCCCCCGACCCCCATACTGTCCTATAAAAGACTCCTAATGAATACATATAAGGCCGAAACTGCACTTTAGCACTAGGAGCTGTTACCAGTATGAACCCGAGCATATTTTCCCATCATTTTAATCATACATTAGAGATGAAAGAACCTTTATAGATCATCTAGTTTGGCATTGGCCTGTAGCACTTTCTATGATGATGGAAATGTGCTTTATACCATCCAATACAGTAGCCACTGGCTATGTGTTGCCACTGAGCACTCCAAATGTGTCTGGTACTGCTGACATACTGGGTTTCATTAAAATGGTGGGACCAAAGTGAGGCGCAATGGCTCACTGCTGTAATCCCAGTGACTCCAGAGGCGAAGGCAAGAGGATCACAGGTTTGAGGCCAGGCTCAGCTTGTGTAACTTAGAGAGACCCTATCTCAAGATAAAAAATTTCTAAAAGGGCTAGAGGTCCAGCTCAGTGGTAGAGTGCTTGCAAAATATTCAAGAGGCCTTGGGGTTAGCATCCCACCCCCGGTCTGGAGGATTGGGGGAGGCAGGGGGGAGAAGAGGCCCTAACTCCATGGACAGGCTGGTCTAAGCATTCCCCTCCCTGTTTGCTCGATTCTTAGAGGCCTCTATTTGCATTAGTTTGACCTTAATTTTGTGATTATGACCTTCTAACAATATCCAAACAGCTCATGGTCAAATAGGTTGGGGAAAAAAGAACAGAAAAACAAAACTATTTTTTCTGTCATTAGTAATTTGAAAAGTGAGCATTAAGAACTCAATCAAACATCAAATAATTTTTACACAGTAGAAATAATATATACTTTCCATCCAAATTAAAACACATGCTCCCAGCAATTTAATTATGCAAATGTGATATAAGCAATAGCAAAACAGAAGAATGAAGATTGATAAGCTAAAATTTCTGGTGACATTTTCCTTTTTAATTTCCTCTTTTGGTTAATGTGCTGATTTTCATGCACCACTTAGGTGGATACTTTATTTCTTTGTAATAAGTGCCTCTACAAATTTATGCAAATAATATTAATCACTGTCGAGAAAAACAGCAATCATTACCATCCCTACTGTCCACAAGTGTTAAGCAACAGTCATAGATGGGTCTTTAACTATGATTATGATTAAATATGCTAGTAAGCAAAGATTTTGTTTTCAGAAAGAACTGTTTTCCCTCTAGCTGCATGGAGAATTCTAAATTATAAAGTATAATCTCATATATTCATTCTCATTTTTCATCTCCTCCCCCCCTCTTTCTCTCTCTGTCTCTGTCTCTGTCTCTCTCTCTCTCTCTGTCTGTCTGTCTCTCTCTCTCTCTCTCTCTCTCTCTCTCTCTCTCTCTCTCTCTCTTTCGTGATTGAACCCAGAGCCTTGCACAGGTTAGGCAAGCACTCTACCACTGAGTTGTTTAGGCTGCCTCTGGACTTGAATTTGTGATCCTCCTGCCTCAGCCTCCCAAGTCTCTGGGATTCTAATTCTCACTTTTGCTAATGGGTGGCCCAAAGCACACAACTGAAGCTTTTCCTCGTAGAGCTTGCCTTGTCCCTGCCCCTCCTCAGAGGAGCCCCCTTCCTCCTCACCCTTGGTGGTCAGGAACTCTGTCTTAGGGTGAGCCCTTCAGAAGCAGACCCTGAGAGAAAGATGTGGGGCCTTGTTGACCCCCAGGAGAAGCCCACAAGGGAGCCAGAAGGCAGGACAGTGAAAGAGAGGAGGCCAGAGTGTGACCTCAGGGTGGGCTCTGGAGGCCGGCTCCATCCCGACACTACAGGGGACACTGGATAGAAATCCCAGTTTAGCCCCACTTGAGGCTGAGGGACAAGGCCTTCCTACATGGCTCTTGGTCATTCATTGGCACTGGCCACCCTGTGGGATGCGAGTCCCCGGATACTCACAGCTCTCTGGGAGTATGGACAGAGTGGCTGGCGAGCCAAGAGCAGTCCTCTGAGAGCACCCCTGGCCCAAGCCCATGGAAGGGGTCCTTACCAGGAAAGAGAGGTCCCCCAAACCTCACCTGCCATCAGCCTGCACCCAGCATGTCCCATCCTACTGCTTGTGGCTGTTAATTGGTGTGTCTCCATTGGGTTGGGGCTGGGATTTAGCTCAGTTGGTAGAGCACTGCTATGCAGTCTCTGAGGTCATGAGTTCAATTCCCAGCACCACAGAAATGGGAGAAGGATGTAGCCATCTACTCCTGAGGCAATCCTGAAACAGTCAGTCATTGAAAACCCTATAAGGGTCACTATGGGTTGGACATGATTTGATAGCACCTAATAACAACAACCGTCGGGTTAAGGGCTGCCTAGATAGCTGGTTAAGCAGAAGAGATGAGCACTGATCAGAAGGCTGAGCACAGCAGCTGGCTCTCCCCAGGGTGAGGAGGCATCGCAGAGCTACTGAG
This sequence comes from Pedetes capensis, assembly GCA_007922755.1. Taxonomy (NCBI): domain Eukaryota; kingdom Metazoa; phylum Chordata; class Mammalia; order Rodentia; family Pedetidae; genus Pedetes; species Pedetes capensis. The sequence continues at coordinate 192,094 of VMDO01001607.1, forward strand.
GACCAGAATGGAAGGAAAAGCTAGAAGGACAGGGGCTCTTTCTCTCCGCCTGCCAGTGTGAACTGAAACACAGATCTTTTACCCTCAGCATTCCTGGTTCGCAGGCTTGCACACTGGGACACAAATCTGTTCCATCTGCCCTCAGCTCTCAGAACTTTAAGCTACTCTCTCAGCTTTCCTGGTCTCCAGCTCATAGGCAGCAGATTGTACTTGGCCTTCATAGTTGTGTGAGCCAAAGCCTCATAATAAATCTCTTTATGTATATGAATATGTGTGTGTATAGTTGTATATATAATAACTAATATATATGGGGTTTAGCTCAGTAGGTAGAGTCTGCTCTGCAGTCTCTGAGGCCCTGGGTCCGATCCCCAGCAACACAAAAATGGGAGAAGGACCTGGCAATCCATTCCCGAAACAATCAGCCATTGAAAACCCTATGAGGGTCACTATGAGTTGGGCATAACAAACAAAGCAAACAAACTACAGCCATGATACCCTGGCCCCTGGCATCTGATATCATCAGATCTTGGAAACTAAGCAGGGTCAGGCCTGGTTAGTACTTGGATAGGAGACTGCCTGGGAACACTGGATGTTGTAGGTTTGGGAGAAGGACCCAGCAGCCTACTCAAAAAAAAAAAAAAAAAAAAAAAAAAAAAATCAGCCAACTAAAACCCTGTGAATAGTAGAGAAGCATTGACAATAGTGCCAGGCACGGCACAGTGTTAGAGAGTTTCCTCTGTTGTACATAGGATTGCTATGAGTCAGACTCAGCATGATGACACCTAACAACAACACAGTGCATACCTGCACACACACTAGTCCTCTTAGTTCTGTTTCTGCAGAGTTCTAACACCCTGTTCTACTCTCCCCAGCACACTAGATCTCTTCCCTGCAGTTCTTCTATGGGACTGGAGAGCTTCCTGGTAAATTATGTCCAGGCAAATGGATTTTTTTTTTCATGATGAGTTTTATTCCATGAGATCACATTAGGATCTTAAGAGCAACGTTTAGAGTTTTAAGGAAAAAGGGTGAATGAGTGAGTAATGGCAAGAATTTGCAGAAAGGCCAGTGAGAAAGGTGTTCAAATCAAGAGCCACTCACACATAAGAGTAATCAGGAGCCCATATAATCCAGAAAGTAATATATATTCATTTTCCTCCAGCATCTTAGAATTCCCTCCTGCAGCCTGGGAATGCCATAGTGACTCCTACCTTCTCATAACTGGGAAGTCAAGGTTTGATCATGCAGCCAAGGCCTCTCTGGTGGACCCTCCTGCCACATCTGCAGAAGCCTCCCCAGCTCGTGTCGTAGTCAGGGGCAAGGGATGCTGGAACTTCAGGGCCAGTCTGCCTTATGGCCAAGGCACTCCAATCCTATTGGAGAAAAACCGGAGCCACAGACACTGTCTCTTTTTATTTATTTCCTCGCTTTCAAAGAAGGTGTCCCTCTGAAAGGCTCTCTGCAAAGCAGAGATGCTATTTTAAAGGCTAACATAAAAGCTTTCTTGGCAAAGAAATTGCTTTTTTCCATTTGAGAAGCCTCTCTGCCTTTGAGAGCAGAGAGGGCCTGATGTGAACTTGATTAGCTCTCATCATCTTTCTCTCGGGTTTTCAGAGAAGAGGCCAGAGAGAAAGGCTCTTTGTGTCCACCTGTCTGCTTGTTGCAGGACTTCAAGGGCTGCATCCCGAGCTGCCTGACATTCCAGGACTTCTGCTGGGATGGGAAGCCCAGAGGGCAGTGGGAGAGGAACTGCACTCAGGTACAGTGCCCATGGCTGAGGCCAGTTCTGCTGCTAAATGGCTGCACAGTTGTCTTAGGAACGGAGGGCAGTAATAACACATGGTGTGAAAGGCACATTATAGATCATAGAGTACTGTGAAGTTGTAGTTGGTGCTGAATTCTGGGGCTCAGGACCTCAGAATTCTCTGTGTGTGTGTGCACATGTTCACCTGCATGCAGGCATGCATTTTCCTGTCCTTGCAGCTGGCGTTGGTATTGATATGCTCCTCAGGTCCCAGTCCTCCCCTTCCCTCAGCACAGGTGAGGTAAGGAACCCCTTCCCTCATTCTAGGCCCTTTCAGACGGAAACTGGAACAGGGACAAGGTGACTCTTATTCCTGCATCCCACTGCCACTCCATATCAGGAACCTGTCAAAACAGTGTCAATTTTTATATACCAAAATTGTCCAAATTTTCTTCCTTTTTATATACATAAATATATAGTCCCCAGGTATCTATTGGGGATTGGTTCCAGGACACACATGCCTCCCCTCTGGATACCAAAATCTGACCATGCTCAAGTCCCTTATATAAAATAGCCCAGTATTTTCATACTTGCAGCCGTACCACTGTGGCGACCAGTCTCATCAGATCTCAGAAACTAAGCAGGGTTGGGCCTGGTTAGTACTTGGATGGGGGACCACTTGGGAACATCAGGTGTTGTAGGCTTGGGAAAAGGACCCAGCAATCCACTCCCAAAAAACAATCTGCCGTTGAAAATCCTATGAATAGCAGAGAAGCAGTAACAATAGTGTTTCATAGTGTACATAGGGTCACTTGTTGTTGTTGTTAGGTGCCGTCGAGTTGGTATCCGACTCATAGCGACCCTCTGTCCAACAGGGGAAACACTATTGTCAGTGCTTCTCTGCTGTTCATAAGGTTTTCAATGGCAGATTGATTTTTTGGGAGGGGGTTGCCAGGTCCTTCTCCCAAGCCTACAGCTTCTGGTGTTCCCAGGCGGTCTCCCATCCAGGTACTAACCAGGCCCGACCCTGCTTAGCTTCCAAGATCTAATGGGATCGGATGCCACAGGGCTACAGCTGCAGGCAATAGGGTCACTAGGAGTCAGATACTGACTCCACGGCACCTAACAACAAGTATTTCCATATAACCTATGCACACCCTCCTGTATTCTTTAAATCATCTCAAAATGACTTGTGATACCCACTACAATGTAAATAGTAATTATACTGTATTGTTTAGTGAATAATGACAAGGCAAAAATGTTTATTCGAGTTTTGCTTTGGGGAACTTTCTGGATTCTTTTTTCTGAATATTTTCAATCTGTGGTTGGGTTAATCCACAGATGGTTAAATTCACAGATTCAGAACCCACAGATTTGAAGGGCCAACTGTATTATAAAGTGGTACTTTGCATCCCAGAAATGTAAAATTCCAAATAAAGTGGAGTCACAGTGATGAGAAGAGCATGAAGACCTGGAGTTAAGAACTGAACTTGCTGTCGATCGATTACATGGCGTGCATTCTCTTTGAGGCTGTTTTCCCATCTGGAAAATGGGGCTAAGGCCCAAGTAGAAGGATTGCTGTGACAATCCATAAGATTTGAAAAAAACCTTATGCCCTGTCCAGCACTTCTCATACTGACTCAGAATCATCGGCATCTTAGCGAAGTGCCTTGGAGCTGCTCTGTGGATCTGGTTTTGTAGTTGAGGAAGCTGAGCTTCAGCCTGGGTCACTGACAATGGCGAGAAGCCCACAGCTTCCTGCCTAGTGCGTCCCACGTGCTCCAGAAGACAGCAAGTGCTGGCGTGGCTCCCGGCCTCCCAGGATGAGCCCTGAGTCCAGGCTCTGTGGGTACAAAAGCTGGAGACCTACCTGAGAGCTAGGGGCATGGCCAGAGGTGTTAGCATTTGTAAAGGGATGAGGGGTAGACTACAGGCGGAAGTACGTTTCAGATGTTTCTCCTCCTGCATCTTTGAATCACCTCAGGCCAGCCCTATGCCAGCAAATTCTCTCCTTTAACCCTTCCTGAGAGTCGGGGAGAAGTGGGTCTCTCTTGGTGAGAAGCCACACAGAGAAGTCCACTAGGCCCTCCTTTTTTTTTTTTTTTTTTTTTTCTTCCCGAAGCCAGACCCAGCAACCCTGGAGAGTGTTTCAGAAAGGCCTGGAGGTTCCCCCATGCTCTGTTTCCATTATGATCTCTTAGAAACGTCCAACTTCATTTGGAGGACCCTTTTCTGCAGGTCTTTAGCTAGAGCTCTTGCCGAGTCTTTATCTTGCATGGAAAGTGTTTTCTTCCACAGCCGGTTCCATTGTTGGGGTGTTTCCTAGTAAGAGGATGGGGTCCTGTTGGGCAAGGTGAGGCAGGGCCTCAGCATGTTGCAGAGTGTGGGGAACTGAGCCCCTGTTGTGTCCCTGGCCCTCTGGCTGGGCCTGATCTCAAGGGGGAGCTGAGGGTAAGATTGCCACAGTTCCTCCTGGCAGGGCCTGTGGGCTCATTGGCCGCCCTCACGCTTGCTCCCCACTCCCTCCTCACTGTCTCCGTGTCTACAGGAAACCCTGTTCCAGAACAGGTTTCAAATGGCTTTGTGGCACCGTGTTTCCTGCTTTCAGGTTATTTCTTGGAAAGAATTCAGAGCATGTTTTACTTGAGTTGTCGTTGGTGCGTTCCATTTTAAAGCCTTCTCTTCAAGGTTTGGGGTAGAACTTTTAAATATCTAAAATAAGAAATAATTTGAAGTGAGAATTTTGGTGATATTCAAAGACTGAGTATGTCGTTTGTCATTTCTGTCCTCCGTGGCTGACATCCAGCTCCCTTACATTCCGTATGCCCCAGGACACACTTGTTCTGTAATTACCAATTTCCGCAGTGTAGGCTAGAATTATACACAGTATTCTTTAACAAAATAGCTGTTTGCTTACACATGGCGTAGGCCATAATTTTCCTAGATCTTGTGCCGTTAGTGGTTGGGAATTCTGTGCAAAGTAAAGAAGTCTAATTTTATCTCACTGTTTGTTGTCTTTTTAGTCTGTTCCTAAGAAACATTAGCTACCACTGAGATATGTTTTAATAATCTCCTCTCCCATTAAACTTGATGATCATATGAAGATGGAGATATTCTTGCCTAAATAGGTAGGAATTTATTAAATAAATGAAAGGAGAGGTTGAAAAGTGATCAAAGATGCTGATGGTTTCTGCCGTCAGTCCTTAAGTCCCAGCTCGCGGAATGTGATTCTTACGCTGCCACAGATCAGCTCTAGTGTGAGGTGAACCAGCATTAAAAGACTTGCACCTTAGTTCCTAGCTCAGCTTTTAATCAAGCTGATTTAAAACTTCTGTTTTAATGAGTACTTAATACTGTTGTTTCATGACTCAGTTATCCATTCTATTTGTCTTGCAAGAACACTATTAGAAAGAAAGAATCACTGCCATTGTTAGAACTTTTTAAAAATCAGTTTAGAATCATCAGTTTGTTTGTTTGTTTTTTCTCTCTCATTGGCATAAATGTCACTTTACCCTTGTTGACCTTTCTCTTTCACCATTAGTACTATAAATTTTTGCCCTGCCTCAAATTCTCTGTCCCTGCAAAAGGGGCCATCATTTTGGCAGTCTGTTTCCCTCTAGCCATGACATTCATTACATTTCTGCCCTGCTCACTTTTTTCTTCCCTATTCTACCTTTGCCTGAGCCCACATCACTACCCTTTCAATGGGGAAAGCAAGTTAATTAAATATGAAGCTTTTTTATTTTTTACTATTTGTAGTTCATTCTTTTAGAGATTTTCAAATATATTTTCTTTTTAATATATACATCTCCCTTCTTTAGGCAGAGCATTTCAAAGCCAGATCCTTTCTTCGTCTAGATAGTCTGTAGCCTCACATGGGGGCTGACTTCCTTTGCCCCTTTGGTGGAGCCTGAGAGTGGAGGGAGAAGGGGCAGCTGCTGGCAGAGAGTGGCTCCCACCACTCCCCTATGAGAGCCACTTCCCTGGGCTCATAGTCTATGTATATTTACAGACATACTTGAAAGCGAGTGCCCTGATTTTTTTTTTCCCTCTGTGACCTAAACAAAAATAGCCCATAAAAAAATTATCCAAAATCATTGTCAAGGCCCAGAAATTTAGAGCCTAGGGGATCAGGTGGGACACCCTCTTTTTGTAGCCAAAGCTTAGGATGACAGGAAGAAACAAAGAGCCCGGGGGCTAATAGAACCTTAGAAGTGACTTGATAGCCTCTAGCTGAGAGTAGATCAGGCAGCCTCTCCACCCAACTCAGAAAACTAATTTTAACAACAATTTCTGCAGGTTAAGCCCTCTTCAGTTTGCAGCCCCTGTTACAAACCCTCCATGTGCAGCCTTTTTCCCGTCACCATAGCAACACACCTCTCATAATAAACAATTGAGGCAGAAGCAATTCTGCAAATGTGACCTTGTCCTGTCCTCAGGTTTATCATCATGCATTTTCTCAGCCATACTATTGTGTGGACTTTCATTCTTCTCCCAAGATCTTGACATGACAAATAGCACCTAGCCATTAAGTAGGCCTGGAGGTTATTAATTTGGCACCAATATTTTCACTTAGACCAGTGGTCCCCAGTAATCTGCTTTAGAGGCCCTTGGCCCATGGTGCAGACCAGTGGAATCACATCTGTAGTTTTGGTGCCCAGGACTCAGAATCCTTAATGTTCCCTACTGTGCTGCCCAGGCTGGCCAATCAGGTTATTTTCTATATCTTTCTTGAGCAACCCTGCCTAACCATACTACCTAATAAACAGGTAAAAAGCAACTTTGTTCACACCTTGCCTGGGTCACAAGAGGAAACCCCAAGAAATGTTTTGGACAAAGAAAACTGGAGACTGTCACAAGATGGCCCTACCCTTGGTTACCCTCAGACAATATAGGCAAGATTCCAGAATTTAAAAAAGTACCAGCAGCAAGGCAAAGGAGGAGTAATACCAGCCAGAGAGTGTGTGAGACATCAGCTCGCTTTGGTTCTCCTTCCCTGTGCAGATGCTCAGTAGAGGTCCTCTGACTCTGATTTTGATCTAACTTCTCATCACTGAATTTTCAGCGATTCATAGCACACCTTCACTGAAAGGAGTGTAGGAGGTTTCATAGGTAGGAGTGGGATCTCCAGAGCCCTGGTTCCCTTTTGTAAATACTGGAGAGTGGGGCTGTGTTCATGGATCAAATTTTGCTCTTATAGCACTGAATTCCAGTTTGTAGCTTGAAATTGTTCAAGCCCTATTTGGGTTTGTGGTCCAATTCAGTGACTTGATCCAGAGTATCTATAGACATGGAACCTTCAGGAAAGATCCTTTCTTATAGTGTAGAATACTGTCATGGTTGTGCATAAGTTACCCACAGGGGCTAGCCTCCTGCCCTCTGGATCTCAGTGCACACTGCTGTGCTTCGGGGAAAAACATTCTTCTCAGAAATTCCGCATAAGATAACTAGAAAATATTTTTAAAAACAGGTTAAAGTTGTCTAAGAGTTTGAAAGGTTGGTACTAGCCTTCTCAAAGAAATGATCTTGAACTGCCTGCTGTATCAATTGGCCATCCAAGAAGAGCAGTGCAGACTTGGTTGGCTGAGTGGCTAAGATTTCTATCTTCCCCAAACTGCCACCAGGAAGGTGGAAAGCAGGAGATGCTGTCTTTTCATGGTACAAAGTGTCTCTAACCCTGATGACTCATGTTTGAGTTGACTATTTTCTAGAATTTTCCTAAAATCACTTGACTGATTGACTGGAATTCAGAAAAGTTGATGTAACTTCCAGATCCGCTTTGTAGTTGATGTTTTCAAGAATATCAGCTTTGAATGGAAGTGTGGGTTTGTTGATTTATATTTATTTTTCTCCTTTTGGCTGGAGAACTCTCTGCTTACTGGAGGAATCAGCCCTATCATATGGGCCACAGAGTGGCTGTGTGTAGCTTTTCAATGGATACTAAAGAAATAGTCATGAACTTTTAAGATCTGACATCCCAAGACTTTCATGTAATTATAATTTTGTACTGCTACAGTATATACTTTTCTTTTTTTCTTGTATTTTTAAGAACTTTTTGCTTCCTTCTTGATGATATCTTTTATGTCGTGCCACAACTCTTTTGGTCTCCTGTCATTTGTGTCTAATGCATTAAACCTATTTTTGAGGTGGTCTCTGAACTCAGGTGGGATATACTCAAGGTCATACCGTGGCTCTCGTATACTTGTTCTAATTTTTTCAGCTTCAGTTTGAACTTGCATATGAGAAGTTGATGGTCTGATCCACAGTCAGCACCTGGTCTTGTTTTGACATTTTGTACAGAGCTTTTCCATCGTCTCTTTGCACATATGTAGTCAATTTGATTTCTGTATGTTCCATCTGGTGAAGTCCATGTGTATAGTCTCCGTTTATGATGTTGAAAAAATGTATTT